>CM064495.1:45533421-45573045 GCA_032716605.1 Paralithodes platypus
CAGCCAGATTGCGAAATAGTACAATAACATAGAGAAACCCCCATTTGCTTATCATCAACCCTTCAAACATCGAAGAATTCAATCTCAAACGCAGAAGAACGAAACGAAGAAAAGAAGTATAAAGGGAAAACAGAATGAAAAAAGGGAAAGAAACAAAGATAACAGATGATTGATTAAGAAAAAAATAAAAAAAAGTGACATCTTGAGAGGAAAAAGTAGAATAATGTAAACAGAGAGAAGCGGAGGTAGAGAGAAATAAGACTAATTAACCCCAATGTTATGGCTTGTTGGCGAAAAGGGGAACGGAGGAAAAGTAAAGAAAGGGGAAGACGGAGAGAGAGAGAGAGAGAGAGAGAGAGAGAGAGAGAGAGAGAGAGAGAGAGAAAGAGAGAGAGAGAGAGAGACCAAAGACCGAATTTTTGTAAGTTACAGGCTCGCTATCGCTTGGCCAGAAAAAAAAAGTCGACACCTAAATTGGTTGAAGCGTCATCTTATCGCAAGACTAATGGAGTGAAAAGTCTTAAAATCTACGAACTAATGGAGTAAAACAGTGGAGGTTCAAAAAGACCTCCCTCGGCCCAAATAGGGTTAAATCAATACAGTGCAGTACTGCTCTAACCAAGTTCACGAAGGTTAAGGAGCACCACCAAAGGAGGAATAAAGATAAACAAAAGCCAAGAAGAGCAACAGACGAGACCAAATAAGGGAAGAGCACACACGCACACACACACACACACACACACACACATAAATATATTCTACTTTATTCTATTCTATTCACACACACATACGCAACCAAACAAACACACACACACAAACACCAACAAACACACACACACACACACAACGAACAAATCCCAGAAGTACACAAAATAGGACTTATATTAGTTCAGTAATCACTTTACTTCACTGATGCGAAAAAATCCACTCCACGAAAACTAATTATAAAATATTAAATTCCAATTAATGCTCGTTGAGAATTCACCAATAAACAATTAAACGCGAGAATGCCAAGAAGGAAGACAGATCTGGACCAAAAAGAAGAACACCAAAAATCCCACCAAGACAAGCATGGATAAACACCGGACCGAGCCACACTCTTTAGCATTGAGGGACAGGCGTGGAAGGGAGACAAAAAATATAAAAACAAGAAAAAGAAAGACAAACAGGACGGGTCGGAAGCTGTGGCAAAACAAGGCTGGGATAAAGACAATAGAAGAGTGGAGTGGGCAAACAGATCAGGCAAACCGCTGATTGTTTTGGAAGCAGGATAATTGAAGGTGTGTGTGTGTGTGTGTGTGTGTGTGTGTGTGTGTGTGTGTGTGTGTGTGTGTGTGTGTGTGTGTGTGTGTGTGTGTGTGTGTGTGTGTGTGTGTGTGTGTGTGTGTGTGTGTGTGTGTGTGTGTGTGTGTGTGTGATAGAGAGACCCTGGGCTTGTGTCTCTCTCAATATACACTATGCACTATATTTTATAAACAAAATGAATGTACTTTATGCCATGTCTCAACACAATCAAATAGCCATTGTCCATGATTAGATCATTATCAATTCTAAAGTGATTGCTTTCATTCTAATGTTGTTGTTGTTGTTTTGTTTTTGTTTTTGTTTTTTTAAAGACCTCCGTCTACGTATTGTGAAAAACCTGTTATCCTCCGGCAAATTGTGGGGTTCTAATGTTGAATCAATCATGAATGGCAATAGTCCGAGAAACATATAAGTTGTGTTTACATATTCATAAGCACCTTGTAAGCTTATACCTAATTCCTTATTCAACCAAGAGTACACAAACAATTACTTATAATAACTCACTTCCTTATATTATCCCATAGTTCTGATACTCCCATAAAATGCTAGATTTTAATTGGCAGAATAAAGTAGAGGATGATAAATAAGTACAATTATTGCTATTTATACCTTTGAAAACTTTCTTTGTTGAAGTTTCTTTGATTTCTTATACACAATAAATATTTAAAATATTCACTTTTCATTTTATTTTTTGCAAGCAAACCGGAAGAATGTCGCTAAAATAGTATACGCCATATTTTGAAGTAATAATCATATATAAATACAATACATTTATAGAAATAACGCATACGACCTCGCGTCCATGTGGCATCATTCACACACATCAGCTTCACCTAACGGAAGTAGAAAGAAAATACCACTTTTATCCATCAGTCTCCCGCCTTGCCTCCCAATCAAAATGCAAGAGAGTGAAAATGCTGACAAGCCGCGAAAAAAGAATTGGTTGACCGGGGTTAATGAATCCACCGAGGAAGGACGAGGCAATTCCAGAAATATGAAAAAAAAGGGAAGAAGTCGTGGGGGTTGAATTAAAGGCGTGGGTTTATCAAGGTGTCCGGAGCATGACTTGAGTTGGGGGCGGGAGGGAGGGAGGGAGGGAAGGAGAGAGAGAGAGAGAGAGAGAGTGAGTGAGAGTGAGAGGGAGGAGGAAGGGGGGGGAGGAGGGGGGAGGGCGAGAAGGAGGAACGAGGATGTGGGGAGGGAGAGAAGAATGAGGATTGGGGGAGGGAGACCAGGAGTGAGAGAGAAAGAGGAGGAAGGGGGGGGAGAGGAGGAGGAGGAAGGGGGGGAGAGGAGGAGGAGGAGAAAGGGGAGGGTGAGGAGGAAGGGGGGAGGGAGAGAAGGAAGGGGAAAGGAGAGGAGGAGGAAGGGGGAGGAATATAAGGAAGAACGACAAAGAAGGGTAGAGACAGAATAGGAGAGGGATGACTCGATGGCTGAGTAGATTAAGGCTTCTTACTCTGGTATGAGAAATGGTTATGTTATAAAGTGTGGGACTGAATCCAGCTTAATACCGGTTGAATTTATGAACTGGACTCCCATTGATAATGCGAATATATAATTTTTTTTTTTTTTAATACATATTCCCAGTTCATTTCCAACCCCAAAACGTTTCTCCCTAACTATAATAATTTCCATTTTCATTAAGGGACAGGTCAAATTATATACAGGTAAAACTAAAGAAAACTGAAGAAGACAAAGCAAAGACTGCGAGATGAAAGTAGGCGAGAAAAGAGAGAAAGATAATTAAAGAAAGGAAGTAGTGTAAATGGGAGATACGGGAAAAGATGATTATGTAAATAGAGTGTGGATGAATGAAGATTGGAAGAAGAGAGAGTAGACAATGAAAACGCCTGAATAAAGATCAAACAATGGGAGTCCTCGGTGTAATGGTAATATAAGGTGTGTAAATATCAGCCTGTGCCCGAGAGGAAGTAAGTTGGAATATAGAAAGAAAAAAAAGTAAAAAATAAAATAAACATTGAACAAATAGTATTAGATAAACCAAATTATACTAAATATTATGGTAAAGTAAGTTATTCCAAGTTTATTGGAACGTGAAATAATGAAAATAGTCATGATTTGATATATGACAAATAATTAACAACTACTAAAGCTGAAACTAAAAGCCAATTTATTGCTGTGGAAATAAAGATTCGTTATCTCAATGGGAAATAAAAAAAAACTATGTAAGAAATGCATTGACGGAGAGATATATATAATTATTGGAAGTGGTTTTAAAACTGATGACAGTAAGTAGTTGCAGGTGTATTATTTATACTACAAATATGGTTATACGGACAAAAATTCAGAAATAGGGGTTTATATATAAAGAAAACGGAGAATTTGAGAGAGAGAGAGAGAGAGGCGCCACGAGTGACAGGCAGATAAGCTAAAGGAAATGAAAAGGAATGACAAATTGTGCAACTGACAAATATAATCAGTAAATCTGTGTGAAGGAATAAGAAAGAGGTGGAGGGGAGGATTGACATTTAAATTAATGTTAAATACATAATAAATAACAAGTAATATAGATAAATACATAAGTAATTAAAAAATAAATACACTGCAAGAGGATGTAATCAAATTCAAAATGATGTGGTTACAGGTAATTAAATAGCCAGGAAATATTAGAAAGGAAACACAAATATTACAATTAAGCAAAACAAAAGCACGACTATGGGCAATTAGAAAGCAGCTACATACAAACAGCAAGCAGTAGTATTGCTTGTGAAGAAAAGCGGCATACCAAACCCACCGAAACCAACCATCACCTCTACGACATATTCGATATATATATAATTCTAGCTAGTAACAAAAGCTCATCACCCCTACCATACAAAATATCGCGTGTAATATAACCTGTCCAATAAATATCTCCACCACAAGAAGCATCATTATAAGAAATAAGCAGGATGAAAATGGGATGAAGGGGAACGGGGGGACTGAGTGAAAGGGGAACACGAATGACGACAAAGAACTATATAAGCCTAATCCCTGGGCCCCTCTCTGTCCTTATCACCTTCTCTCTCTCACTCTCACACTCTCTCTCTCTCTCTCTCTCACACACACATACGCACTCTCCCTTTCTCTCTTTGATCACGACCACATAACAATCTTTCTCTTTCTAATCTCTCCATGTGTACCCAGTTTCTTTATAATTTCCTTTATTCCAATTTAATCACATTATTCCAATTATTAGTCTTTTCTTACATTGTTCTATATTACGACTTGGCTGTCTTCTTGTTTACATTTAAGTTTCTGTTTCTACTTATCCATCCATACATGCCTCCGATTCTTCCCTCCTCCACGTGTTTTCTTTCTCTTTCCAAATTCACAATTCCCTTCTATACCTTATTTTCCAACATATATTTACCTTCCTTGCCCCCTCTCTTCCTGCTTTTCTCTCTGCTTACACATTTCCGCTTTTCTTCTGCTTCTTTTCCTTCCGCCCTATTCCTTTTTGCGATTCTTTCTCTCCTTCCTATTTACTGTTCTTCTCGCAGTCGTACTTATTCAGCGTATCTTTTGTTAAGCTCCCCCATCTCACTCCGCTTTCCACACCTCCTCCTTCCTTCCTCCTTCTCCTCCTTCCACTCCGCCTCCTCCTCCTTACCCCTTTCCCTACCCCCTCCCCTCTCCCCGCATCTGGTCCCCCCGGCAAACAAGCGTGTAAATCATTATGTCACCACCACATCAGTGACGCGATTAACGTGGGACCCGAGTTGAGGCCGGGGCGGAATGGGGCGGGGAGCGGGGTGACGGGGAGAAAGGAGGAGATATTATTTGGGGTGTGGGAGTGAGAAAGGGAGGAAGTAGGGTGTGTGGGGGCGACGGAGGGGGAGATTCTTGGGTGTGTGGGTGTGGGAGTAAGGAGGGGAGGCTTTAGTGTGTGTGGGGGTGAGGGAGGGGGAGGGTTTTGGGGGTGTGGGTGTGGGTGTATTAAGGGGAGGAATTAGCGTGTGGGGGGTGAGGGAGGGGGAGGTCTTTGAGTGTGTGGGTGTGGGAATGAGAAGGTATGAGGGGAGTGTGGGATACGATGAAGAGATAATATGATGGGGTGTTGAGGTGTGATTAGTTGAGGAGGTGCTAGGATGAGAGTGAGGGAGGTTTGAGGATGTGTTATGATGAGGGAGTGAGGTATTGTGTTGGGGTGATAGAATGAGGAGGTATATGGGAGAGTTGGGTTGAGAAGAGGAAATTATATCTTTGGGGTGTAGTGTGAGGGAGTGAGGGTATAATTATATGAATACTGGGGAGTTATGAGGTATGCAGGAGTGTTGAAATGAGATACGGTGATATAATAATGTTTGAGGTGTGGTGTGAGGGAGTGTGTATATATTTGAGAGCTTGGGAGAGGAAATGAGGAGGTATTCGGTGTATTGTGATGGAGTGATAAATATGTGATGGCTGGGGAAAGAACATGATGAGGGAAGCGGTATTAAGGGGAGGTATTTAGTTTGTTCCCTACTTTTTCATAAAGCTTAAAATTACACCCCCTAGACCCCCTTTCAAGATAAATTTGTACATTTTTCGGTAGAAAAATGTCCCGGCCGGAGGCCGATTGCTCTTAAATTACAGGCTCGCTATCGCTCGCCAGGAAAAAATCGACACCTTAATGGTACGAAATGTCTTCAAATTGACAGAAATGGGGCAAAATGTCTTAAAATGGCTAAACTACTAGGGCGAACGTCTTAAAATCTCAAAAGCAATGGGGCTAAACATGAGGGAGAAAGGGGTCCAGAAAAAAATCCCTCAAGTGGATATCTCCCCTTAAGGAACTTAGGATAGGAAGTTGGGAAATGTTGGAGGACGACTGAGATAAGGGAATAATGTTACAATACACGAGTATGTCAGGGCTAAGGTTGGGAAGAAATTATAATTATTTGGGATGAGGAAGAATTTAAATGTGTTCTTTGGTGAGAAAGGAAGTAAGGATCATGGAGCTGTGTTGAAGTAGAAAGGGATGTACTGTATGTGGGGTAAGGAGACTTTAAGGTGCTGGGTGAGCGAATGAGGAAATGCCAAGTGGGAGATAGGGTGATGAATGAGATTATTTGGGGTGAAGTGAGACATAAAAAAGATAGGTGGGGGTTGGAGTGAGGAAGACAGTAAATATGATAGTAAAATAATTATATTCTAAAAGTGAGAGCCATATGAAGAAAATTAAGGCATGGGGAGAGTTGGTGAGGCATAAGTTGATGAAGTAAACTACATTGAAGGAAATAATTATGTAAGGGTTGAAATGAAAATAAGGAGATAAGGGGAAACTATGGTGTTGGTGTGGGTGAGAAACTGACGTAGCTTGGTAAAGAAGAGATGTGTGTGGTCTATGATAATAAATATACATTAGATTATGCAAAGTGGAGTGAGTGCTATAGATATAGTGTGTGTAATACCTGATAGTATTGCAGTAAAATAGAATAAAATACATTGGAGGAACTTAAACTAACTTAATGAAAAAAGAAAAAGAAATATAAACAGTATATATATATATATATACCGGTATATATATATATATATATATATATATATATATATATATATATATATATATATATATATATATATATTGAAAATGCGATACAATAATATAATATGTGAAATTTAGGTCCTAAAATGAAAAGTATCTCTGTTCGAATAATGTTCTATCAAACCGCACAAACTATCAACATCCTATGAGCTAATTTTGGACGATATTGGGCTAATCTATGCTCAATAGTTTCAAAATATTAAAGAGCTAAAAATAGCTTTTCTCAATTATGCCATTTTCCAGAGCAAAAGTGAAGAAGAAATCCGAAATATGAAGTACATAATGATCAAATAAGTACAAAGGAAATCAAGCAACAACAGATCTAGTGACCCTTCTAGGTTGCTTGTCCTCCAAAACACTGAGGATCAAGTGTCCAAACAGAATGCTGATGGGGAAGGAAGAGGCTTGCTAGACAAATCGGATACTTTCAATATAATTAAGGTTCGAGCTCGACATTATAACAGCCCACAACGCAACTAGGGAAAGTAAAAGATCGCCCGACCCCCGAGCTCTCAAGATAGAAATATGTGAAAGTAATAAACACCATTGATGTACAGTCGCGCTAGTAAGTGATGTTTCGGCACCAAGTATGTTTTGATCAATAATTGGTATCAGCAATATCTAAGCTTCGTGTCTTCATATCGAGTGAAATATACAAACATGTTCCTTCACTTACCCACCCTATTAAACATCTGACAGACATTAATACAGCACAGAGCAAGCCAAACGTAATGACAGCTGGTACATGACTTATTAGCGCGACCGTACTGTGGAGTGTGTGAGAATTTGTATTTTGTTTTTGTGTGTTCTTTGTTTTCTGTTGTGTTATCCCTATTCTGGCTCTGTCTTGAGTCGGCCACTCCTCCAACCCCCACAAAAAAACAAACAAACAAAAAAGTGGGGATTGGGCCTGAGTATATAGATAGATAGATAGATAGTACTGTGGAGATATGCAACAAAAACATTAATTTGATAACCACACACGGCCGTGGAAATTTTGCTTATGCTCTAATGTTTGAATGACGAGTGCTTCAAGTAAATGCGGAGGTTCAAAGAAAAACTGGAAGCAATGAGGCTCTACCCAGAGGAAAAAAAAAGACATGTGACCGATCAAGGCTTAAGGGGTTAGTACTCGCTTTTTCTGGACCCCCTTCTCCCTCATGTTTAGCATAATAGTTTTAGGATTTTAATAAGTTTGTTCCGTTAGTTTGTCGATTTTGAGACCTTTCGCCTCATTTTGTTGTCAATAATAAGAAGTTTCGTGCCATTTAGGTGTCGATATTTTCCTGGCGAGCGATAGCGAGCCTGTAATTCAGAAGGAACCGGCCTTAGGCCTGAACATTTTTCTACCGAAAAATGTACACATTTATCTTAAAAGGGGGCTAAGGGATATCTTTTTAAGCTTGATGGAGGTCTAGCGAGAAAATATAAAAAATACATAAATGAATATATACAGGCCAAAAACCAAGCACTAGCCCCTTAAATGTCATATAAGATTATAGGTTGGGAGGCGGAGTATATACCTGTATATATCAGAGCAAATAGCATTAATAATAGCTACCTTGCGGATTGAAGGGAATTATACAGAGAGTGTTATTATACAGAGAGTGTTATTAAAATAGGCTAATAGCTATTATGGAAATATTCAAGTTATTCTATTATTATTCAGGCATATAAGTATTCCCAATATTATTAAAAATTGTATGTAATAATAACAATAATAATAATAATAATAATAATAATGTAATTTTTCATTATTATTACACCCGAAGAAGAAATACTGGCATCTATATCATCTTAAAATTATGTTTATTCGGCTGGGAGCGCGGTTTGAAGGACAATATAAAAAATATTTGTTTGATGGAAGACTATGTCCAATTTAATTCCATACCAGTGGTCTAAAGCAAAGGAAATTCTATAAGAAATAGGTGCAAGGCAAAGGTAGATACAACATCGAATGAGTTAGAATATGTAAAAACCAGTAGAAAATAAAAGTGGTTGGGTAATTTAAAGAAATTGAAAACGTAGGTAAGAGAAAGGGAAAAAATAAATATATATATATATATATGTATGAATTTCCAACCAGGATTGTGCTCAGTTGCTTGTGGATATAAGTGATGGAAGAAAAAGTAGACAGAGAAGGAATGTATCCACTTCAAAATGTTCTTCGTATTTCCGAATTCAACTTAGACAAATCAAAATTAACATCCTCGAGACACCAGTGTCAAGGTAAGAATGTATTTACGAGATCCACATACTGATGCAATTGGAGTGTCAAGGTAAGAATGTATTTACGAGATCCACATACTGATGCAATTGGCAAACACGAGAGGAAGATAGTTTTGTATTTATAAGGAGACACCAGACTTGTGTTACATCAGGCTTGCCAATACGTAAACGTAGTTGTTCAGGCCATTGTAAACTTTTCCTTTCAATATCTTTCTTTAACTCTCAAATAATTGTAGACATCTTTTTAAAAATCTTAGTCAGTTAGATCTGTTAATTATTCCCATTTCCCATAGAGATAAATGTATACTGGTATTTGCGTAGAATAATAACCATGCATTACATCAGCGGTGTACGAATTGTAGTGAACATGCACAGTCATTTTCGATAATCATGTCACATTTCCTCAGTTTTAAGGAAAATAATCCAATTACAATGAAAAGTATTAGTTAAGTATGCAAATTACAAAAACTCAGGACAGGTATAGATACTCCAATTCATAATTACAGATTAATTAAGAGTGGGAATGCATGAATATATATTTAATAAATCATGGCGGCCAAGGTTTTACATTAGCGATAATATCCGGTAAGGAACTATAACTTAAGACGGTATCACACTTTTCCCGCAACATTTGTTCCCAATTGGGATCGGGCAGCTGTTTATCCGGCATCACACTTTTCCCTCAACATTTGTTCCCAATTGGGATCGGGCAGCTCCTTAAATAAACATTCACAATAATTATGTCATATATAATAAACATTCACAATAATTATGTCATATAAAATAAACATTCACAATAATTATGTCATATAATAAACATTCACAATAATTATGTCATATATAATCAACATTCACAATAATTATGTCATTATATAATAAACATTCACAATAATTATGTCATAATTATATAAAAATCTGTCAACACTCTAGTTTTCAATGCCAGTGCAAAATAGTGCCAAAATGCTGCCAACATAAATTAAATGGTCCTTTAAGGGGAGATGTCCACTTGCGGGATTTTTTTCTTGACTCCTTTCTCTCTCATGTTTAGCCCCATTGCTTTAGATATTATAAAACGTTTGCCCCATTAGTTTAGCGATTTTAAGAACTTTCACCCCATATGAAGACCTTTCGTGCAATTCAGGTGTCGATTTTATCCTGGCGAGCGATAGCGAGCCTGTAATTTAAGAGGAACCGGCCTTCGGCCCGGAAATTTTTCTACCGAAAAATGTACAAATTTATCTTGAAAGGGACTCAAGGGGGTGTAATTTTAAGCTTGATGGAGGTCTAGGGAACAAACTAAATACCTCCCCTTAACTACTAACATGTCACGTTAAAATTTAGTATTATAATCTGGGATAATCTCAATAACCTGCAGTGATGTTGGTCACCTATGCTTTCCCATGCAGAGATACAGCTCTAGTGTCCCAGATTTCAAAAAGGCAAACTTTAAGTAACTTCCACTTACAAGAAAAGAGAAAACTACGGCCAAACTTGCGGAAACGAGACAAGTTATGAGCGTGAGAGAGCAAAGGGACATATTGGCTTTTTCTGGACACCCTTCCCCTTCATGTTTAGCATATTAATTTTGAGGTTTTAAGACGTTCGTTCCGCTAGTTTGGCGATATTGAGACCTTTCGCCTTATTTTGTTGCCAACATTAAGACCTTTCGTGCCCTTTAGGTGTCGATTATTTCCTGGCGAGCTATAGCGAACCTCTAATTTTAGAAGGAACCGGCCTTCGGCCAGGACATTTTTCTACCGAAAAATGTACAAATTTATCTTGAAAGGGGGTCTAGGGGGTGTTTTTCTAAGCTTGATGGAGGTCTAGCGAGGAAACTCAAAAATATATTAATAAATAAATATATAGACCAAAAACCAAGCACTACCCCCTTAACCCATTAAGGGGAGATTTCCACTCGAGGGATTTTTTTCTGGACCCCTTTCTCCCTCATGTTTAGCCCCATTGCTTTTGAGATTTTAAGACGTTTGCCCCATTATTTTGGTGATTTTTAAGAATTTCCGCCCCATTCTGTCAATTTTAAGACCTTTCGTGCTATTTACGTGTCGATTTTATCCTGGCGAGCGATAGCGAGCCTGTAATTTAAGAGTAATCGGCCTTCGGCCGGGACATTTTTCTACCGAAAAATGTACAAATTTATCTTGAAAGGGGGTCTAGGGGGTGTAATCTTAAGCTTGATGGATATCTGGGGACCAAACTAAATACCTCCTCTTAAGTCCTTCAGTACGGGAACGCCTCATTCATTTTATTGGGGTTAACATATGACAATTTTAAAAAAGGTTTATGTTAGAGGTCTCATAAATCAAAGGGTTAAAGCTATCGTGAGTAACTTCTCCAGTCTATTAATATTGTATGTTCTGATACACAATTAACATGAGACTATTTAGCTCAGGACACAAATCTGGTATTGACGACTGAAGGGGAGGTTTTTAGTTGATTCCCTAGACTTCCATCAAACTTAAAATTACTCTCCCTAGACCCCCTTTCAAGATAACTGTGTACATTTTTCGGTAGAAAAATGTCCCGGCCGAACGCCGATTCCCCTTAAATTACAGGCTCGCTATCGCTCGCCAGAAAAATTTGACACCTAAACGGCACGAATGGTCTTAAAATTGACAGAAATGGGGCGAGGGTTCTTAAAATCGCCAAACTAATGGGGCGAACGCCTTAAAAATCTCAAAAGCAATGGGGCTAAACATGAGGGAGAAAGAGGTCCAGAAAAAAATCCTCCAGGTGGAAATCTCCCCTTAAGCTCTTCCGCCTTTGCCTTTCCTTTTCCGGAAATATGAAATAATTAAATAATAAAATTGGCTTGCAAATTCGGAAGGGAAAGCAGTAAACAGGTGTACTGGTATCTAAACCAGTTACAAGAGGAAGAAAGAGGAGCAAAGCCCGATGTGGAAGAGGTAGATTGATGATATTGATCCACAACAACGAAAAAGGTGTTTATTGAAAGAATTAAAAAAAAAAAAAAAAAAACGGGTTTATACAAACTATTAAAGCCCTTTTAGGATACTGACATAATTTAGTATTCGGCGTAAACAGAAAGCCAAGAACTAGAACACCATATTTTATTATTTGTCCTAGATTGAACGTGCACGATAGCGGCCGGGGAAACACACTTCAGTCGAATGCTATAATATTGCTATAATATGCTATAATATTGCTATACTATGCTATAATATGCTATAATATGCTATACTATGCTATAATATGCTATAATATGCTATAATATTGCTATACTATGCTATAATATGCTATAATATTGCTATAATATTGCTATACTATGCTATAATATGCTATAATATTGCTATAATATTGCTATAATATGCTATAATATTGCTATAATATGCTATAATATTGCTATAATATTGCTATAATATGCTATAATATGCTATAATATGCTATAATATTGCTATACTATGCTATAATATGCTATAATATTGCTATACTATGCTATACTATGCTATAATATTGCTATAATATGCTATAATATTGCTATAATATGCTATAATATGCTATAATATGACTGAAGAGTTTATTACCTGCCGACCCTGGACCCGAGCAAGAAAGTTATGGCCCGTAAAGAAGGTTTTATTGTCAATTTACGGATAATCTCATATTCCTGATGGATTCATGAAGTACTGATGAATACTTAAATACATTGAGGATTATCATGCGTCTTGACAGTTCATTCTGGCTAGATGTTGAATACGGTGTGTAAAGATTGGGACATGTTTGGATATCTTACTTGAAATTATGAATTTATGCTTAGATAGTGCTTATACCAATTATTGATCGAAATATATTTGGTGCCACGACATCACATACACAAAGAATGACCAACCTCAATTGCAATTCAATTTCCTCATATAACACTCAGGTTTGTATAAGGGAGACTAAAAGGCCTTCCTTCAGATTTAAGAATACAGCTTTGTGCCCTCTCAAAATCCCTAACCCAATATTTACTGCCATCTCACACCCACACCCACGCCCACACAACCCAACCATGCCTAACCCAAACAATATCATAAAACAAACCACACGTACAATACTGCAACACCACGCAATTAACGCAGCACCAATACTCTAAACTACAAAACACACATTACATCAAAGCCCAACAAAGATCAACATAACAATGATAGCGACAAAAGGCAACACATAACAGCATCAATAACGCACACACACATTATACAACACAACACACACATCTTGACACACATACGTACACAATACAAACACACACACACACACACACACACACACACACACACACACACACACACACACACACACACACACACACCACAACCTTTCCCTCCTCTATTTATCTTCTCTTCCGGGATTCACTTCCACACCCGACCCCTCCTTCATCCTTTTCCACCAGGCGAGTCATACTTTTCGTCTTCATTTCAGGATTTGCGTTTCTTGAGCTTACTATTTCTTACTCCATCTTGCTAGGAACTTATCACCTTCATGGCTAGAAATTGTCCGATTTATATATATATTTAATATTGATTTACATAATTGTTTTCAATAATAATTAATTGCATTGATTTAAACAATTTAGTTTCATAAATAACATTCGTGTTAACTAAGGCTTTCTATTTCAATAATTACCTCGCAGTTCTTACCTATATTTTCACGACCTTTCACAGGTTATTTTCCTCGTTGATTCTTAAGGTTTCCAAATTATGGCTATCAGTTTCATTCTCTTCAACCTTTGATATGAGATTTGAATATAATTAATGTCAATTCCTCTTTCAAACCTAGATGCATATTCATGTAATCATTCTCTTCTGTATGAGTAATTAACCTTTCAATAATTTAGGCCACAACACAGTTTTGCTCTCTTTTACTCCATAGTCCAAAATGCAATGTGTTCCCTTTCCATTCCTAATTTAGTCCATGCCCTATTCCAAAACAAAAAGCACCTGCAGATATGAATTGCCTTCCTCCTTTATTAAACTATTTTCTTTCATACACTGCTAATTACCCAACTTAATTGGTTTTCATGTCCCTATCCTTTCATGTAGCTAAAATGTCCGTCCTCTATCGTTTCACAATTCTTAACTGGTAAAAATTGTGAGGCCATATTTATTCAATGTCACTTTTAAACCATCCCTAAAGCCTATTATCATCGGAAATATAAGTTTTCTTGTCTGTGAATCATCATCTCATAAACTATTACTCGAAGTTTAAGTTATTGCAATCTTAATTTGGAATCCATCAATATTTTCGTAAGTGTGTTAATATTCAAGGCTTCTTCAAAATCATAATTAGTTGTTGTATTATTTATGTAAATTTATAATGCAACATTTTGTAAAGATAGTTTTTTATATATTTATACAGTCACTTCCTCAGCAGGATTCTTAACTGAACCACTGTTGTACTATCTGCAATGTCATGTCCTTTTAACCTTCCACCTTCACAGCCTTCTTCCCCCATTTCTCCATCCTCTGCATCCCCACACCTCCCTCCCCTCTGCATCCCCACACCTCCCTCCCCCTCTCCCTCCCTCCCCCAGTGTAACCAAATTGTGTGTGCGGGGCCGAGGTCTCGCAGTCACCCTACTCATCATTAATAGTAACGCAGAATTATGACACCCGGCCGCCTTTCCGTCGCCGAGTCTCCCTCCCCCGCCTTTATCTTAATCACACCGACTCCCCCGTCGCCCTCGCCGGGTTACAAGTGCAAAATTTATGGTAATAATGTTTCCTGCCGCGCTCATCTCGCCGGTATCATCCGCCATATTTATGAACCTCCTGTGACTTCCGACGGACCAAAGTTCTGGCGGGTGGGGGAATTTTTTAACTGGCGGGGAAAATTTAAAATGTCCCGAGCCCTGGTTAAGATTTGTGCGCCAGGGGGCGTTGCGGAAACAAGGGTGGATGCCGCGAGAGTTAAGGAACGCCTTGGCTTTTTTTCCTACGTCAACCCCCCTTAATGGAAAAGTTGCCTTATGAATTGATGTGGGAAACGAGCCGTTAAGTTGTCAACACGAGCAAAAGAGCGTGACCTATAAGACGGCCTCGGGACCCAGCCAGTCTGCACTGCCGCTTCCACACACAGCGCCTCTAATATGTAATTATATTTTCCCTAATTTAGCCCGTGTTGCTCAAGCATCACCGTAATTGGAATACATTCGTTCCATTTGCCGCGATAATCAAGTTGAGATATTATGCTAAGGCAGCTGCTCTTGCTCCTGGAGGTCTGTTTTATCTCCTGAATCACCGGGCATAATGAAGAGCACCTTTACGTGTTCAGGGGATACTGCTTGGTTTTTGGTCTATATACAGTATGTATATATTTTATATATTTTTTTTTTTAGTTTCCTCGCTAGACCTCCATCAAGCTGAAAAAAAGCCCTAGACCCCCCTTCAAGATATATTTGTACATTTTTCGATAGAAAAATGTCCCGGCCGAAGGCCGGTTCCTCTTAACCCTTTCACGCATTTATGACGCAGAGGTTGCCAGATTAGCAATAAGAAATAGAGTTCTCTCACTCTTATAATTACCTCTCCAAAATTAAGTTTTCTGCCCACAGCTAACTCAAAGTCAACTGCAGAGGTTGAAGTAACTAAACTAAAGGTTTCTAAATACCCCTGATGGTAACAAAGGCTTTAAAGTATCCCCAATAGGCTCAAAATCGCGTCATATGCCGGAGAGGGTTAAAATTACAGGCTCGCTATCCATCGCCAGGAAAAAAATCGACACCTAAATGGCACGAAAGGTCTTGAAGTTGACAACGAAATGGGGCGGAAGGTATTAAAATCGCCAAACTAATGGAAGGAACGTCTTAAAATGACAAAACTAATATGCTAAACACGAGGGAGAAGGAGGTCCATAAAAAGCGAGTAGTGCCCCCTTAAGACTCTACGGCCTCTGAGGATGGGGGGCTGCAACGGCTGGCAAGAGATGGTGCTGGGGGAGTGCTGATGGCAGGAGTTGGAGGAGAACCAGTTGGAGGAGTAGTAGGAGGAGTAGGAGTAGTTGTAGTAGTAATAGTATTAGTAGTTGTTGTAGTAGTAGTAGTAGTTGTAGGAGTAATAGTATTAGTAGTTGTTGTAGGAGTAGTTGTAGTTGGAGTTATAGTAGTAGTAGTAGTTGTAGGAGTAATAGTAGTTGTAGTTGTTGTAGTAGGAGTAGTAGTAGTAGGAGTAATAGTAGTAGTAGTTGTAGGAGTAATAGTAGTTGTAGGAGTAATAGTAGTTGTAGGAGTAATAGTAGTTGTAGTTGTTGTAGGAGTAGTAGTAGGAGTAATAGTAGTAGTTGTTGTTGTAAAAGTAGTAGTAGTTGTTGTAGGAGTAATAGTAGTTGTAGTTGTTGTAGGAGTAGTAGTAGTAGTAGTAGTAGTTGTTGTTGTAAAAGTAGTAGTAGTTGTAGTTGTTGTTGTAGTGGTGGTGGTTGGTGGCGGGGTGCTGTGTGGTGGTCGGTATGTGTTGACACGATTTGTTTTGTTTTGTGATATGTGGGAGATGGTATGGTTATGGGTGGTTATTATAATCGGAATGCGTTGGGGACAAAGTTTGTAGTGGTGGGCAAATGTATGACAAAGAGGGTGATGGTGTTCATTTTAGATTAGTACAGTCACGGCCAAAATCAGAGTTCTACCTCCATAATTTCAACTAAGGTTAGTCTCTAGAAATAAGTAAATATATATCCTTGACCTACATAAACAAAGGCTTTATGACCAAGAGAGAGAGTGAGTGAGTGAGTGAGTGTGAGTATGTGTGTGTATGTGTGTGTGTGTTTTTGTGGAATTGAGTATTTTTCTATTAAACCGATAGAGGAAAAGTAATGATCAGTTATGCAAGTGCGACACTGCTATTGTCTGTGGGTGTACAGTGCATTACACGTTTTTTCTTATAAACGTAATGGTAGCATATCTTGTGGGTAGAATAGTAGTGGTGGTGTTAGCTGGAACAGTGGTCATATACTTCCTAACTACTCTGTTTCTTTTCAGCTGACGATAAATTGAATCCCTTAGCAGCTAATTTATAGATACTTAATGGGTACATATGAAACTACTATGGCTCTGCATCATATTAAGACCAAGTGTATAGAATTAGCACCTTATATCGCTACAGCATCTTCAAAATAACTGAATAATGTTGATGGAGACTTTGCAATTTACCGTCAGTTGGAAATAAACCGACTAGAATGAGTTACAGCATGCTGAGGTAGAGGCATTAGTTTTCGGATTGACTTATGGTTGTATGGACGTGATTTTGTAAAGTGTTGTAATAGAGTGATTATGATGTTATAGTGGTGTGTAAAGTCGAGTTTCCTGTAATTATGTTAATGGAGATAATATTTAGGCCCGCTTTGGGGGAATAATGCTAGGGGTAACATTGATTGTCGCCGTGGTGAAGTATGCATATACAGTATATATACTCAGGCACATTCCCCATAGCTGGGGGTGGCCGACTCGAGCCAGAGCCCGAACAGAAACGACATTTAAACTTACAACTCTTAGGGGCCAGAACCAGTTTCGCGTTCCCTTGCCTTTCTCTGTCTCGCCGAGTAGGAGAAATTTACAAGGGGAAGAGGATTCCTAGCCCCCTGCCCCCAGAAGAAAAAATAGGACAGTAAAAGAAAAAGGCCGAAACGGCTAAGGTTGGGTAGAGGATGCCAAAACCTCACTCTGGATAGGACCAGCCCTCATGCCGTGGTGATGGGTAGTGGTAATGGGACGGCTTAGTTGTGGTAGGGAATGTAATGCGGTAAGGATATTGGCGACGATAAGCACCAGGTGGGAATAATGGTGGGGATATTGGTGAACATAACGCATTTGGGATGGTTGATATTGAGCTTACCCCGTTGCAAGGCTAGTTTGGTGGGCTGTGTCGTAGTGGTGATTGTTAGTAGGAGGATATTATGGAGGCATGGAAGAGTGGCCTAGTGAGATAACAAAACAAAAAAATACGGGAAATTTAATAGTTATGATGTTGCAAAGTAAAGTAAGCAACTTCAGCTACTACTACCGGTAGCAACTTTATTACCAGTGAAGGTTGCAGTTAGTGTTAATGGAATTGAAGTCATATTACGTAAGAAGAAGAGACAAGTAATGTGATTGAGTATATAGATTAAGACGGGAGAAGTTATAATCAATTAAAAAACTGTGGTTGAAATTATTTTCTAAACAGACTTGCTAACACTCATACTCCGAGGTGATTTTCCACGGTGTAATCAAATAGTCTAGTGTTAGCCAGAATTAACATAAATAGAACGGGTATACTGAAGGAGTTATTCAGGAGAGTTTTAAACACTTTGACTATGACGTTTTCCTACGGTGAATAATATGAATTAAATTAAACTGGTGTCATCGTACTGAAAGCATTTATTACTAATATTTGTGAGTGCAAAGACAGGAGTGTTAGCGATTTAGTGAGTGTAAAGACAGGAGTGTTAGCGATTTAGTGAGTGCAAAGACAGGAGTGTTAGCGATTTAGTGAGTGCAAAGACAGGAGTGTTAGCGATTTAGTGAGTGTAAAGACAGGAGTGTTAGCGATTTAGTGAGTGCAGACAGGAGTGTTAGCGATTTAGTGAGTGCAAAGACAGGAGTGTTAGCGATTTAGTGAGTGCAAAGACAGGAGTGTTAGCGATTTAGTGAGTGTAAAGACAGGAGTGTTAGCGATTTAGTGAGTGCAAAGACAGGAGTGTTAGCGATTTAGTGAGTGCAAAGACAGGAGTGTTAGCGATTTAGTGAGTGCAAAGACAGGAGTGTTAGCGATTTAGTGAGTGCAAAGACAGGAGTGTTAGCGATTTTAATGATGCAAACAAATCATTACAGTTAAGGGGATGGACTTAATTATATGCTCATTTGTATATCTTAATTATATGCTCATTTGTATATCTTAATTATATGCTCATTTGTACATCTTAATTATATGCTCATTTGTATATCTTAATTAAATGCTCATTTGTATATCTTAATTATATGCTCATTTGTATATCTTAATTAAATGTTCATTTGTATATCTTAATTAAATGCTCATTTGTATATCTTAATTATATGCTCATTTGTATATCTTAATTATATGCTCATTTGTATATCTTAATTAAATGCTCATTTGTATATCTTAATTAAATGCTCATTTGTATATCTTAATTATATGCTCATTTGTATATTTTAATTAAATGCTCATTTGTATATCTTAATTAAATGCTCATTTGTATATCTTAATTATATGCTCATTTGTATATCTTAATTAAATGCTCATTTGTATATCTTAATTATATGCTCATTTGTATATCTGTTTATCATTATTATAAGTTTCCTCGCTAGACCTCCATCAAGCTTAAAAAAACACCCCCTAGACCCCCTTTCAAGATAAATTTGTACATTTTTCGGTAGAAAAATGTCCCGGCCGAAGGCCGATTCCTTCTAAAAATAAAAGTTCGCTATCGCTCGCCAGGAAAAAAATCAACACCTAAATCACACGAAACGTCTTAATATTGACAACAAAATTGGGCGAAAGATCTTAAAATCACCAAACTAATGGGCCGAACGTCATAAAATCTGAAAACTAATGGGGCTAAGCATGAGGAAGAAGGGGGACCAGAAAAAACGACCTCTCTCCCCTTAGTCTTATCCTGCACATGGCAAAGCAAGGCGACGTGGCAGCAAAGCGGTTAACAGATTTTGTGGTTTGCCATAGTGAATTGTGGGAATAATGGGCGACAGGCCGTTTCATTACTGTGATTAAGGTTAAGGGGAGGTATTTAGTTTGTTCCCTAGACCTCCATCAAGCTTAAAATTACACCCCCTTGAGTCCCTTTCAAGATTAATTTGTACATTTTTCGGTAGAAAAATGTCCCGGCCAAAGGCCGGTTCCTCTTAAATTACAGGCTCGCTATCGCTCGCCAGGATAAAATCGACACCTGAATTGCACGAAAGGTCTTAATATGGGGTGAAAGTTCTTAAAATCGCTAAACTAATGGAGAAAACGTTTTATAATATCAAAAGCCATGGGGCTAAACATGAGGGAGAAAGGGGTCAAGAAAAAAATCTCTCAAGTGGAGATCTCCCCTTAAGTTATGGCCACACATATACTGTATATTAAAGGGGGTAGTGCTTGGCTGTTGGTCTATATATTGATTTATTATTATATTTTTGAGTTTCCTCGCTAGACCTCCATAAAGCTTAGAAAAATACCCCATTAGACCTCCTTTCAAGATAAATTTGTACATTTTTCGGTCGAAAAATGTCTCGGCCGAAGGCTGGTTCCTTCTAATATTAGAGGCTTGCTATCGCTCGCCAGGCAAACATGGACACCTAAAGGGCACGAAAGGTCTTAATATTGACACAAAAATGAGGCGAAAGGTCTCAAAATCGCCAACCTAAAGGAACGAACGTCTTAAAACCTCAAAACTATTATGCTAAACATGAGGGAGAAGGGGGTCCAGAAAAAGCGAGTACTACCCCCTTAAAGGCAGCGATGATAATGCTGTGAATTAGATAATAATACAGTTGTCGGCCGTGGTGCTAATGGCCAGATGTATCATGAGATTTATGGAACTTAACCCTTTTACGCACATATGACGCAGAGGTTGCCAGATTAGCAATAACAAATAGAGTGCTCTCACTCTTATAATTACCTCTCCAAAATTAGTTTTCTGCCCACAGTTAACTCAAAGACAACTGCAGAGGTTGAAGTAACTAAACTAAAGGTTTCTAAATACCCCTGATGGTAACAAAGGCTTTAAAGTATCCCCAATAGGCTCAAAATCGCGTCATATGTCGGAGAGGGTTAAGGACGGACTTATATATCAAAGAAGTTATTAAATTGTTCTACAAAGTATAGTCACTCATAAAAGTACGTGGTGTCTAATGATTTTCATTATGCAAATAATACCTTGCGTGATTATATTTGGCAGGCTATAAATAAAGTATAAGGCTTGCTTGCCAATGAGCACACAATACCTGTTTGTGAATAAATCCCAATGATTACATTACTATGCTGAACAAAACACATTGGAGGTCCACAAGCTTTCATGAGCGACCGTATAAACTCATACAATCGATAAGCGTGGTGATAATAAGGACGCTGGTGACATGTGATTGATTGAGATTATAGGCGACCATAATGTATATATTAAGGGCAGGTATTTAGTTTGTTCCCTAGACCTCCATCAAGCTTAAAATTACATCCCCTTGAGTCCCTTTCAAGATAAATTTGTACATTTTTCGGTAGAAAAATGTCCCGGCCGAAGGCCGGTTCCTCTTAAATTACAGGCTCGCTATCGCTCGCCAGGATAAAATCGACACTTGAATTGCACGAAAGGTCTTCATATGGGGTGAAAGTTCTTAAAATCGCTAAACTAATGGGGCAAACGTTTTATAATATCTAAAGCAATGGGGCTAAACATGAGGGAGAAAGGAGTCAAGAAAAAAATCCCTCGAGTGGACATCTCCCCTTAATGGAACTTGAGGGCAAACACATATATTAAAGGAAGTGATGCTAATACTGAAAATAAGATCACAATACAAGTGTTAGTCGTGTTGTTCAGATGGTGACTGGTGATTAATGGTACTGGCCAGGTGGTTGAAATGGTAGGAAGTGGCAGGTGTTATGGCAGCAGTAACTGTTGGCATTAGAGACAATATAACTGTGCTGGAGTGATGCATAAAGTGGTAGTGGTGGTGGTGGTAGTGGTGATGATGGAGCTGGTAATAGTGGTTGTGGTAGTGGTATGGTAGCATGGGGTGTTGGTAGACGCTGGTGATAGTGGTAGTGGTGGTGGTGGTAGTGGTGATGATGGAGCTGGTAATAGTGGTTGTGGTAGTGGTATGGTAGCATGGGGTGTTGGTAGACGCTGGTGATAGTGGTAGTGGTGATGATGGAGCTGGTAATAGTGGTTGTGGTAGTGGTATGGTAGCATGGGGTGTTGGTAGACGCTGGTGATAGTGGTAGTGGTGGTGGTGGTAGTGGTGATGATGGAGCTGGTAATAGTGGTTGTGGTAGTGGTATGGTAGCATGGGGTGTTGGTAGACGCTGGTGATAGTGGTAGTGGTGGTGGTGGTAGTGGTGATGATGGAGCTGGTAATAGTGGTTGTGGTAGTGGTATGGTAGCATGGGGTGTTGGTAGACGCTGGTGATAGTGGTAGTGGTGATGATGGAGCTGGTAATAGTGGTTGTGGTAGTGGTATGGTAGCATGGGGTGTTGGTAGACGCTGGTGATAGTGGTGGTGGTGGTGGTGTTAGTGGTGATGATGGAGCTGGTAATAGTGGTTGTGGTAGTGGTATGGTAGCATGGGGTGTTGGTAGACGCTGGTGATAGTGGTGGTGGTGGTGGTGGTAGTGGTGATGATGGAGCTGGTAATAGTGGTTGTGGTAGTGGTATGGTAGCATGGGGTGTTGGTAGACGCTGGTGATAGTGGTAGTGGTGATGATGGAGCTGGTAATAGTGGTTGTGGTAGTGGTATGGTAGCATGGGGTGTTGGTAGACGCTGGTGATAGTGGTGGTGGTGGTGGTGGTAGTGGTGATGATGGAGCTGGTAATAGTGGTTGTGGTAGTGGTATGGTAGCATGGGGTGTTGGTAGACGCTGGTGATAGTGGTAGTGGTGATGATGGAGCTGGTAATAGTGGTTGTGGTAGTGGTATGGTAGCATGGGTGTTGGTAGACGCTGGTGATAGTGGTGGTGGTGGTGGTGGTAGTGGTGATGATGGAGCTGGTAATAGTGGTTGTGGTAGTGGTATGGTAGCATGGGGTGTTGGTAGACGCTGGTGATAGTGGTGGTGGTGGTGGTGGTAGTGGTGATGATGGAGCTGGTAATAGTGGTTGTGGTAGTGGTATGGTAGCATGGGGTGTTGGTAGACGCTGGTGATAGTGGTGGTGGTGGTAGTGGTGATGATGGAGCTGGTAATAGTGGTTGTGGTAGTGGTATGGTAGCATGGGGTGTTGGTAGACGCTGGTGATAGTGGTAGTGGTGGTGGTGGTAGTGGTGATGATGGAGCTGGTAATAGTGGTTGTGGTAGTGGTATGGTAGCATGGGGTGTTGGTAGACGCTGGTGATAGTGGTAGTGGTGGTGGTGGTAGTGGTGATGATGGAGCTGGTAATAGTGGTTGTGGTAGTGGTATGGTAGCATGGGGTGTTGGTAGACGCTGGTGATAGTGGTAGTGGTGGTGGTGGTAGTGGTGATGATGGAGCTGGTAATAGTGGTTGTGGTAGTGGTATGGTAGCATGGGGTGTTGGTAGACGCTGGTGATAGTAGTGGTGGTGGTAGTGGTGATGATGGAGCTGGTAATAGTGGTTGTGGTAGTGGTATGGTAGCATGGGGTGTTGGTAGACGCTGGTGATAGTGGTAGTGGTGGTGGTAGTGGTGATGATGGAGCTGGTAATAGTGGTTGTGGTAGTGGTATGGTAGCATGGGGTGTTGGTAGACGCTGGTGATAGTAGTGGTGGTGGTAGTGGTGATGATGGAGCTGGTAATAGTGGTTGTGGTAGTGGTATGGTAGCATGGGGTGTTGGTAGACGCTGGTGATAGTGGTAGTGGTGGTGGTGGTAGTGGTGATGATGGAGCTGGTAATAGTGGTTGTGGTAGTGGTATGGTAGCATGGGGTGTTGGTAGACGCTGGTGATAGTGGTAGTGGTGATGATGGAGCTGGTAATAGTGGTTGTGCTAGTGGTATGGTAGCATGGGTGTTGGTAGACGCTGATAGTGGTGGTGGTGGTGGTGGTAGTGGTGATGATGGAGCTGGTAATAGTGGTTGTGGTAGTGGTATGGTAGCATGGGGTGTTGGTAGACGCTGGTGATAGTGGTAGTGGTGGTGGTGGTAGTGGTGATGATGGAGCTGGTAATAGTGGTTGTGGTAGTGGTATGGTAGCATGGGGTGTTGGTAGACGCTGGTGATAGTGGTAGTGGTGATGATGGAGCTGGTAATAGTGGTTGTGGTAGTGGTATGGTAGCATGGGGTGTTGGTAGACGCTGGTGATAGTGGTAGTGGTGGTGGTGGTAGTGGTGATGATGGAGCTGGTAATAGTGGTTGTGGTAGTGGTATGGTAGCATGGGGTGTTGGTAGACGCTGGTGATAGTGGTAGTGGTGGTGGTGGTAGTGGTGATGATGGAGCTGGTAATAGTGGTTGTGGTAGTGGTAGGGTAGCATGGGTTGGTAGACGCTGGTGATAGTGGTAGTGGTGATGATGGAGCTGGTAATAGTGGTTGTGGTAGTGGTATGGTAGCATGGGGTGTTGGTAGACGCTGGTGATAGTGGTAGTGGTGGTGGTGGTAGTGGTGATGATGGAGCTGGTAATAGTGGTTGTGGTAGTGGTATGGTAGCATGGGGTGTTGGTAGACGCTGGTGATAGTGGTAGTGGTGGTGGTGGTAGTGGTGATGATGGAGCTGGTAATAGTGGTTGTGGTAGTGGTATGGTAGCATGGGGTGTTGGTAGACGCTGGTGATAGTGGTAGTGGTGATGATGGAGCTGGTAATAGTGGTTGTGGTAGTGGTATGGTAGCATGGGGTGTTGGTAGACGCTGGTGATAGTGGTAGTGGTGGTGGTGGTAGTGGTGATGATGGAGCTGGTAATAGTGGTTGTGGTAGTGGTATGGTGGCCGTGGTTAGTGTAGTTTTAGATTTGATAGTTGTTTTGGTTGTCTATATTGCTGCTTGTGGTGGTGGTAATGGTAGTAGTGATGGTGTTGTTCATGAGTGGTAGTGGTGATGGTAGTAGTGATGGTGTTGTTCATGAGTGGTGTGGTGATAGTAGCAGTGATGGTGTTCGTGCGTGGTGCGTCGATCAATGTTGTTGTTATCGTCGTTGTTATCGCGCTAGATATTATTGCTAGTGGAGTTGCGAAAAGGTAGTTGTTGGCATGTGATTCGTGATTTCTAGGTAGGTAGTTGGAATTCCAGCAAGTCGGCAATAACTGTTGGAAATAGAGAGGTAATATAGCTGAATTGACTGATACTTAGAAACGCTTAACCCCTTGCTATACCGGTGACGTGTGTTTAGTTTTAGTTAAGCTATATTTAGACAATTTTGTGCAGTTTAAAAAGGATCTGTGATAATGTGTAGGGTTAAGGGGAGATCTCCACTTGAGGATTTTTTTTCTTGACCCCTTTCTCCCTCATGTTTAGCCCCATTGCTTTTGATATTATAAAACGTTTGCCCCATTAGTTTAGCGATTTTAAGAACTTTCACCCCATATTAAGACCTTTCGTGCAATTCAGGTGTCTATTTTATCCTGGCGAGCGATAGCGAGCCTGTAATTTAAGAGGAACCGGCCTTCGGCCGGGACATTTTTCTACCGAAAAATGTACACATTTATCTTGAAAGGGACTCGAGGGGGTGTAATTTTAAGGTTGATGGAGGTCTAGGGAACAAACTAAATACCTCCCCTTAAGTGAGATAGTTCGAAGCCTGTTCATTGCTGGAGGCCCTTTTTAAACTCAATAAAATTGCCTAACAGCTGCCAGACTATAAAGCAAAATATGTCGTCGGTACAAAAATGGTTAAGAGCTGGTGGTGATATGGTGAGAGAGACGATTATGTAGCGATGGTCATGGTAACACAGGGGTTATAATTGAATTGCTGTTGTTATTGTTCGTGATGATATTAGTACTGTTGTTGTTGTTGTTGATATTGGTGGTTGCGCTAGTGATCGCCAGTGGTGCGTCAATCATGTTATTGCTGTTGTACTTTGGTTGTTTTTGTTCTTGTTATTGTAGTTCATGTTGTTATTGTTGTGGTTCTTGTCGGGAGTGGTGATGCTATATGTTGGCAGGTGATTAAGGGGAGATGTCCACTTGAGGGATTTTTTTCTTGACTCCTTTCTCCCTCATGTTTAGCCCCATTGCTTTAGATATTATAAAACGTTTGCCCCATTAGTTTAGCGATTTTAAGAACTTTCACCCCATATTAAGACCTTTCGTGCAATTCAGGTGTCGATTTTATCCTGGCGAGCGATAGCGAGCCTGTAATTTAAGAGGAACCGGCCTTCGGCCGGGAAATTTTTCTACCGAAAAATGTACAAATTTATCTTGAAAGGGACTCAAGGGGGTGTAATTTTAAGCTTGATGGAGGTCTAGGGAACAAACTAAATACCTCCCCTTAATGGCATTAACATGTGGTGGAAATTGCAGGAAGTGACAATCATGTGAGGCATTATGGCAGCAGTAACTGTTGGCAATGGAGGGCAATAAGAATGTACTGGGTGATTTATGTAGAAAGTGGTGGAAGCTGGTGGTAGTGGTGGTGGTGGTAGTGGGGTGAGCATAATAGGGTTGTGGTGGTAGTGGTAGTTACAATGGGGTTTGGATTATCACTAAAACCCTTCCCCTCACCACCACTAACAACACCACCATTATTAACACCACCATCACCACCACCACCATTAACAACACCACCACCACTAATAACACCACCATCACTAATAACACCACCATTATTAACAACACCACCACCACCATTAACAACATCACCACCACCTCTTACAGTAACACCACCACCACTAATAACACCACCATCACTAATAACACCACCATCACTAATAACACCACCACCACTACACCACCACCATCACCACTAACACCTGTGAAGTCTGGACACCTTTATCATCACCCCCCCCCCCCCCCCCACGTCACCTCCCTCCCAGTTCTCTCACAAGTCTCACTGAAAAATATCGACGGGAAATGCTTGCTTTTCAGATTTAGTTGAAGGCATAACTCTAAGTGCCACCCGGGATGGATTACGCTCACAAGGGTCAGCACCTATTTTTTTCTGACAAACTTAGGAATTCAACCGCAGGATCTTTCTTCCACTGTCTTTTAATCTCTATCTCTCTCTCTCTCTCTCTCTCTCTCTCTCTCTCTCTCTCTCTCTCTCTCTCTCTCTCATAGTAATTTAATTGACACGTTTTTGAAGAGACCCGACAAACATCTGATGGATATTGGATTAATATGACTGGATCAGTAACCATGTTTTTGTAAGCACCCATTCAGACTAATTTATTTCTATCCTATATACAAATTTCCTTGTAGGCATTTCCTGACCCATAAGGTTACACTTAATCCTATTTTTCGGCACGGCTTTTTAGCCGAAGGGACGGAGGGTGGGGAGAGAGCCCTCTACTTTGCTGTCCTATTCTTCTACTACGAATTGTCTCGGTCTCTAGTAGTATTAAGGCTGGACTACCTACTAGGGACTGCAAGGTCAGTGTGGTCTGAGTATCTGTGTAACTGTTTAACTCTTTCAATTTTTCTCTAACTATAGATAGATAGATAGAATTTTTCTCTAACTGAGGTTGCTAATTCTACTAGAATTAATTCCTGGCCATCTCTCTGGGGCAGACAGTGAGATCTGTGTGGTCGGTGTATATAAGGTTAACCTATATAAATCTCTTTCCAGGATAAATCGCAGGATCGATCTCTCTCTATCTCTCACACACACACACACACACACACACACACACACACACACGCGCGCGCGCGCGCGCGCGCACACACTCCGTCTCTCTAGCCCATCCCGATGTTTGCGCCCCGTCTCTAAAACGAATTAAAATGCCTCCATAGATCACCGGGACAGCCATCATAATTGTCAGAGCTAATTATCATGAATGGCTCTCCGACGATATGTATCATGAACCGGCTTCCTTTCTGCCAGACGATGGGGCCGGGGGTGAAAAACAGCCCGCGGTCGGCCCCTCTAAGTTAGGACCCTTTATGGGGAGATTTAAGGGCGAGGGAATTACAGTCGGTGCCATGTTGGGTACCTTATGCTGTAGCCATATACTCGGTGTCAGGGACGTTGAGAAAAAAACCCGGCCAATCAAAACTTCAACAATTTTAGCTGATAGGTTCATGGGGCCGAGTCCAATGTCTCGTTTTGTAGTAATTATTTATTTTTAACAAAGGTGTCACTAATGACAATCGCACAAGTAAATCAGCTGGAACTATTGCCATATAAGTGGGTCGTAAGTTTCTCAGAGTGGCTAGTGCCGAGAGTATTGATCGAAAATATAGGTGAATATCTGGTACATCTTAATATATATATATATATATATATATATATAGATATATATATATATATATATATACCTGTATATATATATACATATATATATATATATATATATATATATATATATATATATACAGTATACATATATATATATATATCTATCTATCTATCTATCTATCTATCTATCTATCTATCTATCTATCTATCTATCTATCTATCTATATATATATATATATATATATATATATGTGTTCTATCACATCCACGTAAGAGTAAGCATAACTACAACCTAGTTCACAAATTATCCCATGGAATAAAACAAAATAAGAGTCAGGCAATACAGGAATCCGTTACGTGTGGTCCATTCAACCTTTTGTAAATCAGGGTATCCTTAATGTATGCTAATCCCTGGAAGCCAAATGGAAAACAGCTCGAGGTATATGCAACATGGATACCTAAAAAACAAAATACTCAAAGATAATGAAACTCCCTCTCGCTAAAGACAACCCGCCCTCAGCTCTAAGTCAGCTCACGGGGCCGAGAGTTATGTGGAAGGACGGGGAAGTGGCGGAAACGGTTGCACACACAGACAGGGGAGGTCCTTACTCG
Organism: Paralithodes platypus; assembly: GCA_032716605.1. NCBI lineage: Eukaryota > Metazoa > Arthropoda > Malacostraca > Decapoda > Lithodidae > Paralithodes > Paralithodes platypus. The sequence continues at coordinate 45,562,090 of CM064495.1, forward strand.
CTGATTTACACCAGACCTTTAGTGTGGCAACATTTTCAGGCAATTAGGCACTGGTATGGGTAACTAGACTGCAGTTAGAAGATAATAGGTGACATAATTCGTATAACAATGTATATCTCAGAAGGTGCCATATCAGAGTCATGGAGAGAAAGTTACAGGAGAAAGAGCTCGTGTAAATCCACCTTTACTAGCTGATTTACATCGGCAGGCTCCGGGAACACCAGCAACGAAATGACCGCGGCTGATGAAAGGCAATGGACGAAGACAAGAGTTAGATCCGCAGTTTCCAGTCCTACTCGGGTGCCAGGGGGGTTGGGGGGGGGGGGGGGGGGGAGGGATGCCGAAGGGGTGTTTAGAGGATAGGGAGGTAGAACCAAAGGGTGGGTGTGCCAAGAGAAGGGAGGGGGAGGGGGGGGGGGGGGGCAAAGATGGGAGGGGATAACATCGATGAAGGGCAATTTTGGACAGGTAATTCCTAAATGTATACGTGTAAATAATGAGAATAAAATATTTACTAGGGATGGGACAAAATTACGGACATTTCTAGTCTTTGTCTAATGCCAGACAGAGATGGGGAAGGGGTGGAAGAGGGTGCATTGGGGAAAGGGATGGGAATCGTAGGGAGTGTGTGTGAAACAAGGAGGAGACATTTTCGACAGCTATTATCTTGATTTTATGTGAGTCAGTAGTGTGTGTATGATAATTTCTACTGAAGAAGTTGCAAAGTGAACATTTTGGACAGACTATATCTAATCTTTAGAATGGATCAATTGCGTGTACGTAATGCTTTCTAGGAACGGGGACGGGATATGTGAATTTGGTCAGGTAGATAGTTAGAAGCTTATTTAAGCATGAATAGCATATGTGTGCAGAGAGAGAGAAGTTGGAATGGGAATTTTTAAGCAGTGATTATATGTTTATTACCAATATTTTATAAGTGGTTGAATTGTGTGTGCATGATATTTCCTGGAAACGTTTCCTTAATCTTAGCAAAAATGTCGTCATTGAATTATGCATAATGAGTTGATTACGTCAAATGAATGCATTTCGATCGGGTCTAAGCTTTTTATCATCATATAATTAATGCAAAAATAGTTACAGTATATATGCCTTTCTTCATGATAGCCCAATACGTCATCGGAATATTCTCATAGTCATACTCTCCACACACACACACACACACACTCTCTCTCTCTCTCTCTCTCTCTCTCTCTCTCTCTCTCTCTCTCTCTCTCTCTCTCTCTCTCTCTCTCTCTCTCTCTCCAAGCAAAAATAATATATATATACACAATATGGTGTGAAGACTACTTCTTCGGAAATTAATAAGAAGTCGAGTCGCTCTCAATTTAACAAGCCACTTTCTACTGAGAAATGTTCAAGGCAAAAACAAGTGCGATCGTTTACTATGCAAACCAGACGATACACATGATAAATATTTTGATAACTCATTACTTGGTAGGAGAAAAAGTGCGAGAAGATATACTTAACGATTTAATAACTCGGATTACTAGAGACCACCGAAGCCATGATTGCAAATAATGAGCCAGTTAAAATTATAGGTGTGTTCGTCAAGGAGACTGGTAACCCCTTCTGTACCGACGGCGTATTTTATATTTTATTGTAGCTATATTTAGACGATGTTGTTCAGCATAAGAAGGATCTGTGGTAGAGACAATGGTTAAGTGAGATAGTTCAAAGCCTGTTAATGGTTAAGTGAGATAGTTCAGAGCCTGTTAATGGCTGAAGGCCCTATTTAAGCTGAAAAAAATAGTCTAATAGTAGCCTGAATAAAGTTAAAAGTACGACACCGGTACCGAAGGGGTTTAAGACAACTATTTATACTTAAGGGGAGGTATTTAGTTTGTTCCCTAGACCTCCATCAAGCTTAAAATTACACCCCCTTGAGTCCCTTTCAAGATAAATTTGTACATTTTTCGGTAGAAAAATTTCCCGGCCGAAGGCCGGTTCCTCTTAAATTACAGGCTCGCTATCGCTCGCCAGGATAACATTGACACCTGAATGGCACGAAAGGTCTTAATATGGGGTAAAACTTCTTAAAATCGTTAAACTAATGGGGCAAACGTTTTATAATATCAAAAGCAATGGGGCTAAACATGAGGGAGAAAGGGGTCAAGAAAAAAATCCCTCAAGTGGTAATCTCCCCTTAAACGTCGGTAGTGTTAGAGACATTGTTTTTGTGGTACTGGCTATTAGAGCGACCGAGGTTGTTGTTAAGGGGAGATATCGACTTGAGGGATTTTTTTTTCTGGACCCCTTTCTCCCTCATGTTTAGCCCCATTGCTTTTGATATTATAAAACTTTTGCCCCATTAGTTTAACGATTTTAAGAAGTTTCGCCCCCCGTCAATTTTTAAGACCTTTCGTGCCATTCAGGTGTCAATGTTATCCTGGCGAGCGATAGCGAGCCTGTAATTTAAGAGCAACCGGCTTTCAGCCGGGACATTTTTCTACCGAAAAATGTACAAATTTATCTTGAAAGGGGCTCAAGGGGGTGTAATCTTAAGCTTGATGGATATCTAGAGACCAAACTAAAAACCTCCCCTCAAGCACTTTACGTGTAAAGTTCAGCATTATATTATTACTCTCAAGGGTTGAACTGATGGAAATGCTCTCAAACTTGAATGATTACTAGTTATTGTAAAGGTTAGTTGCCGCAGATTAGAATGTAGTAAGACGAATTAGTGTTAATAAGTGCAAGCTATAGGTACAAAATGTAGTAATCTGAAGAAGCCTGAATGAAAAGGTATGAACGTAAAATAAATTGAACGGAGTGAACACTATATATAAACAATTATATTAATTACAAACTAGATGGAAATATATTAAGGGGAGGTATTTAGTTTGTTCCCTAGACCTCCATCAAGCTAAAAATTACACCCCCTTGAGTCCCTTTCAAGATAAATTTGTACATTTTTCGGTAGAAAAATTTCCCGGCCGAAGGCCGGTTCCAATTACAGGCTCGCTATCGCTCGCCAGGATAAAATCGACACCTGAATTGCACGAAAGGTCTTCATATGGGGTGAAAGTTCTTAAAATCGCTAAACTAATGGGGCAAACGTTTTATAATATCTAAAGCAATGGGGCTAAACATGAAGGAGAAAGGAGTCAAGAAAAAAATCCCTCAAGTGGAGATCTCCCCTTAACGTAACGTGAATGTATGGAATTTGAGTGCAGGGAATAAATATACATGTTAGTTATTATAATAAATATACATGTTAGTTATTATAATAAATATACATGTTAGTTATTATAATAAATATACATGTTAGTTATTATAATAAATATACATGTTAGTTATTATAATAAATATACATGTTAGTTATTATAATAAATATACATGTTAGTTATTATAATAAATATACATGTTAGTTATTATAATAATATACATGTTAGTTATTATAATAAATATACATGTTAGTTATTATAATAAATATACATGTTAGTTATTATAATAAAAAAGACTGCAAAGTGAGAAGAGACCTAATTTTAGAGTTAATTAAATTTATTTCACACGATTATATTGCGAACGAATTTTGTGACTGAGTCACCTATAGGGAGTTCGGTAAACCTGTTTGAGTGAATCGGATCTGCATAAAGTGCCAAAGTTAAAGGCACGAAGTTGTAAACTTAGGATCAAGAGTTTAATTAAATAGACAAAGTTAAGAGAAAGCATGGACAATCCTGAGTGCACAGGTAGTGTCGGTGTCAAAATGCAAAATGTTTACCAAAATGTCACGAGTAAGATGTTTGCCAAATGAATATTAACACAATGCTATCATTTCAATATTAACACGATGCTATCATTTCAATATTAACACAATGCTATCATTTCAATATTAACACAATGCTATCATTTCATCTTCTATCTTTATTTGTTGTGCTTGCATAAACATAATCTTGGTTTTCTTTCTATTAATTTTCAGGCCTACCTTAAGGGGAGATCTCCACTTGAGTGATTTTTTCTTGACCCCTTTCTCCCTCATGTCTAGCCCCATTACTTTTGAGATTTTAAGACGTTCTCCCCATTCGTTTGGCGATTTTAAGAAATTTCGCCCCATTTCTGTCAATTTTAAGACCTTTCGTGTCATTTAGGTGTCGACTTTTTTTCTGGCGAGCGATAGCGAGCCTGTAATTTAAGAGGAACCGGCCTTCAGCCGGGACATTTTTCTACCGAAAAATGTACACATTTATCTTGAAAGGGGGTCAAGGGGGTGACATTTTAAGATTGCTGGAGGAGTAGGAAACAAACTAAAAACCTCCCCTTAAGGTTTTCTCTGTTTAAAGTGTCCATCATTTAATTTTGTTGTAGCGCTTCTCCTGAGTCGCTGAAAAGGTTATAGCCACCCAAATTGTGGTATTTGACGAATTTATTCTTGGGTAGTTGTTAATTACACATAATTTATTCTTGGGTAGTTGTTAATTACACATAATTTATTCTTGGGTAGTTGTTAATTACACATCATTTATTCTTGGGTAGTTGTTAATTACACATCATTTATTCTTGGGTAGTTGTTAATTACACATAATTTATTCTTGGGTAGTTGTTAATTACACATAATAATTTGGAGATGATTGGATGGTTCCATTGGCGTGGTTTGTGTGTGTGCGTGGGGGGAGGGAGGGAGGGGGTTGTGTGTGTGCGTGGGGGGAGGGAGGGAGGGGGTTGTGTGTGTGCGTGGGGGGAGGGAGGGGGTTGTGTGTGCGCGTGGGGGGAGGGAGGGGGTTGTGTGTGTGCGTGGGGGGAGGGAGGGGGTTGTGTGTGTGCGTGGGGGGAGGGAGGGGGTTGTGTGTGTGCGTGGGGGGAGGGAGGGAGGGGGTTGTGTGTGTGCGTGGGGGGAGGGAGGGGGTTGGGACTGGACCCCCATACATTAATATGCCATTATCTCCAATAATATTGCACGGAATAACACGATTATTGGTGGTTATATGTCTTGGGTCATTATGCATACCTCAGATTGCCTCAGTGTTTTAAATGTGTATGTCTATCTGTTCACACAATATCTGGAGATTAAATGAATACATTTCAATGACACATCATCTAAATGCGTCATAATCTTCAAAGGGTTAAGACTCATTTTAGGTACATTCAATTTAATTTGCAATATTCTCATCGTCTATCCTAATATGTTCTACCCTTTCGTTATTACCATACCCTCCCGTCCTCATCGTTCATCCTAATATGTTCTACCCTTTCGTTATTTGTTCACTTTTTCAACCGAAAGTTATAATTTTTATTTATCCTGTCATCATCACTTTCAATACTTCTTTTCTCTTGGCATTAAGTTTTCAGTCATCATCGCTTAAATATTATCTCGTTTTCTCTCACTCTTACTTCTTTCATCAAATTCATGACTAACTAAACTTATCTCATTTATTCCATTATTTATCTACCATCCTCATCCCTTCCCAACTTCTTTTTCCTCTTATCCTACATTTTCCTACTCTTAAATCTTCCTACTTCTCATGGTTCCATTTCTATCTTAGTCACCCTTTCCCAACTTCCCCCGAATCTCTTGCCTTCCTTCTTCCAGATTACCACTTCCCAAGATTCCCCCTATTCTCCATATCGCTTCTTCCTTAATTACCCCTCTCACCGTCTCTTGTATCAACCAGTCTATTCACTCGCACTACCTGCCAACTTCACTCATTTCCTCAGATTTCCTCTTCCATTGCCCCGACTTCTTCCAGATCACCCGTTCCAGACTTTTACACTAATTTCTCTTCCCCATTTTGCATCCTCGTCGCTTCGCAAACTTTCCCTTTTATATCTTACACTAATCCCCCTCCTTTCTCGATTCACCAGCTTGCTATCTTATCTTGCTTCCGTTTCCAATGTTTATCTCTTATCCCATTTTTTTTCTGACTTCCTATTTTTCCATCCTCACCGAGGAAAAAAATCATCTTTTTCTACCTTTCTTCAATCTTCATTCTTCACCTTTTTTCCCCATAACCCATTAAATTTATCTTTTTCCATTTGTTTCCACAATTTGTCTTCCCAATTGAGTGCATTTCCTCATTTCACTCACTATCCTTTATTTTAAAGTCCCCTGTTGTGTTTTCTATATATTTGTTCCATATAACCAAACTTAACTTAAGCAATAATTTGTCTTCTCATTTTCCCATAGCACCCTTTTCTAACTTTCCACTATTTTCTCTTTACTACCTCTTCCACATTGCCTCTTCCCAAGCTTCCCCTCTCACCTACCTCTCGTCTTCCATTCTCCTCTCTCCCCTCTCTCTGCAGCTCTCAGACCAGACTAGACTCTTCCCTCCCTTCCCCTGTCCCCAACTCCCCTCTCTCCCCCAGCCCCCCAGACGATCAGCCCAAGTAATCTAATGTCCGGCCGCTCGTTTGGAAATTCTGCGGCATTTAATTCGTCCCAGTGTTTTGTCAATACGCGATCGACGTTGGGGGAGAGAGAGAGAGAGGCTTATAATCCCCCAAAGACCCCCCTAACCCCGTCAACTTGAGGTTCGTGGGTGTAAATGTTTATAGCGAGCATTTGCCTGCAGCAGCGACCGAGGCGAGGGGGTTATATTTTAATTGATATGGAATATAACAATTAAAGTGTCACATTGGGGGGCGCTCGAGGCCATAATATATTACCGCCGCGTATACTAACAATTTCGGCTTAGACATCCCATTTTCACCGTGGACTCCCCGGGAGGTGAAAACAAGCAGGAGATGCGCTCGGGTAGTTTACGTGCATAAATCCGACTCGATGGGGCTATTATTATCGCTGTATCGGAAAGCTGTATAATAATACCGAGGGAATTATTAGTTAGTGTGTGCCTATGTGTCACTTCAAATACGGGGGCGCAATTTTCTTGGCGAATTATGGCCCCTCTGATCAAACTCGCAGACAACTTGTGTTTGTGTTGGAATATATATTTTGCTCGATTTCACCGGGGGCATCGCTTTATGAATAATTGAGTTCGCGGTCGGAATGTTTATACAAGAGCATTTAGACTCGTTAAGGCGTTTATTGGCCAGCCGGGGAATTTATAGCGGACGCAAATGAATACTTTCCAGCGCCTTAAAGGGGTGCTACTTGTTTTTTCTGGACCCCCTTCTCCCTCATGTTTAGCATATTAGTTTTAAGACGTTCGTTCCGTTACTATGGCGATTTTGAGACCTTTCGACTATTTTTTTTTTTTTTGTCAATATTAAAACCTTTCGTGCCCTTTAGGTGTCGACTTTTTCCTGGCGAGCTATAGCGAGCCTCTACTTTTAGAAGGAACCGCCCTATTGGCCGGAACATTTTTCTACCGAAAAATGTACAAATTTATCTTGAGAGGGGGTCTTGGGTGTGTTTTTCGAAGATTGATGGAGATCTAGCGAGGAAACTAAAACATACATTAATATATAAATATATAGACCAAAAACCAAGCACTACCCCCTTAATTGTTTATATGATCCTCCGGGCTGGGTATTGGTGAGCGGTTCCTGATGATCATTGCATTGTAGGACGCTCGAGTAAAACTGACCTAAATATATCCTTTATTCGGTCAGTAACCATCTCTTAACTTTAATTATATGAGTGTACAGTGGCGCTAATAAGTCATGTTTCAGCTGTCATTACGTTTGGCTTGAACTGTGCTGTATTAATGTCGGTCAGATGTTGAATAGGGTGGGTAAGTGTAGGAACATGGTTGTATATCTCACTCAAAAAGCAGAACTCATTTGTAAATATTGCTGATACCAATTAGTGATCGAAACATAATTGGTGCCGAGACATCACTTATTTGCGCGACTGTACTACATATGTAATGCCTGTGTCAGCGTAGTATGAATATTCACTCTTCTTAGCATGCATAATGTGTCCTTTAATAGTCGTCTAGGTAATACATAAATGCTTGACATGACTGTGTTTGCATGCATAGCTAAGCACATAGGTAAACGAATCAAAATTATCTTTCTTTAACCCCTTCTGTACCGGCGACGTCTTTCTAACAGCTATGATAGATTGGGACGAGTGAAAAAGAGTGAATTTGAGATGGCTAATGAGAAATAGAAGGACAAGATTTCTGGGAAAATGGGCCGATATTAAATGTACAAAAATGATAGAAATCTAATAAAGTCTACAGTTGTAAACAAGAAGAAATATTATAAGGTACTTGAGTAGAACATTTAAGAATATACGAGAACACCCCATATACACATTGATAAAACACTCACAAACATATTATGTCATGCATACAACAGGGCTCCAAGAAAATATAAAAAGGGCCAGTTTAGAAATGACCACCGTAAAACATAGAAATTAAAGGAGAGTCGAGATTAAACAAAGAAATATCCGAGAAGAGGTAAAAGAGAGCGAGAGGGAGGTGGTTTAGTGGCAAGAATGATAGAAATGATAGGGGCGAGGGGGATGCTGACTAGAAATAAAAAATGGCGAAAAAAGAAGGAGGATATGAGAGGAGGGCTTGAAGAGTCTGAGAACGAATTGCGGGGTGAGTAAGAGGGGAAATACGTGCGAAAAAAAGAGGAGCAAAACCTATATCACGCGTTCCAATAAGTAAAATGGATAACAAGAAAACTGGGGAAAATTATGTAACCTAAGTGACATAATCATAAATGTATATATACTATATATGTATGTATGTATGTACTTGGGCACATACGCCATTGCTGGGGGTGGCCGACACGAGACAGAGCCCGAACAGAAACATAATTTAAAGTTCCTATTCTCAGGGTCCGGGACCACTTTCGTGTTCCCTCGCCCCTTCCTCTGTCTCGTTAAAGTAGGAAAATTTTACAAGGGAAGGAGGATTCCTAGCCCCCTGCCCCCATATATATATACTATATACAATATATACATTAAATAATATAATGGTATAAAGCATAAATGCTACAATAAAACTCAAACAACATAATATGGAATAGAAAACAAAATTAATAAGAAACAAGGAAGAATATTATATAGGTGACAAAATAATTAAAACTTTTGATACGATACAGAAAAATGGAATGATACTGCATTGTGCCGAGTTTTGTATTAGCTAGAGAAAATCATCAACTGCTAGCCAACATCTTTGACATTTTGGAAGTCTCATTCAATTATACATAACACATAATATATAGTTGACGGCTTAAACTGTATGATAGCATATATTTACACATACAAACCAAAAAATTAGAGACAAGTTCCAATAACAAAGATGGCATTCGAAATAACTTCTACCGGACAAAATAAAATCTTGCTAACAATCACTTACACTGATTAAATGTATATCCAAGAGCTTCAGGAAAAACGAGTTGACTAATGCATAAGCAACAATTTCAGAACTGCTCCCACCTCATACGCCCCGAAAAATATAATAACATAGCACCACATTCTGAGAGAGTGAAATGCTCCTCCTGCCTGTGCTCTTGCTCTTACTCCCCCCCCCCCCCTCTCTCTCTCTCTCTCTCTCTCTCTCTCTCTCTCTCTCTCTCTCTCTCTTCTGTTTTGCTAATACTTTCTTCAACTTAGCTATATTATGGGATAGCCTTTATCGCATTACAAATCAGATAAACAAACTCTCTAGGATTGTCACGTCTCTGTAGTCAGTGCATTTATTGATATATCTCTCTCTTTCTCCCATGCACCTCTCTCTCTCTCTCTCTCTCTCTCTCTCTCTCTCTCTCTCTCTCTCTCTCTTCCTTCTGTTTTACTATTGGTTCCTTCAACTTAGCTATATTTTGGGATAGCCTATCTCGCGTTAGAAATCAGATTGACAAACCCTCTATGATCTTCATGTCTTAGTAGTCATTGCATGTATTTAATTATCTCTCTCTCTCTCTCTCTCTCTCTCTCTCTCTCTCTCTCTCTCTCTCTCTCCATAGCCATCTCTTTTTCCTCTCCCGTGGCCTCTTACGTGTAGATCATGTAGTTACAAGCATCCTAGAAATCTCTCATGACCATCTCTTTCTCCTCTTGCATGTCATCTCTATTTTATCTCCAATGGACACCTCTTTCTCCTCTCACATGTCCGTCTCGCTCTCGCTCTCGCTCTCGCTCTCGCTCTCGCTCTCGCTCTCGCTCTCGCTCTTCATTCTCCCACCCTTTCACCCGCTGAAAAATCTCCGGGTAGTTCCATGACAAACGAAACATTCCTTGGAGCGAAACGTACGAGTGTGATTAAGTTCAGAAATAAATTTAAATTCAATCAGGAGAAAGAGAGAATCACCCCATTTCTCAATAACTCGAGAAACGAGGTCGGGGGGGTGGGGGGAGAGATAGGAGACGGAGGGCGGGGGGGGAGGGGGGGGGGAGAAAGGTCCCTTGATTTTGGCCCTGTCACTCTTTCAACTATGGGGGCGCACTCGCTATAGCAGTTATGCCTTTTGGCCTCCCTCAATCATAGAAAAAAAAAAAAAAAAAGGGGGAGACGGAAGGTAAGGAAAGGAGGTGTGTGTGTGTGTGTGTGTGTGTGTGTGTGTGTGTGTGTGTGTGTGTGTAGAGTGATACATCAACGACATAGATGAGGGTCTCACCTGTACAATCTCAAAATTTGCTGACGATACAAAAATTGCAAATAGCGTTACTCTCGAAAGAACAAGTTGACGATATGCCACACAATCTTAGATAAATTGTCATGTTGGGCCCAAATTTGGTCAAGGATTTTTAATGCGGATAAATGTAAAGTAACTACATATCGGCTACCTAAATGAGATAAAAAAAAGAAGGGGAACAAGGGTTGGGGGGGGGGGGGGACCGATATTTGGCAACCCACTATTCGAGGATAAATTGGTCAATGTGGGGGGCCCTCAAAATTTTGGCTTAAGAATGTAAACAGAGAAACCGATCGGGAGTAACAATATCGAGTAACCTAAAACCGAGTCAACAATGTTCAGAAAGTTGTTAAGAAGGCAAACAACATAATTGGCTTTATAGGCAGGTCCTTTGAGCATAAATCCAAAAGAAGTTATCCTAACCCTTTACAATTCCTT
>CM064495.1:45573145-45680645 GCA_032716605.1 Paralithodes platypus
GAGAGAATGAGCCCGAGGATGGATGGCTGGGGCAGAGGTGAAGATGGAGGCAAAGGAAGAAGAAGAAGAAGAAGAAGGGTGAATTGTCTCGTAACCTAGATAGAGAACGAGGAATGAGATAAAGAAGCGGGTTGATGAGGAGAAAGAGGATAAAAGGGTTCAAGTTGGCGAGTCAGAGAGAGTTACAAGGAGTTACAAGGGGTAGTTCGCATCTCAGAGACATTGCAGTTCATTCCTGGAAGATTCTCATGGTGGAAGGAGAGAGAGAGAGAGAGAGAGAGAGAGAGAGAGAGAGAGAGAGAGAGAGAGAGAATTAGTTTAGTTTAGAAGAACTCTTCATTCATCACAAGATACTGAAAACAGTGGTTTATAAGAATGAAATCGCACTCACGAACCAAATGATTAAAGGAAAATACAATTACGAAACTAAAACATGTCCCTTTTTCTCTCGTACTTGCATTATATTCCCTACATTCCTTTATAGCCAACTTTAGCCAACCTAGCTTACAAAATACTTTTAATATAGACCTGCATACTGTATATATACAGGGTGAATAAAGGACTCCAATCAAATTAATTTAATTATGTATATATATATATATATATATATATAATATAAATTCACTGAGAAGAAACAAAATATAGCAAGAGCCCCCAAGAATGCCTCATATAACACCCTCTTCTTCCTCCCCCAAAACCTCTGCGGAAGAAAGTGAGAAGAAAATAAATGAAATAATCGGGCCCAAATGATGCGTGATACGACACAGCAGCGTCGACCTAATATTACGGGAAATAGACTTAATAATTTTCTGGGGAGGCAGGAGCAGAGAGATCAGGGCTGGAGACTCCCATCATCTCCTGGTGGGGGGAGGGGGTGGGGGTGATAAGGGGGTGGGGGTGATAAGGAGGGAGGGCTGATGAGGGTCTACGTCTTCTTGTTGTTGAGGGGAAAATGGGAAGGAGTGGAACAAAATACTAATGGAGTAGTATGAGTTATATTATATATAAAAAACATATCCTCCGTCCAACTTCGTTGTCGGAAGTATATATGAAAAGTGTTGTGATGATGATAGATTATAGCCAGAACATATAACAAGGCGTTGTCATGAAGACAAATATAGATCAGAAAATAATACGAAATGTAAACATGTAATTAAAGGGAGTTGGAAAACTAAGGTAACAAACGGCAATACAGTCCAATTATTTATTCATTGTTTGTTCGTAACCTGGCGAGCTTACACTTGAGCACATTGAGCTACAGAAATCGGCTTCGAGATGATTGGCTGATGATATTGTGTCCGATTAACATCTTGTAGTTGCAACACAAGAAACCTACGCAATTTACTACACAGTACCATCAGCCAATTAACTCTAAGTGGATTTTTTTGCGCAAAGAGACCAAGTGCAAATTTGACAGGAAAAAAAAAAAAAAAAAAAAAAAAAAAAAATCTAAACCTTAGAAAATCTATAAAGCACGAACATCTAGGTATATGGAAGTTTGAAAACATTACTAACGAAAATAATAGATGCAGGTAGAAGTAAGACAACAATAGATGTATAATGGAGGTATAGATATAGTCTAGTAGAGAATACGTAGTGCTTAAACGTACATAAATTGAAGTCAAAGGATAATATAATGTATAAACTGTAGGTAAGTGGAAGAGAGACTAATAGTAGGTGTAGAATTAAAGGGAGGTATTTAGTTTGTTCCCTACTTTTTCATCAAGCTTAAAATTACTCCCCCTAGACCCCCTTTCAAGATAAATTTGTACATTTTTCGGTAGAAAAATTTCCCGGCCCAAGGCCGGTAACTCTTAAATTACAAGGCTCGCTAACTCCGCTCGCCAGGATAAAATCGACACCTAAATGGCAACGAAAGGTCTTAAAATTGACAGAATGGGGGCGTAAATTCTTAAAATCACCAAACTAATGGGGCAAACGTCTTAAAATCTCACAAGCAATAGGGCTAGACATGAGGGAGAAAGGGGTCAAGAAAAAAGTCCCTCAAGTGGAAATCTCCCCTTAAAGGTGGATGGAGACTAGATAATAGAAGGTACGAAAATTAAAGCAGACAGGTTAGGAAATAAAAGCAAAGTGTAGAAATGTGCAATACCTAGAATTAGTCATCCCTGAACACTAGATAATGTCTTAAATACCTTGTACATGTATCTGTGATGTCGTACACTTGCTGAAATAAGTTCCTCTGCATCTCAACCACTCACCTGTGGAGAACGAAATTATTTGTTAGTGTCATTTTTTTCCTGGGCCGCTCGATTAAAACAATGTCAGAGCATCATATACAATAGTCAATAACAACCATAAAACACAAAAAGGCACAGTATCAATCAAATAGCCCGAGTAATACAAAACATCTATAGTTACGGTACCATTTTTGTCTTTACCATTTCCAAAACCAAAATATAGCCAATCGGTATTCACTCTAAATATGGGTTTGGTGGACAAGTTTAAGATAGTTGCAAACCGTCAACAGAAAAATACAACTATGAGGAATAACAGTAATAGGGAATCCTCATGAAGACTTCTTGCGGCAATTTGTTATTGGCATTTTTTCTTACATCAATTCGAGGCCTCCTTGCAATGGTATCAGCAGATAGGGGGTTGTATTCATCTTTAACATTCATTCTGAAGATACCGGAAGGCTGCCGCAGAAATATCGGGAATATGCTTGTGAATTACAGATTTTAGAAAATATATTTCACAATCCCCAACAACATGAACATTTGCAAACTGCATGATAAAACAAATGGGTAGACTTAAAATACCCAAAACATCAACAACATGAGAGAGAGAGAGAGAGAGTAGAGCTAGAGGAGGAGAGTGAGAGGAGCGAGAGAGAGAGAGATAGAGATAGAGAGAGAGAGAGAGAGAGATAACGATATAGATAGATAGAGAGAGATAGAGAGATAGAGAGAGAGAGAGAGAGAGAGAGAGAGAGAGAGAGAGAGAGAGAGAGAGAGAGAGAGAGAGAGAGAGAGAGAGAGAGAGAGAGAGAGAGAGAGAGGAATACGATACACATACCAGGCTCAAATGTAAAAGAAAACATAATGCAAAGAAAAAAAAAAAAAAAAACTAAACAAAAGAGCAGTTAGTAAATATGGCAAATATATTCGCACTCTACGTCCAAATTGAAGGTTTTCAATGTAGGTAGTAGGTCCACTGGCATCGATCAAGTGAATTGTGCATTGTTTAGTGACAAGAGTTTTTGGATAATTAATGAACATGATCAGTTAACTAACATACATTGGTCAAATTTTCAAAATATCCTACTATAGTTAGTCTGTCAATTTCAAATATGAAATCATCAGAGAAGTATTTATGATGAAATCAACTTATTAGAAGTACCATACTAGCAATACTAACACAAATAACTTAAGACCAAAGTTCTTAAAACTAATCAATTTATTCAATAGAGATTTTTCAATAGAGAAAAAAAAAACATGTGAAATATATTGATCTTTAAACTAGTGCAAGTGATTACTGACCCTGTGACTCCATCACTGGGGATCAGACTTATATTTAGCAAAAGCGTAATTATATCCATGTTAGATGTGAGTCATACATAATAATATTATCTACTTCCTGTATGTATTTTCATAAATTACTTATTGTATCACATTTAAGCAATGTATGTAGCGAATTTGTACAGTTATAACGATATCAGTGAGCATAACAGAATATGGCCCCCAAACCAAGGGGACATATCACAGATGCGGAGGAGATGGAAGAGAGTAGAAAAAATACAAAACTCAGAGGAAAAAGGAGATACAAAAAAAACAAAACAAAGCAAGAGAAAGAGGGAGGGAAACGGGCAAGAAGGCGCGATAAAAAGTGTGGTCGAAGAAAAAGGGAAGCAATAGCAATAGGTTAGGAAGCTGTTAGGGGGAAAAGAAAAAGAGCTGACAGGGCCGGACGGGAGGAGAGTCTGGCTGGAGCTCAGTCCATCACGAGCAATGACCCAAGCTGCTCTCCCAGGTCAGTGTGCAGGAGGGGAGGAGGGAGGGGGAGGAAGACTTGAAGAGAAGGAGGAAGATGAAGAGGAGGAGGGAGATTTTAAGAGGGGGAGGAAGACTTGCAGAAGAAGGGGGGGGGGGGGGGGACTTTTCTATGAGATGGAAAAGGTGGGGTGAGGAATAGCAGACATATTTGAGAGGGGAAGACTAGGGGCGGAGAATCTGACTGTGAGCTCAACTCATCACGAGCAATGACCCAACCTGTTCTACCTTCTCCCAGGTCAGTGTGCACGAGGGGAGAGAGAGGGAGGGAGGGAGGAGGAAGACTTATAGAGGAGGAGGGGTGAAGAGGAGGAGGGGTGAAGAGGAGGAGGGGTGAAGAGGAGGAGGGGTGAAGAGGAGAAGGAAGATTTGAGAAGGCAAGCAGGGGGAGGAGAACCTGACTGGGAGCTCAGGTCATTACCAGCTATGACCCAGCCTGCTCTCCCAGTTCAATGCAATAATAATAATAATAATAATAATAATAATAATAATAATAGGTTTATTTCGAGCCGACATCCAATGAAGCTGAATATACACAATTCCTAAACCTAAATTATCCTAAGTAGTCAACAGATTGACTTTGGCTGGCATAAGAGCCCCTTCATACCCCCAGAAGGGATAGGGTGTGGCAGGGAACCAGGTGGAACCTAGAAGTGGCGGATCCACACCTAAACTCCAAAGCTTGGAAATGTTTTTGACAGAAAACCTCACCCACAGGTAGCTGGATTCTAACCCACGCTACCTGAGCCAAGCTACTAGAGTACAATGACTCAGGGCCCTCGGCTGCTGTGTGTGTGTGTATGTGTGTGTTTGTTAGAGTCTGTGTGTGTATGTGTGTGTGTGCGCGAGTGTGTGTGCAGGGGAGGGGAAGAAGGAGGGTTTGAGGGAATGAAGGGGGTCGAAGAGTTTAGGAGGGAGGAGAGAACATGAAGGTGATAGAGTTATAGAGAGGAGGAAGAGGTAAACTTGAGGAAGAAAGACTTGACCCGTTCACATTGAGAAGCCCTTTTATGTCTGAATAAAATTGTCTATCAAAGAAAACTTGGTCATCAATTTGAAAATGTTCATTTAGATTATCATTTTAACGTTTTGAAAGCAACAGGTCCTTACTAATCTACGGACATCTAGGATTATCAGAATGAAGACAAGCACGTCATTGTACTGAATGAGTTAAAGCAGGAAACGAAAACTAGGAAAAATACATAAAAACGCTATGGTTAGTAAATATTTAGGAGAAAGGATTAAAGAAGCGAAAGCCTTGAAAAGGGATTATCTAAAAGAAGACTTACAGAGGGAGAAGGCTTACAGAGGGAGAAGGCTTACAGAGGGAGAAGGCTTACAGAGGGAGAAGGCTTACAGAGGGAGAAGGCTTACAGAGGGAGAAGGCTTACAGAGGGAGAAGACTTACAGAGGGAGAAGGCTTACAGAGGGAGAAGACTTACAGAGGGAGAAGGCTTACAGAGGGAGAAGACTTACAGAGGGAGAAGACTTACAGAGGGAGAAGGCTTACAGAGGGAGAAGACTTACAGAGGGAGAAGGCTTACAGAGGGAGAAGACTTACAGAGGGAGAAGGCTTACAGAGGGAGAAGACTTACAGAGGGAGAAGACTTACAGAGGGAGAAGACTTACAGAGGGAGAAGACTTACAGAGGGAGAAGGCTTACAGAGGGAGAAGGCTTACAGAGGGAGAAGACTTACAGAGGGAGAAGACTTACAGAGGGAGAAGGCTTACAGAGGGAGAAGACTTACAGAGGGAGAAGCCTTACAGAGGGAGAAGGCTTACAGAGGGAGAAGACTTACAGAGGGAGAAGGCTTACAGAGGGAGAAGACTTACAGAGGGAGAAGGCTTACAGAGGGAGAAGACTTACAGAGGGAGAAGGCTTACAGAGGGAGAAGACTTACAGAGGGAGAAGACTTACAGAGGGAGAAGGCTTACTTTGAGGGAGAAGACTTACAGAGGGAGAAGGCTTACAGAGGGAGAAGGCTTACAGAGGGAGAAGACTTACAGAGGAGGGAGAAGACTTACAGAGGGAGAAGGCTTACAGAGGGAGAAGACTTACAGAGGGAGAAGACTTACAGAGGGAGAAGACTTACAGAGGGAGAAGACTTACAGAGGGAGAAGGCTTACAGAGGGAGAAGGCTTACAGAGGGAGAAGACTTACAGAGGGAGAAGGCTTACAGAGGGAGAAGACTTACAGAGGGAGAAGACTTACAGAGGGAGAAGACTTACAGAGGGAGAAGACTTACAGAGGGAGAAGGCTTACAGAGGGAGAAGGCTTACAGAGGGAAAAGACTTACAGAGGGAGAAGGCTTACAGAGGGAGAAGACTTACAGAGGGAGAAGGCTTACAGAGGGAGAAGACTTACAGAGGGAGAAGGCTTACTTTGAGAAAACTTAAGAAGGAACGAAATAAATTTGAGAGATAAAAGGTATTGTAAAGTTTTTCGCTCGCTTAATGAAACTTGACGGATAAAGGTCTTAGGATTGTCTTTATATTCAAATTAATTGTGATTTACTATTTCGTACTATTCATAATTCTCGTATGTTGGGCTATTGTCTTCCAAGTTCACGATACCTTTAAATATGTTTTATACTAGAATAATTTTTTCTCGACATTTGCTAATCTATCATTTAATAATACATAATTTCTATAACATCAACCAAACCAAACAGTATACTTTACCTTAAATAATCGATTATCCATAATTATTCCACACCCGAGATTATTGTTCTTGCGAAAGCATATAATAGACATTGGTGTTCTCCACATATGAAAACACCCCTCTCAACCACATTGCAATTCCAAACGCCTTCATCAGCTTATCTTTTTCATCTTCATCCAATTCCTCGTCCTAATTAATAACCTACTACCAGTCCTCCTTCTCATCATCATCATCCTTCACTAGATCTCCTTCTCCTTCTCAAATTACCCAGTCACTTCTCCCCCCCCCCACCCCCCCCCCCAGCCCCCCACCTCTCCTTCTTCCTGAACGGCGTCAAACTCCTCTCATCTCCCACACCTCACCGGGGAGATCACGGTTCTGACCTCCAGGCGCATTTCCACCTCATATTTTCCAAGATCCCACTTCTCGCAAAAAATGACCCATATTTTTTCGAGATCCACCTATCAAAGAAGAAAAATATAGGAGAATCGCGATTTTAGCCTGCCCCCTCAGAAAAACCTCCCGAGATTTACAGCCTGTTTGAGCAGCCGAGTCTACGAGAATCATCTGTACCTGTCGGCGGAAATCGGGGCGAATTTAATGCAACATAAAGGAAGTTCCGACGGCAGGGATTTGATCTTTCCGCGCGCGCGCGCAGAGAGAGAGAGAGAGAGAGAGAGAGAGAGAGAGAGAGAGAGAGAGAGAGAGAGAGAGAGAGAGAGGTGGAGGGGGGGGGGGGGGGGCAACAAACCAGCAGCCCCGCTCTCAACACCCTCAATCACCAGGGTCGGGGAATTCAATATCGAACTAAAGGGTGATGCGCGGAAGATCTGTATACATTTGGCTTCAGATCCGGCCGACGCTGACGAGGCTATTGTGAAGACGGACAAGGAGACGGACGGAAAGGTGGAGGAGAGGATGGACGGACAGAGGGATGAACGGACGAAGCGGATGAAACGGACGGAAGGATGAGCGGATGAGCGGATATGTCTACGAGGTGTTGAACTGACAGGGAGACGAGGGGTGTGGGGAAGATCTCACACCAGAAGGAAATTGAAGGCTTTCGGTAAAATCCAACAAACTGGGCGGCTCTGTTTGTCTGCTAGACCAGGATATGTCTTGTGTGTAAGCTTTGGCTATTTAGGTATAGTATTCTAGGATACTTACATACGCTTATTAGTCATTATCTGTTATTAAAATGCTCATAATGCGCTTGTATAACGATAATAAACTTACAAAGTGTGTGGGAGACAATTTGTATTTATTTAATTTATGCTTTCCTATAGTTAACAGAAGAAGCTATACATCTTACCTAAACTAATCTAAAGATACCCCCTAACCACTTAGCAACTAAAGATACCCCCTAACCACTTAGCAACTAAAGATACCCCCTAACCACTTAGCAACTAAACTCAGTTTGTATCCCATGGCAACCATAATTAGATCCCTCCCTACTAGTGGAGGTTGTGTATTAAGATTGCTGGATAATGGGTTAAAACTAAAATGCGACAGTGTTTAGTATGTGAGAATACTGGAGGACTCGCCCCTATAACAACTTGCCCCGACGTTATCTCGCCCCGAAACGAAGTCGCCCCACTTGGTGAACTAGCCCCGCGCCAAACTCACCCTCTTTATATTCCACCGATTTCACCAAAATGAGACAAATTCGTCGTACAAGTGGGGGGCGAGTTGTTTTCGGGATGACATCTCCAGTAACCGTAATATAGAAACATGGTATATGAAAGAAAAATCGAAAAACTAAAATAATCCGTTTATATCAAGTTTTACACCGGGTCGAGGCCATCAATATAATATTTAGGTTTATATATTAGTTACATCTTGTACTCTATTGGCATATATATCCACACCGTCAGTAATTTATTATAATATAATCCTTAAATCGCTAATAACAAAATCCCTAGATCTCGAACCGATCACGCGATCACCATTTGTTGTTGCGTTTGTGCGGGTCCCACACCTCTCGCCCCACCTCCTTCTTTTGTTTATGCCAAAACCTAATTAGGCCCCTACTGGCAACATCAATTCTTATTTCAATATGTCATGGGAGAGAGAGAGAGAGAGAGAGAGGGGGGGGGGGGGGAAGTCTCCCCTCAACTTACCCTGGGGGGTGTTTTAAGGGGGGTGACCCGTTTGTTTTCTCTCCCTTACCCCTCTACTTTCCTGGTACTTATTCTCACCCCTGTTTCTAATTTGTATCCTCACACATTACTATTAATTCATCCTTCCACTAGTAACTCTTCCATACTAACTCCACCTGAACTTCCCGCCAAGTGTAGGGTCGTGACGTCATCGGCCAACGACGCTTGTTATTGGCTGGTTGATATTCTAGTTTTCTATTGAAGAGTTAGAGGATTTTCTTTCAGTAATTTAGCCCATTTTCTTTTCACCCGCCCCCCTGCTCTCTCTCTCTCTCTCTCTCTCTCTTTCTCTATCTATCTTTCGCTTTCATTATCTCTCTCTCTCTCTCTCTCTCTCTCTCTCTCTCTCTCTCTCTCTCTCTCTCTCATAATTTAAAATATACCTTGCCTTTAGTTTAGTGGTGTTGAACGGTAAAAAACCTAATTCATACGAGGTGTTTCTAATACTATGCGCTATCGAGACAAAATAGTAATTATACCCACAAAGAAAACGGGTAGATATGTATACATAAATTACGTATCAAAATGAGTATATCAATTGCTATAATTATAACTAAGTATCTGCTCTTATTCTTATCCCAATAGATTCAAAAATAGAAACGAGACACATATTCACGCAGACAGTGTACCGTTATCAAAATCACCAAATTACTATCCACCGGAAAAGAAAAAGAAATATATATATATATATGTATATACACACATATATATATATATATATATATATATATATATATTCTTTAATACATACGAGGTTGAAAGAAATGGCAATTTCTGCGTTGGAAATTTTATTATTCAAAGTTTCCAGGTCTCTGATGAGTTTTCGCTGGGTGGCAGGAAGTAGATGAAGGAGATGAGCAAAATTCATGGTGGTACAATTCATGGTGGTACAGGGTTACAATAAAGTTGTACCATGAATTGTACCACCATGAATTTTGCTCATCTCCTTCATCTACTTCCTACCACCCAGCGAAAACTCATCAGAGACCTGGAAACTTTGAATAATAAAATTTCCAACGCAGAAATTGCCATTTCTTTCAACCTCGTATGTATTAAAGAAAATTTATTACCTGGCTTTACCAACATATATATATATATATATATATATATATATATTGGAATGTCATAAACAATAAATGGACAATATATATTGTTCACCATATAGGCCTAATCAGGTTAAATCTGTACAGTCACAATAAATAGGACACTAAAAACCTCCATGACAACATGTACAAGGGAAATCGGGCAACAACGGTGGCCCCTCTGGGCTGCTTGGCCTCCGGAGCACTGAGGATCAGGTGTCCAAGCAGTGGTTTGGAGTGGGTGGGGGAGGGTTGGAAAAGTGACTGCTGCCCTGGAGCTGGTGTCCGTGGCAGGATTCGGAAGTTGGTAGGGGACAGATGGGTGTGGAATCTAGAGATACATAGCTCTACACTTTAAAGGGAGGTTTTTAGTTTGGTCCCTAGATATACATCAAGCTTAAGATTACACCCCCTTGAGCCCCTTTCAAGATATATTTGTACATTTTTCGGTAGAAAAATGTCCCGGCTGAAAGCCGGTTCCTCTTAAATAATAGGCTCGCTATCGCTCGCCAGGATAAAATCGACACCTAAATGGCACGAAAGGTCTTAAAATTGACAGAAATGGGTCGAAAGTTCCTAAAATCGTCAAAATAATGGGGCGAACGTCTTAAAATTAGAAAAGCAATGGAGCTAAACATGAGGGAGAAAGGAGTCAAGAAAAAAATCCCTCAAGTGGATATCTCCCCTTAAGGGCATGAAGTAAATAGTACTATACAGCGTTCCAAATAGGTGGGCCAGGTGTGTCGTGAACCCTAGCCTCTGTAACTCAAGGGGGGCTGGAGTAGGTGGTCTGTGGATGTCCACACCTGTTCCCTGGCTGACCCTTCCCAAATGGTAGAGATATTGGCTCCATTAAGCCGGTGTCACACGAGCGCATTTTCCCTCAACACTGATCTGGCAGGTTATGAGGTCAACATTTAAAATATTTCAGTCACCTAAATTCATCTATCATCAGTCTAGTTTCCGATACCAGTGCAACATAAACCAGAAATGTTGCCAGAAAAGTGTTGATTATATATCGAATGTTGACTATAAAATCTCTCGTGTGATACCGGCTTTACCCGAGTCGTTTGTGAGTTGTGGAGGTTATAGAGTTGATGCTTTCTGGCCTACATATCGAGTACAGGGTATAGGCAAGGTGTCAAACGAAAGCCAAGTTCATTATTTATCTTGGTGGTGTAATGGTTAAGGAGTCTAAAAATCCGTGTGTGGCAACCCAGGTTCGAATCCCGGTGGATCACATATGTGCTTTCATTGGAGGTGTTTGGTGGTGTGGTGAAATTAATACAAAATAGATTATAGTTCAAATGATGTTCTTGGAAGTGATAAAATGGACAAAACGATGCCATTTCATGTAAAAAAACAAAAATTTATTCCTTTTCATATTAGTTCAAATCTTTAAACACAATTGCTCTGGTTTGACACCCAGGTCACGGAATATTATTAAATTTGGCTGTACAATTGTATATATTGATCTGTTCAAATTTCATATAACTTATAAATCTGTCTTATGTTCTTTACACCAACCAACTTTACTTCTAAACTCAATTAATGAAATCAACAAATCCATGTGGCAGTCCGGGGATTCGAACCCAGGACGCTCACACCGAAAATCAATGCACTTATTACATTGATACTATACCGTGTTTCAAATAGGTAGACCAGGACTATTGAACATTAACCTCTAGAACTCACAAACTACTATAGTGGTCGAGCCAATTTTTCTACCGTTTGGGAAGAGTCGGCCGGGGAGTGGGTGGGGAGATTTACAGCCCATTTGATCTAGCCCTTTGTGAGTTACCGAGGTTGGGTGATGCGACAATACAGTATATACCACTAATACAGGCAATTACTACTTACCAAATTAAATACGCAAGGCCCCCCCATAAATATCTTCCATCTCTCCTTTTCTGTACCGCCAAACACTAAATCTATATCAAATCCAACGTATCTATGTCACTATGTATCTATAATGAAGCTAGAGAAGTGATAATAGCCAATAGTTCACTAATTAAAGCGAATATTTGAGTAACGAAATTGGGAGCTCTTCACAGGGCAGATTAGCTCACCCATATCTTCTTATCTGTTCCGGAAAACACAATAGTTCTACCAAAATCAATATCTCTAGGTCACTATGTCTATGTAATAAGTCTCAAAAATCACTAACATTCACTAGTTCACTAGTAATAACGAAAACTAACGGAGAACAAAGATGGCGGACCTCTCTGGGCAATGTCTCACTTTTCCCGCCTAGTGCAGGGTCGTGACGTCATCGGTCAGCGACGCTTCTGATTGGTTGATTAATATCCCGTTTTTTATTGATAGTCTAGTTTTCTATTGAGGAGTTAGATTAGGGTAATTTTTGTAGTTGCTTAGGCCTACTCGCATTTTCTTCGAGCTCGCTCGCTCTCTCTCTCTCACTCTCTTTGTTTTGCTATCCTTTCCTTCCAATGTACCTTACTCTCGGGTTAGCTAACTCTACTAGAATTAAGTCCTGACCACCTCGCTGGGATCGTAGGGTCTGTGTGGTCAGTGTACCTATGTAAATCTATGTAAATCTCTCTCTCTCTCTCAAACACCCACCCACCCCCTGCTGCGCCTGCTGCGTTAGTCCTCCGTCCCCGCCGCCTCAACACTCACTCATGGTCTTTTAATAACGACCCGGCCAGAATATGCAAAGATCCCGAGCGAAGGGCAAAGTGAGCGAGGGGAAGAGCGGCATCGCGAAATACATCCCGCCATAAATTGAGTACAGAGTCATGAAGACGGCGCAGATTATGAATGCGGCGCCGTATTTCAGAAGACGCTTCATATTGAGGCCGGGGGTACTTGGCAAAATTGCAATAATAACTCAGAGGCATCACGGGGAATGGTGTGGAACAGAGCGCGCCTCCCCCCTCCCTCTCCCCTCCTTCCTTCTCCTCTCTCCTCCTCCTCCTCCTCCTCTCTCCTCCTTCACCCTCCCCTCTCCCCTCCTTCACCCCCACCCCCTGCCGCCCTCTTCCTTTCTACTTTTACCCCCTCCTCTCCCCTCTTATCTTCTCCCCATATGCCCTTCTCCATCCCTCTCATCCTTTCCCCTCCTCCTCCACCCCTTCACAATTTCCCCCACTTCCTCCTTTACCCTCATAATTTCCCCTCCTGCCTCATCTCCCCCTCTTCCTCTGTCTCTCCCTCCTTCTTCACTGCCCCCTCCCTCTCTCCCCTCATCCCTCCTACGACCTCCTCTTCCTTTCTCCCCCTCCCCACCCCTCCTCCCTGCCGCCACGACGATGGGATTCTCTTAAGAAGGATGGGATTGTTTCTTATAAAGGATTAGGTGCTCCTTATCCCGCAAGACTACCTGACGGCGGGGAAGACGACTGCGCCCTCTTTCTTCCACCCGGCTTTCTTTCAACTTTCTCACTTTCCGGCTGTTTCCTAGCATACGAAGCGAGTGATTGAATAAGTCATACCTATAAACTAATGTTTCACTATAAACATTAATGTACCCATCGACAATTTGCATTTCGATTAATCTTTTCTATAATATTTAATTAATATTAATAATATTTCATTATATAAGCACGTTCACCGCCGCTCACGCCGAGCTTCCCGTGATAAAGCCTTGTGCCTCCGATAGTCATCAGCGCCAAGAGTCCTGTACACCAGAGACAGCAGGCACCATGAAAGCAGGGCCGGGATTAAGGGGAGATGGGTCGTTTTTCTGGTCCCCCTTCTCCTCCCTCATGATTAGCCACATAAGTTCTCAGATTTTAAGACGTTCGGCCCATTAGTTTGACGATTTTAAGACCTTTCGCCCCTTTTGTGTCAATATTGAACTGTTCGTGTCATTTAGGTGTCGATTTTCTCCTGGCGAGCGATAGCGAGCCTGTAATTTAGGAGGAACCGGCCTTCGGCCTGGAAATTTTTCTACCGAAACAATGTAAAAATATAGCTTGAAGGGGATCCTGGGGTTGTTATTTTAAATTTGATGGAGGTCTAAGGAGGAAACTAAAACAATAAAAAAAATAAAAATAAAAAAATAAAAAAATAAATACATAAATTAAAATATCGACCAAAAAATGAACCATCCCCCCTTAACAACCTGGTGTTCTCCTTCAGCCGCGGCGGGAACAAGGAGGGCAGTTCATCTCTCTCACCAGAATACAGGGTGGGGTTTGTGCAACACTTATTTTTATTTATTTTTTTTTTTAGGGGGGGGGGGGGGGTTAGTAACCTTTTGACTTTGAGAGGTCTATAATTAGGAAAACAAATAATGTAGCTGGGAACAAAGAAAATCAATAATATCATTTCAATCAATGTAACTTCCACATGACACTTTACGTTAGTATTGTCCTTCATAAATTGTAAGCAATTGTTGGGATTCACTATGCTTGTACTTTTAGATCTTCGTGGGTAGAATTAGGAAAGCGGGAATTTTGAAATTGGCAAAACAGAGAATAGTAGTACAGTCATGGTCAAAAGTTGCAGCTTACCTTCATAATTTCGAATATGCTTATCTCTCTTTATTTTCAAACTTTGTAAAGTGTTGTTCAAAAGTATTTTTGTTTTTTAATCTAACAGGAAACTAATTTGAAGTTGTGAGGATGGGGCACGGCCTTTGTCCATGGGTGTACCTTACAACTGCAGAATATAGGCTGGTTATTGTGATGGAATAATTATGTACAATAAATTCTGAATGTTCTTAGAGATACAAGGAATTATGTAGAGTCTCATACATAAATATATAGGCTCTGTAAATCCCGACTTGGAAGATATAAGGGACAACATATAGTTATATTAATAGGCTAAATCACCGTAACTTTTAATAGAGTCGCATGATTATAGATCCATGTGGTTTTGCACAAGGTTCCTGTAATCGATTAATGAGACCTACGTAACTTGAACGGTTCCTCTTAATTGTCATCGAAGGCGGATGTACACGAGCGCCATTTCCGTCAACTGTTATCAATGTCTGACTTATACTGTTATCAATGTCTGACCTATACTGTTATCAATGTCTGACTTATACTGTTAATTAATAGATTATAGTATAAAATAACTCCCAAAATGTAACGAGAATAAAGTTACCAATCATGATGACACTGATAAACGTTAGGTAATAGACAGCAGTTGTATTATCTTTATATTTTGTAACTATATTTCAAGCCGTGTAAATCTATGTCTTAACTTTCCTTCTTTCTAGCCATTCCCCGCACCTCAGAGTACCCATACTCACACCGCGGGTTAGTATTGCACAGGTATGGTCATGGGCGGGGCTGACCTGCTTGACCTGGAGGATGATACGTCCTGATCATCGCGGCAATATATCGTGAATGAAGCCCGCAACTCCCTCCTCCTCCTTCTCAGCTCTCCCTTTCCTCCTGTCACACCTCCTCTCCCTTCGCTTCTTCGTTCTCCTATTCCTCTTAATCTTTCTTTTTCTCCTCCTATTCCTTCATCACCTCCTTTCTTCTTTGATCACCCTACGGACTCTTGACCCACCTAACTTTTGACCCACCTAACTTTTGACCCACCTAACTTCTGGCCTGCAATTAGTCTGAACGAATCCATGAAAACAAACAGTCAAAGTCAGAGGGCAAAACATTACTGAAAAAAAGTAAATCAACACAAACTTAATGGATACATTATTTCTTATTACACTATGTAACATAACTCAATCTAATTTCACCTCACCTACTATGCATAATTCTTTCCCTTGTTTAGTGATCTTTCACTTTATCCATTCTTGGTTGCATGAGTACAGTTACCATGGAACCTCTGGCCCCCTTCCACTTACGAATATATCTAGAATGACTTGTGTTATTTCGAGGACATTCAAATAGAGATCTGCTCGGGAATAAAACTGATAAGATCAATCGAATTTCTCACATTAGCCAAGTCAAAGTAACATGGTGGGACATACTATTCGTTGGCATGTGTAAAGAAAGGATCATGAGTGATTGACCATATTCAAATTATATACAGGAGGCAATAGACAGCGATAAGTGAAAATCAGCTTTCTCAAATGAACGCTGTAAAATATTTAGTACATTATTATTCTGCCTGCAGTAATTATTGTACAGATATTCTTGGCAACAACCATTCCTGTCCTATTCTGCTCTAAATATATTGATTGAACACCTACCTCGTCACGAACCGCTTGAGTAAACATATTCTCTTCACATCCATAATTTACCATCACGACCATGTTCTGCTACATTTTCTCAAACATTTGTTCGCCCTTTTCTCCTAAACTAAACACTTCCTTGAAATTAAACACCTCCTAACGTAGCGCATTCAATAGTCTACTCCTAGCCCTCCATTTAAGGTTTTTATAATC
This sequence comes from Paralithodes platypus, assembly GCA_032716605.1. Taxonomy (NCBI): domain Eukaryota; kingdom Metazoa; phylum Arthropoda; class Malacostraca; order Decapoda; family Lithodidae; genus Paralithodes; species Paralithodes platypus. The sequence goes on from CM064495.1 coordinate 45,589,387, forward strand.
TGAATTAATCCGTCAATCTTCCTTATTCACTCATCAATTGGCAATTTAAATGCTACCACATTGATTGATCTACCTTACTTCCGTACTATCCTCTGGCTTCTTCATACAAGCCATCTTTATCACAACTATCCTCTACCCTCTTGAATCGTATTACAGTATATAGCTTATTGACCAAATTAATTCCTCATAAACCGATATTTTACCTTTTTCAATGCATGCCTCTACACAAAGATACTCAGATTTTCCACCTCCTTGATAAAATCCCCCATTCTTACACCCAGGGTCTATCCTCCTGAACAAACACCACATCGTCACTCCTATCCTTCAGTTCCTTAACCAAATCCACCCCATCTCAAAGCTGCCCTCCATCCCCACGAACAGACAACGAATCGCTTCCCTCTGTCTCAGCAGGTGTGTGGGAGCCAGCATAATCTCTACGTTTCCGTGTATTGAGACGTCCTGACCGGGCAATGATGCAGGGATCCGCCTCGATAAGGACCGTAAATCTCTGTGAAGGAATGGTCGAGCCGCCTATTAGGGATTCAAGACGCCACCGGGGGATCCCTCATAAGGCGGTGATGTATCTTTTACAACTCTCCTACACAGCCCTGAGCCGGTGAGGGATGATCCGGAGAGGTGAAGGAAAGGTGAAGTTTCTGGTGCAAGTTTGTTTTATTATATAATTTTGGTTTTGATTTAATAGCTTTAATGGTTGTTAACCCTCTCAGACATATGACGCGATTTTGAGCCTATTGGGGATACTTTAAAGCCTTTGTTACCATCAGGGGTATTTAGAAACCTTTAGTTTAGTTACTTCAACCTCTGCAGTTGTCTTTGAGTTAGCTGTGGGCAGAAAACTAATTTTGGAGAGGTAATTATAAGAGTGAGAGAACTATTTATTATTGCTAATCTGGCAACCTCTGCGTCATATGAGTCTGAAAGGGTTAAGAGGCATCAATGTATTGAGGGGCCAAATACTACCCGAGCACAAGGCTTTGCTTACCTCCTCTACTATGTTTCCTCTGGGTTTTTGTTTTGTATATACTTTAAGCTGTTCCCTTGCCCTATCATCGTAGATCTTCTCGATGCTATGCCTGTTCATTTTGCAGTGTTTGTGTAACTTGTTTTCATTTTGCCAAATAGTATTTTTTTTCTTTTCTGGGTTAGCTACATAAACAGGCAAGAATTTGGGTTGTCTCATTACGAACCAGTGACTTTTGGCATCAGTAATTATGCTATGTCGCGTCACTTACTTTACTGACCAGGTGCGTAGGTTTGAACTGTGATTTATGGAGCTGGTTTCTACTCCAAAATTCACATAATATAATTTATAGAATACATATTTTAACCATCGTAAATTGGTATGATCAAAATACAAACAGTTGTAATTTATTACTGCTTTATATTTTTGTTTCAAAGTCCTACTAAAATATAACAGCATGGTCAACAAATACTATACATAATATAGAGTGTGTGTGTGTGTGTGTGTGTGTGTGTTTCTAGCCTGTCAACTTTTAAGAGAATCTATTTAGCAGAGAGGAAAAACATGACCCCCTCAGTCTCATCTTTATGCAAACAAAGCCGGATCATAAATCAGAAGGGAAGTGGTATAAAATGTAGGGCGCGTTTCTTTAAAGCCAGGTTAACCCGTTTTAGTCGATGACGTTAATATTTTATTATTAGCAGTGATTCAAAGTAATAATTGAGTGTTTCTAAAATATCACAGGCAGTAGAACGTACACAATTTCAGGAAGGGTGTTACTCCATATGACCACATTCTCATTCTAGATTGTCACACACACACACACACACACACACACACACACACACACACACACACACACACACACACACACACACACACACACACACATCCTCGACCCCCCAACACACACACACAGACACACCCACACATCCCCTACTCCTAGCACATAGACACAGACACACCCACCAACATATCCACTACCCCCAAAACACAGACACACACACCTACGCAGCCGATCCCCTCCCACCCTACACACACACACACACACACAAACAAAAAACTACACTCTCCCCCCTCCCACTCTACACCCCTACCCCCTCCCACTCTATACACACACCCATCATCCCCAAAGTTCAGTGCGTCCTTTCATCCAGCCGCTCGATCCGTCCGTCAATACCACCGCCGGGGTTGATTGAGCGAACGTGAATCATTAGACATTCGGAACGAGACCCCGAAGCGCTAGATCACCGAGGTACAGCCGCGCACACGAGTTTTATCCCTTTTCTGTGATTTTATGTAGTGGATGTAAATGGCGTAAGATTGAAATACGGGTGTAGTTTATTACGCATTAGGTAATTCATATAATCAATTAACTGATTTATACCAAACGATAATTCTATGTCAATCATTCTATTTGTATTGCCTAGCATAAAAATCACTAAGAGGAAACTAACTCATGTGTGCCACCGTACAGCCGGATTCAGTAGTTAGTCCACAACTTATGTGAGAAAATGTGTAATTTGAAGATGACACATTATTTGTAGTCCTCAGTTATTTCCATTTAACTATTCTTAAATGTTTTATATCGTAAGATTGTCAGATATACGTGTTTCTCTCGGGAATATAAACAATTTTTCATCTAAGCTACCCCAGAACTTTTGCCTCTTGGTGTATGAATGGCAGATGCGGCCGCCCAAAAGCATCCATCATAAGCCCATCCAATAAATCCGGGGCCGGTGTCAATAGCACATCAGATCCCATTCAGAGGGATTCCGTTAAAACAGTCGTAATTTATCCAGGAATCTATTAGCATATCCTGACAGTAAATCAAGATGCCTCCACCCCGGGGCCTTCCTCCCTCTTTCCTTCCTCATCTCTCACTCTCATTCACTCTCACACACAGTCACTCTCACACACACTCACTCTCACTCTCGCTTTCTCTTACTCACTCTCACTTTCTCTCTCACTCTCTCTCTCTCTATCTATCTATCTATCTCAATCTATCTCTTTCAAGTTATCCACTGTAGCTAGCCATCAATCAGTCAGATATTAGGTTAAACTATTTTACAGTACTATTACAAACTATTTTTTGGTATAAACCAATTTATTCATCAACTTTATACATCTACTGTGTATATACTTGCATAAACACAAATAATACATAACAATAATTATATAAAGTATTATTTATACTTAATATTTTGCATGTGAAATAAAACTATGCGTGACTGACTATATATCTCTATCTCCCCTCTTTCCCTCCCTCCCTCCCTCTCTCTCTCTCTGCCCCTGCTCCTCCGCCCCGTGATATGAAAAACATTAACGTCGCGAGATAAACTCTTGGATTCGCCGGTTTATGGAGGTATAATTGACTATATTTTACCCGGAGACGAGGCGCAGTTCGGCTCGCGGGGGAACTTTACTTTTTGAGCTGTGCTTTTTTTTTGTCTCCTCTCAATGGGAGGATGGGAGGGGGGAGGGATAGAGAGAGGGATGGAAGGGGGGGGGGGGAGAGAGAGAGAGAGAGAGAGAGAGAGAGAGAGAGAGAGAGAGAGAGAGAGAGAGAGACACACACACAACGCGCACACACACATAAAGGATCTTTTTAAGTTTTGCTTAGGTGTGATAAATAGAACAATTGCTTTAAAGAGGATAATAACAAAGAGTGTACGTTGTCGACTCAATTTATATTCTTTTAAAATTCGAAATTAATCTCAAATACTACTAGGGCAAAATACGAGTACAGTAAAACAGAGCCATCAGCCTAAGAAATAAGGAGCCCAGGAAAAAAATATATAAAAATAAGATGAGTGGGAAAACTGCGACGGCCAAGAGAAAGAATGTGAAGAGGTGCGTTAGTTTATCACGGTGCTGGCGTATGGCTCCAGATATACACCCGAGGAATGGTACTTTGTTGACATGAGGATGGGATGGGGGAGGGGTGGGGGGAGTTGAGTCAGGAAGGGTGGTGGGGAGAAAGTTGTGCCAGGAGTGGGGGGTTGGGGACGGGGTAATTTGAATGATTAATTGTGAAGTATTTGTTGACATATACTGTATATTTGTTGACATATACTGTATATTTGTTGACATATACTGTATATTGTCAATAACCTTAATCATTATACAAAATGGATTAGGTCCTCTCTTAGCCTGCGCTTTGTTAAACTAAACAAATTAAAACTCTTTTAGACGTTCAACGTATGACTTATTTCTAAATCTACGACTCAAAGGTGGTGAGAAATGCTTCGTAAAATGTTGAGATTTAAAGAAAGTGTAAGGAACGGAATAATCAGCTCAAACGAGAACAATTGAAGAAGAGAAGGGTGGAGAAATTGCCAGGGCAAAGTGAAAAAACGGGAAGAGGTGTTTTAGTTTGTCTCGAGGCTTCTGCCTCGAGATATACGCACTAGAATGGTAGTTTGTTGACAAGACGATGGGAGGGGGAGAGATCCTGTACTAAGTGAGAGCGGTCATCGTTTTCTTTGGACGCCATTTTGGTGGCATTATTATTATTATTATATATATATATATACCGGTATATATATATAAAACGGAGTGGTATTATATTTGTAATCGTGTAGAATTTAGATCCGAAGACCAAACTGTATCTCCTGCCCCAGTACTTTCGAATGTGTATTATGGGTATGGATATAACTGAGTGTAAAGAGCTAAACACACCAGTGACACCAATATGGCGGAGTCTGGCCGATCTCTATTACAATAGGGTTTCTAGGAGGGGGAGGAGGAGGGTAAAGATGGAAGCTGGGTGCAAAGATGAGGCTTAAAGAGAGAGTAAGGCAGGACACAGAAGATATAGCCAAAAGAGGGAGGATAAAGAGGGTAAGCGGTGTGAAGAAAATTATTGAGAGGGCGAAGAGAAAAAATGCCGAGAGGCGGTTTAGTTTATCACATTGCATACGTATGGCTCAAGACGTATGGCTCAAGTGCTTTGTTGACAAGAGGATGGAGGGGGAGAGGGAGTTGTGTCAGGGGTGGTGGGTGGGGAGAAAGAGAGTGTGAGGAGCTGGAAAGGAGATATAGTTTATAGGAAAAGTAAGGAATGTAACATACGAACGATTAAGTCAAGAAATGAAGCGTGAAACAATTGCCAGAGCGAAGAGGAAGCATTGGCAGAGGTGCATTACTTTATCACGTTGCAAACATATGGCTCAAAATATACTGTACACCTGGGGAATGGTACTTTGTTGATATAAGGATGGTAGAAGGAGGAGGAGGTGCCAGGGGTAGTGGGAGGGAGGACAGAGATAATGCGAGGTGCTGGATAAGAAGATGAGATTTAAGAGATAATAAAGCATAAAACATGAGAATCAGCTCGAGACAATATGTAAAGAAAAGAAAGGTGGAAAAATTGCCAGGGCCAAGAGAAAGCATGTGAAGATGTGCGCTGGTTTATCATGATGCAAGCGTATGGCTGAAGATATACGCTTGGGGAATGATACTTTGTTGACAAGACGATGGGAGGGTGGATGGGGGAGGCAAGGTTATGCTAGGGGTGGTGGGAGAGAGGAAAGAGGAGGTGTATGGGGTTAGGTGAGAAGATGAAATCTAAGAAGAGAAGAGGAAATAAAACTGGGAGGAGATTGCGAAAATCTTGAATATTAATTTATATAGTAGTTCTATTGACATATTACGACATACAAAAGACAAGGAAGAGTGCTAAAGAATATATATATTTAGGATATATTCCCTAAAAATTATCAACTTCGGAAATAATATGACTAATAAAATTGCAACTCGTATCAGGTGGAGGAATGGAATTTTAATGTTTTAGGAGTTAGGTGATATGCTAATGCTTATAATGACCATTACAACAATTATGATGATGATACTGACAATAATGATAAAAGAGATAATGATAATGAAATAGATGCTAATATTGATAATGAAGGTTGATAGTGATAATAATGCTGGTAACGATAATGAAAGACTTAAACGAAGATTTTGTCGATGTTTATGAAATATTTGGCGCGTACAGCCTCTCTGGTGTACTATATTTACATTGTGCATCCTCGTCCGTGTTCAGAGGTTGTACACAGCGGCGGCCATTTCCTGTGACGCTCTTCCCTTTGGTACAGTACATTTACTCTGCAGTACCCCAAAGCCATCGATAGGGAAAATTCTACCTTATCAGTATATTTTGCAACAGCCATGTTGCAAACCTAACAATGTCTTCTGTCTGCCTCCCGGTGCTCTATTTCAGGATCTTATAGTATTCTTTTAATTATTTGTTTTATTGTTTTAACCTAAGGACTGAGGTTCGTACTCGATAACCTATGCATCTTGCGAGGCCCAGAGGTTCGATACACACCAAAAAGGCGTTAAGCACTGCACTAATTCACATTACATGCCATCAGTATATACTGTATATATGTATATATATATACCGTATATACCGGTGTATATATACGGTATATATATATTTATATATATATATATATATTTTTTTTTTTTTTTGGGGGGGTGATAGATATACAGTATAATCGTCCAACATAGACACGTCCACTTATTCCCTCGCTTCTTCTACATATGATTTCCTTCTGGCTCTCTTTTTTATATATTCCCATTCCTTTTCCACACTCGTTTCATTCCGATCCTTCCCTCCTTCTTGTCAGAGTCTCATTCCATTCCGTCCTTCTCCGGTTCTTTTATATATACATTCTCATCTGGACCCTCCGTTTTCTTCCCGTCTACCCTGAAGATTTTTCCGTTTTCTCTCTCTCTCTCTCTGTCTCTCTCTCTCTCTCTGTCTCTCTCTCTCTCTCTCCCTCTCTGTCTCTCTCTCGAATATAGTCCAATGCCTCCTTGTTTCTATCGTTTCCCCCTTGCTTTGGTGTTACCTCCTTCAATCACCTCTCACCTACTTCATTTTTGTTTACTTTTTGTTTTCAATACAAATGTTTGTAATTTTGTCCTTTACGTTTCAGTAATTTTGCGTGTTTCTTATATACTATTCTGCTCTAACTGCTTTCCTTCGCAGATCACCAGTCATCTTTCTTTGTTTTTACTCGGAGTTTTCCATGTGTTTCTCGCACCTTCCGAATTTCTATGTCAACACAATTTTCTTAGCAAGCTATCATTTATTATGTTTGTAATGGATAAATAAAATATATTTAAGTTGTTTACTTGATGATTTTTATAAAATAAACCAATACATTTCTCTGTGCCCCTCTTCTCATTTCCATATACCGCCAATCGTCATTATGTTTGAATTTCTCCTAAGCAACAATTTCGAGCATATATCTTCCCTTTTGTTTATGCTGTCTTCTATGTTATGCTTCCTTTCATACATCCCATTTACATTTAGTTTCTTTCCTACCTTTCTTCCTCCACAAATCCTGTTCCCGAATCCTCTTTTCTAAGCCACCTCTGATTTTTTGCATTTCAGTTCAAGCTACAGTATTTCCCAAATCAATCGCTCATCCATTCCACATATCTCCAACCGTCTCGTTGATACATTCTCTCCTCTACCCTTTCATAAACCACATATCGCTGATTCCACTGCCCATCAACCAATATCCCATGTTCTTTCTCGCCTTCACTCCCCGACGCTGTTCTTCTGACCGCGTAATGCAGTTTTGCACGGTCAAACGTAAGCAACAAAAACATACCAAAATCCTGTAAATAAAGTCAATACCTCCTGCCATACTAACTATTCATGAACCTGACCCACCTTGGAAGATGAAGCAGTCCAATAAGGATCAGTTAATCTATTGGTGCTTGCTTGCCTTATTATTTATCTCTCTACCCTCTTCCACATACCGGTTCTCGCCCATTTATCTCGATGTTCATTACTTAATAGCCTCTTTCCATCCCTCAAAAAGCATACTCCACATTTAATCAACACATATGTATATACACACAATCAACACATATGCATATACACACAATCAACACATATGCATATACACACAATTCTCACACATTCCACATCTCCCTCTCTAGCTACCCTTTCCATATACCACATTCCCCCGTCCCCTTCTCTACCTCTCCTCTCCGGCCCCACCTTTTCCCCTCTAGCCCCCTCTCCGGCCCCTTCTAGCCCCCCCAGCTCCCGGCCTGTACTGCTGATAAGGCCGGGGTGATGCCATTTCCCCCCTGGGCCGCCCTCTATCCAATCGCCGTTAGCGTCGCCATAAACACACTCGGGGCTTTCAGATCCAGGGGCGGCGAATCCCAAAAATGATAAGTCGATCAATCATGCTTTGTTAAAAATGGTACCAAACATTGAGTAGAGACAACTTAATTTGGCAATGGCGAAAGAAAGAAAGAAAGATCAGAAACAGGAGAGGAGAGAAGCGGTTGTAGGAATCGTGGGCCTCGTATCCTTTCTCACTCTCGCTCTCGCTCTTCGTGCCGGTACGATTGGCTGATATTTCAGTGACAGCCGGGTAGACTGGATTAAGAGGCCTTGCCTAAGTAGGGCTGAGTCTACCCTGGCAAATTATTAGTGTTATTTGTTTTGTTTTATTTTTCGTTGCGCAGACCATGTTCCCCTTCTTTTCGCATATCACCCTTTCGATGACGCCCCCACCCCCCACGCTCTCTCGCTCGCGCGCGCGCGCTCTCTCTCTCTCTCACACGTACCCCTTCGTTTTATCCCTTCCCGCTTTTCCTCTGTCACCTCCCTCCCTCTCCCCCTCTCTCAAACCAAACCTCCTCCCTCTATCCCCCCTCCCTCTCACCCCCTTGGAATGATGAGGCAATTTTCCCCGAATCGTATCTCCGAATTTGAGGACTTGATCATATTGTCTCTTTCTTTGTTAGGATCAATATTCCCGTGATTTGAATATCCGGGATCATATGATTACCCCGAGTTTCATTATCCGAGCGCGGGGAGGGTAACAGCCATAAATATATAATATACCGGGTGCCGGGAAGAATGCACTGATGGATGTTATTGCTCTATCAGGACTCGCGGGTGGGTGTAGATTCCCAGGCTGAAGTAGAGAGAGGGAGGGAGAGAGCGAATTTTATTGGGGGAGAGGATACAGAGATCGGTGCTAAATTTTCAACTGTGATGCAATTTTGAGCGAATCAGATGCATAGCATACAATTCGATAACATTATAATCACCTACAAATTACAAAGGCATAAGGTATAAAGAGAATCAAGCATGAACGGACTTGCTTAACCTTAAAGGACTGCTTGTTGCTCGAGTAAATGTGTGCAGTGCCTAATCATGTTATAGCTTGCAGTAATCTTTGGGGTATCTCAAAAGAGGGCCAAATGAAATAGTGTATAACTATTTCGATTCTAGAAGTCCCTCCAAAACTGAATAAGTCCATCAGTTAGTACGAAGATTATAACAAAATAACAACTAGATTAACATACTCTTCTGTTAATGATAGAACAAAATGACAATCAAAACATCTGTATTGGCGACACACACACACACACACACACACACACTAAAAAAAAAAAAAAAAAATATATATATATATATATATATATATATATATATATATATATATATATATATATATATATATATATATATATATATATATATATATATATATATGTGTGTACTTAATTATTATAAAATTTAATATATAATAACCAAGACAATTCACAGCATAATATATGTTTTATTGGGCTTCCTAATACAAGTAAAGTACTGACACACTGAATGTCTGTGTACCTCAAATAACGACAACTTCAATCACATTGGATTTTCCCTCGAGCCCTTTCTTCTTGCCTAATACGTGTATCTCGATTGGTTTGTTTTTCTCGTATTATTTGTTTGTCATGTCGTGTGTTCATGCTTTAATATTTGTTTATACACCTCGTATTATTGTTTGGTGTTGTCTTTGGATGTGTGTATAATGGAATCAGGCAGAATGGATCGATATCAGATGGGTATTGGTATTGGCATGGGGGTGGGGGTGGGGGAGAGACGATTTCAGAGGGGTATGGAGAGGGGTATGAACACAGTATCTAGATGATCTTAGTTTATGGAGGTGGAAGGGGCTTCTAATTCCTAAATTTAATCCACATTATCCCATCCTTCCATGGCGGCTACTTTGAAATGGCATTAGTATTGCCTCTAAGATGAAGAAGCTATAGTTCTAAACGGAAGTAGGCTGATTCGCAAAGCTTAGTGTTTGACCGACTGAATGCTTAGACCAATCTATTTAGATAAATAATTTTTAACTGTTAAAACATAGTTTGTTTCAAGTCATTCAATCTCTTATACCAAATATATTGTAGGCTAGAATTTCTGGTATCTAAAATGAGGTCAAGTTGACAAAAAAAAATCAATTTATATATATTCAAAGTTATTTATCCACAACAGTTCATACAACTTCAACAAGTCCTCTGTGAGTTTGTCTGTTTAATTGCGTCCTTTATCTGCCAGTGTACTCTCTCTCTCTCTCTCTCTCTCTCTCTCTCTCTCTCTCTCTCTCTCTCTCTCTCTCTCTCTCTCTCTCTCTCTCTCTCTCTCTCTCTCTCTCTCTCTCTCTCTCTCTCTCTCTCTCTCTCTCTCTCTCTCTCTCTCTCTCTCTCTCTCTCTCTCTCTCTCTCTCTCTCTCTCTCTCTCTCTCTCTCTCTCTCTCTCTCTCTCTCTTTCTTTCTCTCTCGGGCCGACGACAACACTGAATAAATGAGACCGAGAGTGGAGAAGCTGATCCCGTCCCGTGCCTCACTTTTACTGTAGCCTCATTATTTTACAACCCGTAGTATTAGCCGCCGGGAAGGGAAATAAAAGGGTGGCTGATTTTGGCTTCGTTTCATCTTTTTTTTAGTCTTGTTTAGATCTGCGACCTGAATTAATGAAAAAAAAAGCGAAAAACAAATGCGCTAATAGGAGAGAGAGAGAGAGAGAGAGAGAGAGAGAGAGAGAGAGAGAGAGAGAGAGAGAGAGAATTACAGTAGGTCACATTGAAAAACAAAATGTGCTTGGTTAAAACCCACACATAAACCAAAAGAAAAGTACTGACGAGCATGATCGAAAAGATGTGTGTGTGTGTGTGTGTGTGTGTGTGTGTGTGTGTGTGTGTGTGTGTGTGTGTGTGTGTGTGTGTGTGTGTGTGTGTGTGTGTTGTATATGTGTGTGTGTGTGTGTGTGTGTGTGTGTGTATATGTGTGTGTGTGTGTGTGTGGGTATATGTGTGTGTGTGTGTGTGTGTGTGTGTGTGTGTGTGTGTGTGTGTGTGTGTGTGTGTGTGTGTGTGTGTGTGTATATGTGTGTGTGTGTGTGTGTATATGTGTGTGTGTGTGTGTGTATATGTGTGTGTGTGTGTGTGTATATGTGTGTGTGTGTGTGTGTGTGTGTGTGAATTCAATCATTAGGATGTATCGAAATGGTGATTTGCCGGCGAATAATGATGCTACTCATATTGAAATTACACCTTCTCTAATTAACTCTAAGTATGCGATTATTCTGAGACAGATAAAGCGGAAAATATAGACGGACAGGAGAAGGGAAGGGTGGAAAGAAGGGAATGTGTAAGAAAGGAAGGGTTGGAAAAAGTGTATGAATTATTATGTTCTCTCCACCAACCAACTTTACTCCTAAACTCGATTAATGAAAGGAAGGTGAAGGGAATGAAAGGGTGATGGGGAAGAATAAGAAAGAGAATGAAGGGGAGAGAGAATAGAGGTGAGGGAAATGGACGGCAATGGAGGATCGAAGGGGTGGGGGTGGGGGAGATGTGATGGGGTGGGGGAGATGTGATGGGGGCGGGTCTCCAAACACATTGTATTATGCAGTGGAGGTCGGGTCACTCCTTGTCAGCGCGGTGTGGTTTAGTCAGAGGAAGCCTTTTGGGGAGTATCATATATGGATTGCTGGACTCATGGAAGGGAAGGGGAGAGGCCTGAACTAGCTGGCTGGCGGTGGTGTCATGGCGGGGTTGGTCATAGCAGGGGGAGAGAGAGAGGTACTGCACAGTCAAAGTCGAAAGTACTCTAGGATTCTATAAACTGGAGTCACATTACCCCTTCACCTTTTCACGGGCATCTTTTATCGGAAATTGTGGTCTGGAAACAAAACGCTTTTAACTGGAACATGCTGCATCACTTAGTTAAGAAACACAATGGCATTATGGATAATATAAAATTTACTGAGATACTGGAACATAGTAAAGTCTGATTTAATACATAATATAGCCTTGAGCCCTATGTGTGTGTGTGTGTGTGTGTGTGTGTGTGTGTGTGTGTGTGTGTGTGTGTGTGTGTGGTGTTAATGTGAGTGTGTGTGTGTGTCCCAGAAGTCTAGTTTTTTGGAATATGTGTGATTCTACGTGCATGTGCGCGTGTATGTATGCCCATGCCTGTGTGTGTATGTATGCCTGTGAACACGATGCTATACAGTTGTTGACGTGTTTACTTCCCGAGGTCAGCTGGTCACTGCGTTATCTTCCCTCCCGCTCGTCGTCTCTCAAATCGTTCACTTTTACTCTATTCACAATTCCTTTTAAATTGTATTCAGTCAAGTTCAAACTGTTCTCCACACCTATTAAAACGTATAACGTATAATGCATCTTCAGTAACACAAGACCGAATGAAGGGTTTGTTAATAGACATTCCTCGTAAAGGATCCATGTTCATCCAATTTTAATATTTATATCGAAATTTCCTCCCAATTTCTAAGTCATCACAAAATCGTTAAGGCAGACGAATATGAAGATAGAAAGTCAAGCACATGCATACATTTAACACATTGTGAAGAGGTACTAACAAGTAAACATTATAGTTAGTTCGTTATGGGAGGGTAAACCAATAATAGAGACGTTATATAGTATAAAAAAAATCCATGCCAGTGTCCAAGAAATCTGAAGAGACTATGTATAATCATTGTTTCCCATTTTCACATTCCTTCTCTGAACACGTAATAACCAAAACCAGTACTGAAATTATACTATGGCTAACCAGTGACCACACTTTAATTTAATTAATAGCTAACTGAAGCTTTAAGTATCTCAATCCTGGCATGGTTTCGTTTAACTAATTAATTATGAGTAACAGCAGAGAATATGATTGGTTTACAGAACTAACACGGTCAGAAAAATCATACAAAACCATAATCAAGAAGTATTTAATGTTAACATTTCAGCTCAAAAACCTTTACCATGAACACTCACATTATGTAAAGGTTAATAGTAGATCTCCAAATACATAATATTACCTTACCGTTTTCTTCAATCGTAAAAATATAATCAAACAAGAAGACGAGCTCGATATTGTTGTCGTTTGGAGAAAGAAGGAGGTATGTAGGAGCTAAATAGATACAATATTTCTGTGTGTGTGTGTGTGTGTTTGTGCCTGTGCGTGTGTGTTTGTGCCTCTGTGTGTGTGTGTGTGTGTGTGTGTGTGTGTGTGTGTGTGTGTGTGTGTGTGTGTGTGTCTTCGTTATCTGTATTATTACAATCAAATTAGCAACCACTACCACCTTCGAAATCACAACATGACGATCTGATTCCAAAAAACGTAAATCAAAATAATCACCTACACCACCAACACAACCACCTCCATCACTCACACCACCACCACCACTATCATCAACACCACTAACAATAACAACAACAAAACATACTACTACTTCCATCAACATCAACCACCACTTTATCATCACCACCCCGACCTGCACCACCTTCCGCCACCTCCATCATCAACAACACCGCCAATAACAATAACAACAACACACTACACTCTCCATCAACATCACCCACCTTACGCCACTTCATCACCACCACAAACACTTCCGTAACCGCCACCACCATCACCACCAACAACAATAACAACAAAACATACTACAACCTCCATCAACATCATCCACCTTACGCCACTTCATCACCACCACGCCGACCATCACCACCAACTCCACCACCTTCATCGTCAACACCATCACCACCGCCACCTTCGTTATCTGCATCATCACGCCCTCGCCACGCCCGCCTTCTATATTATTGATACCCAATTTTCCCAAGATCTCGTATTTCGGGAGGACCCATTTTTTCTGTGATTGTAGCCATGAATAACCGTGTGCAGTTTCGTCTTCGCCTCTCTCTCTCTCTTTTTTGTTCGTGGCCTCAACCTCGCCCTCTCTCGCTTGATCTTTCTTACCCACACACAGACATACACACACACACACACACTCTCTCTCTCTTTTAACTTGTATTCATCATTATTTATAATCCTATCCGATGTATATGCCTACTTCAAATGTTTATCTACTTTTCCATATTGCTTTTTTCTCAAAATGATTAGTTTTATTATCCTGACGAGTGGGATTCCCTCATCTCTCTCTCTCTCTCTCCTAATAACTGTCTCTCCCTCATTCTTTCCCTGCTCTCCCAGTCACCTCATTCCCTCTCTGTCTCCTACATTCAGATCTCACCTTTCTCCTTTCATCTTCAACCTTCTTCTTCACTTCACTTATTTTCGGCGAGCTCGTCTCCCCGTTCTAGATCATATGTTATTTTTGGATGCATCTTACCTCTTACTAATTTCCAATTCAAATTCTGAATCATAAACTAACTTCTGTACATTGCTATCTCTTAGTGGGCTTTGTGCGTTTTTTATTCATATTAATTACATAATTTGTTTCCATTCTTTCCTCAGGGCAAGTTTTCCCGTAAGCTACTTCTGAAGAAAATTTACCAATCAGACATTATTTCCATATTACCTGGAGCTAATGTTTGGTTTCCATGCCATAAGTTACATTGGAATACAATTTATGTCCATATTAATGCTAATTCAGTTATTGTCATCCAGCTTGTCTTCTATATCATTGTTAATTCTGAATGCAAATTACAATTTACAAATGTTCCCTTACTTCATATGTTAACTTGGAGTTCGTGTTCGAGGTCTAATGTATCATATATTTTATTCCTAAATGGAATTTATCCTTATCTTATTTTAGTATTAATATTTACTAAATTATATTCAGGCTCGAGTTGCTTTTCTCTAAGTTACTTTTGAATGCAAATAACGTTTTAAGGGCAGATCTCCACTTGAGGGATTTTTTTCTTGACCCCTTTCTCCCTCATGTTTAGCCCCATTGCTTTTGATATTATAAAATGTTTGCTCCATTAGTTTAGCGATTTTAAGAACTTTCACCCCATATTAAGACCTTTCGTGCAATTCAGGTGTCGATTTTATCCTGGCGAGCGATAGCGAGCCTGTAATTTAAGAAGAATCGGCCTTCGGCCGGGACATTTTTCTACCGAAAAATGTACAAATTTATCTTGAAAGGGACTCAAGGGGGTGTAATTTTAAGCTTGATGGAGGTCTAGGGAACAAACTAAATACCTCCCCTTAATAATTTATTTGTTTAGCTATTTTTTTTAACGCTCTCATTTCATACTTTATTTGATCCATCCTAAAGCCATGGCAATCTACCATATTTAACTGCAATAATGGTGAATAATGATAATTTATCACTTTAAATATATTAACAGATGACAATCCATATCACGTTTTTTTCTAGTATTATCACACCCTAATCAAATGCAATCATCAATTGTCCACATGTGTTTAATTCCATAATTGCACCCGTGTTCTGTATCAAACACACGAGGACACAAAACAAAATATTATTAATTACATTATTTAAGGATTCCAAATACTAACTGTTGCCGTAAAAATATTGAAACTATTAAAAGTTATTTTTTGTGTTAATCAATCAGTTTATCCAAATATTTTTAATTCATTATTAAATATACAAACGGTCACCCCCACAACCATCCCACGGTCACCCCCACAACCATCCCACGGTCACCCCCACAACCATCCCACGGTCACCCCCACAACCATCCCACGGTCACCCCCACATCCACCCCACGGTCAATACAAGGAGACTTTCTTTCACGTTTGACCTATCATTTAAGTATTTTATTTCCTTGAATAAATAGAATAAATCCAGTAAGAATATGAGTTTACTCAATCAACTCGGCGTTTTTCTTCCTCCGCTTGTTGAGCTACTGGTATTATACAAGGAACTAGTACAAATATGCATTGATTACGGACTGTGTGTGTGTGTGTGTGTGTGTGTGTGTGTGTGTGTGTGTGTGTGTGTGTGTGTGTGTGTGTGTGTGTGTGTGTACGCACGAGCTCTCATGTGTGTGTGTGTGTGTGTGTGTGTACGCACGAGCTCTCATGTGTGTGTGTGTGTGCACGATAGTGTGCTAAGCAAGGGACAAAGATAGAAATACGATATTTTATAAAAACAGAATGAGGTGATCTGTTCAGTAGAAGTGATAGCCTAAATACCCAGACGACCTCTGTTACGTCACCTTTACCTGCGAAGTTTACTCGCGAATTTTGATCTGGGAGCTTTATAGAAGTAATTCCCCTAAAATATGATAGATTCAGTATAGTTGCCTACATACATACATACATACATACATACATACATACATACATACACAAACATACATAATCGTAGCTAGAACGAAATGGCCGATTAAAGATAAGGGAAGGGTGCGTGTGGCCTCAAAATACCCAAACATACCCAGTCGCCACATTACCATTCTCTCTCTCTCTCTCTCTCTCTCTCTCTCTCTCTCTCTCTCTCTCTCTCTCTCTCTCTCTCTCTCTCTCTCTCCTCTCTCTCTCCTCTCTCTCTCTCTCTCTCTCTCTCTCTCTCTCCTCTCTCTCTCTCTCTCTCTCTCTCTCTCTCTCTCTCTCTCTCTCTCTCTCTCTCTCTCTCTCTCTCTCTCTCTCTCTCTCTCTCTCTCTCCGACTACTGATCACTGGCTTAAAAAGAAGAATTATATTGATTCGGTCGACGGTTTCAGCTCTGTTTACCGGGCAAATTTACTCCGACATCAGTTGTAGGCAGAGGAGTCCGCCACTTCCTTCTTGGGGGAAGATTAAGAGGGTAGTACTCGCTTTTTATAAACCCCCTTCTCCCTCATGTTTAGCATATTAGCTTTGAGGTTTTAAGACGTTCTTTCCATAAGATTGGCGATTTTGAGAGCTTTCGTCCCATTTCTTTGTCAATATATAGACGCTTCGTGCCATTTAAGTGTCGATTTTTTCCTGGCGAGCGATAGCGAGCCTGTATTTCAGAATGAATCGGCCTTCGGCCGTGACATTTTTCTGCCGAAAAATTTACAGATTCATCTTGAAAGGGAGTCTAGGCGGTGTTTTATTAACCTTGATGGAGGTCTAGCGAGGAAACTAAAAAGTAAATATATAAATAAATATATAACCCAAAAGCCAAGCACTACCCCCTTAAGGAGAGCGGATTGCTGCCTCGCCTTCTCATTAACATCCATAAATCTTAATGATAACTTTTGGGGGAGAATGATGTTTCAAACGGGAAGTCACACGAGCGATTTATCTGGGAAATATTCGATTGGTAGGCCTATTTGTTTGTGTGAATTTGTATGTTGTTGTTGTTGTTGTTGTTGTTGTTGTTGTTGTTGTGTTAATTGTTTTATGTTGTTTATGCAGTTTATTATATCTTACCTGTAGCAAACCAAGAATACTGCCCATCACGACTTATATTATTGTACCTGATCCTATAGTTTAATCAAGAAGGTTGTGATTTATATTATCTTACCAACTACCCTCAAATATAATTTATCATAAGTTACTTGCTATGCCCTACCTTCGCTTATAGTTAACCTAGGCTGTATTTCCTTCGGTTCCTTCAGCCCAGCCACAATCAACCATTCATTTACTTAGCTCCCCTCACCCCATTATTTCAGGTCTTCCATTAGTCCTTCATCCTCCCCTAGCATTCCCCTGGCTTAAAAGCGATGAGTATAGCTTCCCTTTTCCAATCGCATATTTGCTCTCCCGATAACTTTATTCATCTCCGTTTACAGAGCAATGATCAGTTATCATCTTCTCTTCACCATTCATTCTACTTTCGTCCTTTTACATTTCGGTATGTTTTTGTCGTTTAAAATGTGGTCTTTATTTGCACTCTTCTACGCATTTCATCTTCCACATGGCCATTTTAAGTAGATGATCAATTATTGTATTCATGATACAACCAAACGCTTATATTTTATTCAAAAGAACTTCTTTAAATATAAAAGGATAAAGGATATACCATAAAAAAAAACCCGCAACTCATAATATCAGTATTAAGTATAATTAAGTCGTCAGGGTATAGCTAAAAATGTGTTATTGAATTTGATGAATTTCACATCGTTCATAAATCGGAAATGTTGTAATCGCTATAACTCCATTTTAGGATAGATAAACCTTGTAATTTCCTAGATGCGGCTAAATGTCATCCTTGTAATTTCCTAGATGCGGCTAAATGTCATCCTTGTAATTTCCTAGATGCGGCTAAATGTCATCCTTGTAATTTCCTAGATGCGGCTAAATGTCATCCTTGTAATTTCCTAGATGCGGCTAAATGTCATCCTTGTAATTTCCTAGATGCGGCTAAATGTCATCCTCTGATTTTACGATAATATCTCCGTCGTCTGCCCTATACTTTCCACATCACTGGTCACCCTTCACTTACTAATGTCCTCAAGTAATTACTCACATCCTCGGCCTTCTCACATTACTCACATCCTCGGCCTTGTCACATTACTCACATCCTCGGCCTTCTCACATTACTCACATCCTCGGCCTTCTCACATTACTCACATCCTCGGCCTTCTCACATTACTCACATCCTCGGCCTTCTCACATTACTCACATCCTCGGCCTTCTCACATTACTCACATCCTCGGCCTTCTCACATTACTCACATCCTCGGCCTTCTCACATTACTCACATCCTCGGCCTTCTCACATTACTCACATCCTCGGCCTTCTCACATTCCCTCCTATTGTACTCTTAGTATACGTTCCCTCCAATTGTTAAGGGGGCCCACCTCGCATTTTTCTCTCTCTCTCCCTCTCTCTTTGGCTGGTATCCATTCGGCCCCATTCAGCTTACTGTTGTAAGACGTTTACCCCCAGCCAAGTGTAAATATTTTCCGGGCAAGCGCTAGCGAGCCAGAATAGACCTATATATTTTGTTTTAACAGCAGGCTAAATTTGTACATTTTTGATAGAAAATTGTCTCCGGCGAAGCCGGATTTCTCCATACAATGATGGCTCGCTATCGCTCGTCAGGAAGAAATCGAACACCTGGATGGGGATAAACGTCTTAACACAGTTGGCTGAATAGAGCCGAATGGATACAAGCCAGAGAAAGAGAGAAAAGGAGAGAAAGATAAAAAAAGCAGGTGACCCCCCTTAATTACATTGCATACGCTCACTCTCCCGCACCACTTCATTTCATTCCTATATTTAGTCATTATCACCCTCTGTACGCGGTGTAGTCATTATCACCCTCTGTACGCGGTTTAGTCATTATCACCCTTTGTACGCGGTTTAGTCATTATCACCCTTTGTACGCGGTTTAGTCATTATCACCCTTTGTACGCGGTTTAGTCATATCACCCTTTGTACGCGGTTTAGTCATTATCACCCTCTTCGTCACCCTCTGTACGCGGTTTAGTCATTATCACCCTCTTCGTCACCCTCTGTACGCGGTTTAGTCATTATCACCCTCTGTACGCGGTTTAGTCATATCACCCTCTTCGTCACCCTCTGTACGCGGTTTAGTTATTATCACCCTCTGTACGCGGTTTAGTTATTATCACCCTCTGTACGCGGTTTAGTCATATCACCCTCTTCGTCACCCTCTGTACGCGGTTTCCCAAGAGCGATTTTCTGACATTGTTCGACCAGCAATAATTTTTCTGACAACAGGTCAAAGCTCTTTTACATTGGTATCGACACTACACTGAAGATAGAGTATTATTATAACACTTTAAATTAGAAGCTACTTGACTAGAATTGCAGACACAATTGCTGAATACAATGATCGTGCGACTCACATATTCTCTCCCCTTCTCTACTCAAAATTCACCAACTAATCTCTCTCTCTCTCTCTCTCTCTCTCTCTCTCTCTCTCTCTCCTGTCAACAATTCAAAAACTTTCTTCTCGTTACTGTAGAGCATTCTACTCTATCTCCTCTTCCGACTTCATATTTTTCTTTTAGTTCTCGAGCCCTGCGAAATATGGTTCTCATTTCACTAGAACACACATTCGGGTCACCCCCATATTATTTTACTCTCAAAATAATTATAATATACCACCTGCCTTGTTATTCAGCCAATTTCGTCTCACACTCATCAGAATCACTCATTGATCCCTTTTAAAATTCAAGCCTTTATAATTCTATCAATATTTGTTATCTTGCATTATTACTTTTAATTCAACGACCCTTTCAAAAATCACCCTCTTCGTTCTAATCTCTCTCTCTCTCTCTCTCTCTCTCTCTCTCTCTCTCTCTCTCTCTCTCTCTCTCTCTCTCTCTCATAAAGGATGTTAAAAAATTGGAATCTGCAAAGGCGAGCCACTAAACTAATCCCTTCATTGAGAAATAAATCATATGATGAAAGACTGAGAGAACTTGATCTGTTTTCACTTAAGAAACGAAGGATGAGAGGCCAATTGATAGTGTTTTAAAATTCTAAAAGGATTCAGTAACATTAACCTAGCTAAGTAATTCAAAAAAGCCGAAGACACATCTACAAGAGGAAACAATTTAAAATTATTAGGTCGGAGAGCGAATCTAGATATAACAAAACATTTCTTCACTCACAGTGTAATTGATGAGTGGAACAAACTTCCAAATAAAGTAATAGACCTAGACAGCTCCTCTATAGATACACTTAAGAAAAATCTAGACTCATACCACAGACAAATTGGTATGGAGTAGGCAGTAATTATCACCGTTATTATTTGTTCAGCTGAAGAGAGTGTTAGAAAAGAAAACAAGTAAATACACAATTAAAGAAAAATCATTATAAAAATCATCATTAATATATACATACCACTAAGGGTGATGGGCTGGATGATTCGAAGGGTTGCATAAATTTTAATTTTTGCTTTCCTTCTTTTTTTCCAATCTTTCCTGTACATTCCTTCTGGGAATTTCGAAGCCCAGCAAGGTTAATCACTTCCAACTTTTTCATGTACGGTAATTGCCGGAGGGAACGGAGGGTGGGGAGAGAGCCTCCTTCTTTTCTATCCTTTCCTTCAACTTTCCATTTCTATCAGATATGCCATCTCTACTAGAATTAAGTCCTGACCACCTCGTTTGGATCGTAAGGTCTGTGTGGCCAGTGTATCTATGTAAATATATGTAAATATCTCTCTCTCTTATTAAATTTGGCTGTACAATTGTATATATTGATCTGTTCAAATGGCATATAACTTATAAACATTGGTACTATACCGTGTTCCAAACAGGTAGGCCAACACAATTGAACATTAACCTCTAGAACTCACAAACTACTACAGTAGTCGAGCCAATTTTTCTACCGTTTGGGAAGAGTCGGCCGGGGAGTGAGTGGGGATATTTACAGCCCACTTGCTCTAGCCCTTTGTGAGTTACCGAGGTTGGGTGATGGGATTTCTGACCTACCAATAATACAAGCAATTACTACTTACCAAATTGAATACGCAAGACCCCCATAAATATCTTCCATCTCTCCTTTTCTGTACCGCCAAACACTAAATCTATATCAAATCCAACGTATCTATGTCACTATGTATCTATAATGAAGCTTGAGAAGTGATAATAGTCAATAGTTCACTAATAAAAGCGCATATTTGAGTATCGAAATTGGGAGTTCTTCACAGGGCAGATTATTTCACCCATATCTTCTTATCTGTTCCGGAAAACACAATAGTTCTACCAAAATCAATATCTCTATGTCACTATGTCTATGTAATAAGTCTCGAAAATCACTAAAATTCACTAGTTCACTAATAATAACGAAAACTAACGGAGAACAAAGATGGCGGACCTCTCTGGGCAATGTCTCACTTTTCCCGCCTAGTGCAGGGTCGTGACGTCATCGGTCAGCGACGCTTCTGATTGGTTGATTAATATCCCGTTTTTTATTGATAGTCTAGTTTTCTATTGAGGAGTTAGATTAGGGTAATTTTTGTAGTTGCTTAGGCCTACTCGCATTTTCTTTGAGCTCTCTCTCTCTCTCTCTCTCTCTCTCTCTCTCTCTCTCTCTCTCTCTCTCTCTCTCTCTCTCTCTCTCTCTCTCTCTCTCTCTCTCCTCTCTCTCTCTCTCTCTCTCCCTCACTCTCTCTCTCTCTTTCTCTCTCTCTCTCTCTCTCATCTCTCTCTCTCTCTCTCTCTCTCTCTCTCTCTCTCTCTCTCTCTCTCTCTCTATCTCTCTCTCTCTCTCTCTCTCTCTCTCTCTCTCCTCTCTCTCTCTCTCTCTCTCTCTCTCTCTCTCTCTCTCTCTCTCTCTCTCTCTCTCTCTCTCTCTCTCTCTCTCTCTCTCCTATCTTAGTCCCATCTTGCCGGGGGTCTCGGGTCATTAGCTCTGCCAGCATAATTAACAGAGCCATCCACCGAGGTCAGGTTTCCGCCTATGTGTCACAATTTTTGCCAGCCGGAGTCAACGGCGGGCGCCACCCATTCGTTTGGCCGCATAATGAGGAGGGATGGAGCTGTGGGTTCGGTGGGGGACTTAGGGATATAGTAGTCTGGTTCGTGATGGATTAATAGAGATGTTGGGGGTTGGTCCTGTCACAATGGGAGTTCTATGAGTAATTGCTGGTTCTGTGGGGAATTTAGGGATACAATAGTTCGTGATGGCTTAATAGATATGTTGGGGGTTGGTCCTGTCATAATGTTGGTTCTGCGGGGGATTTAGGGATATAGTAGTCTTGTTCGTGATGGCTTAATAGATATGTTGGGGGTTGGTCCTGTCATAATGTTGGTTCTGCGGGGGACTTAGGGATATAATAGTCTTGTTCGTGAGGGATTAATTGAGATGTTGGGGGGTTGGTCCTGTCATAATGTTGGTTCTGCAGGGGATTTAGGGATATAATTGTCTTGTTCGTGAGGGATTAATAGATATGTTGGGGGTTGGTCCTGTCATAATGTGGGTTCTGCGGGGGACTTAGGGATATAATAGTCTTGTTCGTGAGGGATTAATTGAGATGTTGGGGGTTGGTCCTGTCATAATGTGAGTTCTGCGGGGGATTTAGGGATATAATAGTCTTGTTCGTGAGGGATTAATTAAGGTGTTGGGGGGTTGGTCCTGTCATAATGTTGGTTCAGTGGGGGATTTATGGATATAATAGTCTGGTTTCCTAATGGATTAATTGAGATGTTGGGGGTTGGTCCTATCACAATGGGGGTTCTATACGTTTTTGGTCCTATTTGAGGGGGGGGGGGGGGGGTTGATAGTCATTTATCTTTAGTGATGGAATAATAGAGATGTGGGAGGGGGGGGGGGGGGGGGATGGTGCGTTGGTCCTGTCACAATGGGGGTTCTATGAGTAATTGCGATTTACGTGATGGAATAATATAGATGTTGGGGGGGTTGGTCCTATCACAATGTGGGTTCTATGAGTAACAGAGATGTTAGGGATGGTGCGTTGGCCCTGTAATAAATGGGATTTTATGAGTGCTTGGTCCTATCTCAATGGGGGCTGAATGCTGAGTGCCGTACAAGAATGGCGTTATTAAGGTTTATGATTTATGTGGTTGACATATGTTATACCGATAAATGGTGTTTGTAAGGTTTACTTCGAGTTATATATATATATATTTCACTCTGGTTTTAATCATACCTTGAATGTTGGATTTTTATTGGTGAGGACAAAGTATAAGGTCTGCGATAATACTTTGATTAGTGGTAGCGTATTTGAGATGATTCGATACAATTAGTATAAATGATACGTTGTACTACCGTATATAATGGTCGGTGCATGCAAGTTGTCTAAGAACTATATATTGATATATGTTTATTATAATACATGGATGTTATAAGGGTAAAGTCAAATATAATTATACAGTACAGTGATTTCTGCCTATGTATAAAGAGGCAACTAAGAGGACGAGGGTTAATTATCCTCAAGAATCAATATACTGCACACTCTAACCGGCATTGATCCCAAACGAAGCAGGCCTAGTAGTTGTATATTTCATCCATAAATACAGAAACTGTGTAATCTATACAAAACACTCTAAAGCAGCTCCAACGAGGACTTGTTTTCTTATTTCTTTATTCAGTACTTCACCTTGATCATCATTTAACCATTATGAGATCATTAGTTGATTTGTTGATTTTAAGGGGAGGTATTTAGTTTGTTCCCTAGATCTCCATCAAGCTTAAAATTACACCCCCTTGAGTCCCTTTCAAGATAAATTTGTACATTTTTCGGTAGACAAATTTCCCGGCCAAAGGCCGGTTCATCTTAAATTACAGGCTCGCTATCGCTCGCCAGGATAAAATAGACACCTGAATTGCACGAAAGGTCTTAATATGGGGTGAAAGTTCTTAAAATCGCTAAACTAATGGGGCAAACGTTTTATAATATCAAAAGCCATGGGGCTAAACATGAGGGAGAAAGGGGTCAAGAAAAAAATCTCTCAAGTGAAGATCTCCCCTTCAAGGAATGCATACTGTACGGTAATTATAAGTATAGTTCTTACACGTGCTCCATAGTTCCAATTAAAGGAGTACAAAGGAGTACAAAGGAGTACAAAGGAAATCAAGCAACAACAGGTCTAGTGACCCTTCTAGGCTGCTTGTCCTCCAAAACACTGAGGATCAAGTGTCCAAATAGTGGTTTAGAGTGGGTAAGGGAACATTGGAAAGGGAACTACTGCCCTGCCACTAACGTGGCAGGACTAGGAAGTTAGTAGGGGACATATGGGTTAGTAACTGAGGGGAGGATAAAATAAAGTTATTCATTTACAAACGCAGTCAGACGCGGGTTTGATGCGAGATATTTGTCTAGGCGGAATTTAAATGAATCAACGGTGCTGCAGTCTATAACGTCTCGGGGAAGCCCATTCCACAAGTTGACAACTCGATTGAAGAAGAAATTGTTGTTGTTTTTGTTTTTATTTGTATGCCCGTGTTCCATTCACACTTCCCTCACAACCAAAGTGCTCAATTGTCACCCATTTTCAGCTTCCCTTCCATTTTGCTCTACAGCCATACCATCTCTCAATTAATTTCCTCCAAAGCATTATTCCCAGACTTATCGCTTAATATTCCCAGACCATTTTCACCTCCCTCCTCTTCCACACACTTCTCTCCTTCTTTCTTTCCCTTTCTTTTCCTGGGCCGACAACGACTCATCTCTTCCATCTGCACCCAGCTCACGTTCCCATTTGAGCAGGACTTGAAGGAAATGAGTGATATCATCTCACCATGCGTCACTGACCAGTTGCGGAAGTTTGAGCCTTTACTGGGGCTAAACGAGGTGGCGGATCCCTAGTTCAATAATTCTAGCTTTACTGCCTCAACCACTTTTTCTTATACTTTTGGGCACAGGGAAGGGAGTGGGGATTTTTTGTGCATACTAGCACGACTGTTTGAAATACATTATGTTAATTATCGGTAGATACATTCTTGACTTTTTTCAATTATTTTGTTCTAATAGTCAGGTAAGTATATTAATTAAGTTTGAAATCTCGCAGCTTAAATACGTATACGACACAGAAGCGGCCAAAGTAGCTAGCAATCGAACGTATAGGCACCATTACGAGACGAATGAAGACCCCCTCCTCCCAAAACATCCCATAAACAAAGCCGACTGTAATGATATCGACGAAGAGAGCAAAAGTTATGATAGGTTCGGCGAGGTGTGAGTGAGCATCGGAGAACGGGAGGCAGGCAGCGTCGGCAATGATGATGATAGCAGTGAAAGGCAAGTTAGATAAGAGAATAGACGTTCGGGGTGATAAGGCGATGATTAGCGGCAGGAGGGAGGACGAGGCGGAGGAAGTAGTTAAGGAAGAGGTGATGAGGGGAGTAAAGGAAGGATAAATGAGGAAAGTCGGCGAGGGGAGGCTATACGAGGGAAGATGATGGGAGGGCGAGGGGAGGGAGGTCGGAATCACAGGAGGCAGGCAGGCAGGCAGGGAGATAGGCAGGTCGTCATGATGGAAGTGGGATTCGTTTCCAATTCTGGCAAAGAGAGTTGGGAAGATCGAGGGAGGTGGTGCACAGAGTTGGGAAGAAGGGCATGGTCATAGAGTTGAGATAACGGACACAATGGTTAATGTTGAAGCATTCCGCAAGGGTATCATTATTAACGGAAGCAAGCAAGCCTTCCTGACACAGTGAGTTGGGATGAGGGAGGTGGTGTAAAGCTGGGATGAGGAACCTGGATGTAGTAGTGCTCAAAGTTGTAGGACTAAGAAAATAGATAAGTATTAGAGGTGAGTATATCGTCATAATGAAAATGGGATTCGTTTTCAATTCGTGTGAAGAGAGTTGGGAAGAGAAATCCGGAAATAGTAGGGCAGCCTAGTTAGAATCAGTAGACATATTGTTGCTTTCCTACCTTTCTAATTCTTCGTAATGTTACAGGATGGTAGAAATAAAAACATTCGGGCCACCATAATGCTATGTGTGTATTCAGTTTTAAAGAGAGTTTGGAATATTGTGATGTAGTGTTATAGTTATCAATATTGCATGTAAAGAAATAATAATACAAGGATATGAAGGTAACAAACTACTTGTGAACGGTTGTCATGAGAGAGAATGAACTTTAATATGAAACGATAAGATATTTCACGGCTTAAAAATTACTAATGTGATGAATATTGAAAGCTATATTATCAAAAACATTTAACACTGGAATCTTGGATGACATCAAAGATATTTAAAGTAAAATACTTTTAATATTAAGCCATATTTAAGATGGCTTACACAATACGGTCTATATTAGATCAAACAAACTTATAAATATAACTTTTGACACAATTCATCGAATTTAAAAACTAGCTGACAACTCTTGCGAAATACAAATTAATGTATATGGTATATAAAAAGAATGCCAAGTATTAGTATATTACGAAGAATAATCCACCAATATCTCATATAATAAAATAAAAATAAAAACAGACTGCGAAGAAAATGGGAGGATGCGAGGGGATACACTCATAATTCCGGCCCCAGAGATTATGAAGGGCAGCGTAAGAGGGTTATAATATGCGATGAATGGAGCTATCATAACGACGGCCGTAATATTAGGGCATAAGGAGGAATAAAGGCGGTGGGGGAGGGGAAATGGGGGGCAAGGGAGAGGAATTTTGAGGAGAGACGGCTATAGCAGACAGAAACACGAAGAGATTAGTCAGTTTTAATTAGAACATTTAAATGTTATCACATGTACAGCTGGTTACATTAGTCATGCCAGAGTAGCCACTGTGTTTCTTTCGCTCTGTATTGTAGTAGTGTCAGCTAGATGTTGAATTAATATGGTGCGTCAGTGTAGAGAAGGGTTTTGGAAGACTTTCTTACTGTAACACGAACGAGTCTCGTAGGTTTTGGACATAATTTAATTATTAAAAGTTGCATGGCATAAATGTTCTAGTCAAATGTACCAACAATTTTCTTTAGTTGATTTAGGAAGAACGTATCGAAATATAATGAAGACATTAATTTAATATCTAATAACTAAACTTTGACTTCGAGCTATTTTTCCTCTGCTAAATATGAACATTTTGGGAACAGATAAGACGCAAAAATAAAAATAATTTTACTTTGGTTACACAAAGACAACGTTGTAGGTTGCACGATATACCTAAACATGTTTGTTCTTCCATTTATACGATAAAGTGAATTGTCATACTCAAGCAATTTAATTATGCAATTTAATTGAGTTAGAAAGAACTTCAATTAAACCATGTCTTGGAGGTTCATTTTTATTTTTACAAAGTTATCCAAAGTTGTTTAGTATAAAGTAATATAAACCGGTACTAAAGAGGTAATATGGCTACCTAATGTTATCTAGTATACAACAAAATATATACCGATGCTGAAGAGGTACAAATTGTTATCCACTGTTATGTAGTACAAAGTAAGGTATAATGGAACGGTAATTCTAATATGGTTAATATGGCACATAATTAACCTGTTCTCTTGACAGGCTGACTGAAGCTTGTGATCAAACTACGATGGAAAAAGTAATCAGATTAAAAATAAATAAATTATGGAATTATTACTATTAGGGACATGAGAGAGAGAGAGAGAGAGAGAGAGAGAGAGAGTGAGTGAGTGAGAGAGATAATATAAATAATAAAACAGATACAATGAATATTTGAACGAATATAACAATACACAAAATAAAAGAGGAGCCACAAAGAAATATGGAGCAACACACGAATGGGAAAACGAGTATAAGAAAAACGAGAACGAGGACGAGGCAACTTTTCTTATCCCCCTCCACCTTGCCCTACTTCCCCCCCCCCCCCCCCCCCCCCCCCCCCCTCCAAACAATACAGCCCCGAGACATAAGCCTACGTCGATAGTATATAAGAACATACAATTCCCGCCCGCAAGATTTCTAAAGTTTCCCCCTTCAAGGCGTCAGAGGTGATGTGAACAGTTTGCCAGGCCCACTCGACTCCCTGGGCTCACTACTCCCCTTGGTTAACCCTTGTGATCTGGTGACGACGAGTTTTTATTATTATCTACAATATATTAATGTATTTATATATCTTCTGAACACTCTGTCGGGATATATACTGGTACGATGGGAATGAAATCATGCTTTAAGCTTCGATCTCCCTTAACTACAGAGTCTCTGAGGGGGGTATACTGAGCCCGGGGTACACCAGGAGCCATTCCCAACCCGACACTCAGGCACGTCTCACTCGCAAGTATTCCAAGATGGGGCAGTGGGAAGGGGAGAGCTGTGTCCAATCACCCCCCGTGCTATATCACACCCCTCCCACACAATCACCCCCCCCCCCCCCTTACCACCCTGCTATATCCCTCCCTCCTTCACTATCCCCCCCCCCCCCCCCCCTCTCCTCCAACACAATCACAGCCAGAACATTGAAGTACGTTATAAAGTGTCTTTCTTGTGTTTCCGCTGATAACTTCGGGGCGTAACTCTCTGATTCCGAGAGGCCCTTCCTGAGGTGAATAAAATCATCTGCCGGTAGCTATAGTAGTAACATATATCAAACTATATATTAGTAATGCGCTTAGGTAAACAGTAAATATCATATTTTAGCTTTCGCCTTTATCAATGTCTCTCTGCTCACCTGAAGGCTTGACACACTAATTACAAATACTTTAGAATTATATATTCCAACTAACTCACATGCCAATTATCAATCTATTTTATCCATATATTTATTTATTTATAGATTTATTTTCTTATTTATATATTTACCTAAAAGAAAAAAAGAAAAACATTAAGTTAATATTTCTAAGTTTCTACAATGTCTCCAGGCTAGACACCAGTACCTGAGACTTATTACGAAAATTAACCAATGAAGTCTCAAGTGATGGCTTAAGGGGAGATCTCCACTTGAGGGATTTTTTTCTTGACCCCTTTCTCCCTCATGTTTAGCCCCATTGCTTTTGATATTATAAAATGTTTGCACCATTAGTTTAGCGATTTTAAGAACTTTCACCCCATATTAAGACCTTTCGTGCCATTTAGGTGTCGATTTTATCCTGACGAGCGATAGCGAGCCTGTAATTTAAGAGGAACCGGCCTTCGGCCGGCACATTTTTCTACCGAAAAATTTACACATTTATCTTGAAAGGGACTCAAGGGGGTGTAATTTTAAGGTTGATGGAGGTCTAGGGAACAAACTAAATACCTCTCCTTAAGCTTGACGATCCTATATCGATAATATACACAATACTAATAATAAATACAGCATAAGTCAAAGGGACAGAGGGGGAGAGGTAGACCGAATATGAGGTGGAAGGATGGAGTGAGGAACTACATGAACGAAGGCGGTGCTGGTTGGGGGGAGGGGCGTCGACTGACTGGGGACAGAGGTGCATGGGGGCGGTTCGTTCGTGGCCACGGCGTCAGGCGATAGATAGATAAGTTCAAAAAATACAATTACGCTATTGAATCTACTATGAGGTAAATGAGTTTGGAATAGTGTGCGAAAAACGGAATTTGAAGGTAAATACGGGGAAGAGCAAGGTTATGGTCTTCGAAAGGGGTGAAGTCACAGAGTGTGAGGTGAAGCTGAACGGTCAGGCTATGGAGATCGTCAACTCTTTTAAGTATCTGGGCAGTGTGTTGAGTAAAGATGGGACTATGGATGAAGAGGTGCGGGAGAGGGTACAACAGGGGAAGAGGGTTGTAGGAACGCTAAAAGCAGTAACAAGAAATAGGGTGGTCAGTATGGAAGTGAAGAAGTCCTTGCATGACAGTGTGGTAATCCCGACACTGACTTACGGAAGCGAAGCATGGACGTTGGTTGAGAGACTCAGACCAAGAGTGAGAGCAGTGGAAATGAATTACTTAAGGAGTGCGTGCGGAGTTACATGGAGGGATAGACAGACTAATGAGTAAGTAAGAAGGAGGTGTGGTGTGGAGCTAGATGTGCTGGAAAGTGTGAAAAGGAACAACTTGAGATGGTTCGGCCATATGGAACGTATGGAAAGCGAGAGAATGACTAAGAGGGTGTATGAGAGCGAGGTGGAGGGACAGAGGGGGAGAGGTAGACCGAATATGAGGTGGAAGGATGGAGTGAGGAAGTACATGAACGAAGGTGGTGCTGGTTAGGGGGAGGGGCGTCGACTGACTGGGGACAGAGGTGCATGGGGGCGGTTCGTTCGTGGCCACCCCTTCGGGGATCACGGCGTCAGGCAATAGATAGATAGATAGATAAGTTCAAAAAATACAATTACGCTATTGAATCTACTATGAAATCCAAACTTCCCACATTAAACAAAAGTGAATTTGCCCTAAGCTTGTGTCTGTCTGGGTTTCTGTGAATTGGTTATACAATTTTGGCTCCCACCTGGCACAGGCCATGCAATGTGTCATACGTATACAGTATGCATACCAAGTGTCTGCGCAATATGTCAAAAGATAATGACAAAACAAAATTGTCTTATCCTCACCCCACATGTGATCCCCAAGAATAACAACATGAACATTGATCATTCGTAGGCCTTTGTCTTCAAACCGGGCAAAAATAGAAAATATGGTGGTGTAATGGTTTAGATGCCTATGTTCTGGGTGTGGTGTCCCGAGTTCGAATCCCGGGAGGACCATATGCTTTCATTAGTTTATTCAAGTGCATTAGGGTTTGTAGTTGACGATTAATGTTAAGAACGGGGTGTTACTTAATTAAACAAAAGGAAAACAAAAATATTGAATTTAATGTGTTGTTTTTCTCCGTAGCGAGTGTGGAGCAATGCCTCCCTGGCGGCCAGCATCGCCCTGACGCCCGTGAAACAATATCCCTGATGGGTCGCCTGTATGGCCCGACGCCCTGATGGCTAGCGGGAAATTCGACCCTAGGTGCATTTAACCCATCACCTCCCCCGTCAATCACTATTTTTGAGGCACAATTAGCTCTTTTTACCTGACTGGACATCACGGGGTGAACAAATAATCGTTGTTGTAATGTGTCGTTTCCTACACTTGGCAAGATTTGATTTATTTATTTATTTATTTTTATTTTTTCGACACAATAATGGTAGTGACATAATTGGAAAAACAGTGTGTCCACTTCTTCTGCTGACATGCTTTCCCATGATGTGGTTTTCAATCTGCCATAACATCAGGGTATTTTATGTTATTAGCCCAGAAACTCGGTCAGTAACAATTCCATAATTACATAAGTTTGAATTTGAATCAAATCATGAGTAAACAGAACTACATCCTTGTAGAGTTCGACGATTATGAACGATTGTTCCTTAACTCTATAGATCTGGAACTATAAAGTTCATTTACATAACTTTGCATTTCACAATTTCTACATGCAGACAATTTCCTTATAGTTAAAATATAAACAAATGTCATGGATTTCTTACGGTATAATCAAGATCAGAAGGTTGTATAGTCTGAAGTAGATATAGTACACAATGCCTTTAACCCTTACCATCAGCTACAATCTTTACATATTACATTATATCTGCATCCAGACATCCAGGCATGTAAGGTTTTTTAATTGATATACAATTATTTATATACTAACTTTACCCATAATAACTTTACCCATAATAACTTTACCCATAATAACTTTACCCATAATAACTTTACCCATAATAATATGTTCAGTTTACGAAAGGATTATAGGAAAGGAATGCAAGAGTTAACACTATTGCCATTAATACCTTCCGAAGTTGACTATAAATATCTGGTTATGGTTAAATTACAATATGACAGTCACCTGATTGAAGCTGGTACTCTAACTATTAATAGGTCATCCTAAGGCAAAGGAATAAAGCTCTAAAATTACAGGTACAACTTTCCCGTTGCATTATAAGATAATTATACTGATATATGATAATATATGCAATGCATTCATATTGGCTTACAGTTAACACAATTAAGTGAATCAACAAGACGAGATAACCTACTCTTATAGCTTGCAAAACTCAGAATACTTATTTTTGTCAAATGACAACCTAAGTTTATCCTGGCTAACGTTAGACAACTTCTTCAGAACAAAAAAATACCGTTCGTCTTGGTGATGTAATGGTTAAGGTGTCTAAAAATCTGTGTTTGGTAACCCGGGTTCCAATCCTGGTGGATCACATATATGCTTTCATTAATTCCATTGGAGGTGTTTGGTGTTGTGGTGAAATTAATAAAAAATAAAAAATAGTCAGGCGAATGTGAATTACATTACCCACTTTGTGAAAAAATATTATCAAGATCTAACCAAGACTAAACGATAACATTAAATATATACAAAATACCTCTCTTGCTCAATGGTTAAAGTATCCAGGTGAATGATTGGTTGTGACTCTACCATTTTACTCGCAGGTCTTTTTCATCGCGAATTGAGAGTGTGGGTAAGAAAGGTGGAAGTGAAGTACAAAGCCAATGTGGACGGAGCTGGCTAGGTCTGGCGGGTGCTCTCTACGAGACCTATAGGAAACAGAGGAGGGTCAACTTCAAAATACACTATACTAAAATTACAAATAATAAATTAAAATATAAATAAATAGAATAGTCGCTTAAAATTAAAACAAACACTATAAGCATGGTTAAAGATTAATATTAACCCTTTCACGCATTTATGACGCAGAGGTTGCCAGATTAGCAATAAGAAATAGAGTTCTCTCACTCTTATAATTACCTCTCCAAAATTAGTTTTCTGCCCACAGCTAACTCAAAGACAACTGCAGAGGGTTAATAACGTTAATGTATTAAATACATTATTTTAACCCCTTCTTCACAACATTTAATATGTGTTTAATCAGATTAAAACTAAATCAATGACAGATATAAAACAGGTTGAATACAAAACCATATTTAGCATTATGAAGGGGTTAAGGAGGTTGTCCCCAATATGGCAGGCAGCAAAGGATCCCTGTTTACCAAGGTGCCCCCGGTGTTCACTCTACCATTCAGGTGGGCCGCGAGCCGCTGATCTGCCCTGACAGCCGCGGACGAGGAGGAACCAACCCTCGAGGTGAGGGAGGAGGCCCGCGGAAAGAGTCACAGGAGCGAGCAAAAGAAATATATTCAAACGGCGTAGAGCGGAACAGAATCGAAAGGTCAGCTCAAAAACTTACTCAATATAAATTCGAATACATTCATAGGTAGCTATAAAAGTACATATAAGTAACGCTACTGTATATAGGTCTCTATAGCATAAAGGCAATACGTTCGTTGATGCCTGGCTACTTCCATGGGTTTTCGTTGCCCAATCCCATGACATGAAATCTTTCAGATTCCTTCTGAAATATGTTTTACCTCTAATGCAATTTAGTACTTGGCTTTTGCCACAGCTAATTAGCTAGACAGATAGATTGACATACATGTATATTGACCGATATAGAATAATAGGTATCTTTATTAGTATCCAGTTTCAATAATCTCGAAACCAATCGAGAACAAAAACTCCGGAGTGGAGCCATTTGAGAGAGGCCGGTCTGCCCACGGATGCTTCATTAACTTTTCCACACGAGGGGGGATCGCGTCCCCGGGTTGAT
The DNA here is from genome assembly GCA_032716605.1 of Paralithodes platypus. Classification (NCBI taxonomy): domain Eukaryota; kingdom Metazoa; phylum Arthropoda; class Malacostraca; order Decapoda; family Lithodidae; genus Paralithodes; species Paralithodes platypus. The sequence goes on from CM064495.1 coordinate 45,623,302, forward strand.
GTTCATCTGACGATCAATAGTGATGTCTCAGGTTGACCTTTGACCTGGGTGGAGACAGAAACCGGTCGCCAAGGAGCCAGGGATCCTCAAGATAGAGTTAGGGGGGATTCACACGAATTGTTTTCCCGTAAACTTTCGATCGTAAATGATAACCTGGCAGCATTTCGTGGATCTCTACACTAAAAAGTAGATTAAAATAATTGGCTGAAATACGATTAATAAATTACAAATCTCCCAGACCAGTGTTTCTGGAAAAATAGCATCGTGTAATAGGTTTGAAATAAAGTATTACTTAATATCTCTTCCAGGCAACTTTTCAAATTAATCTGGCATAGTAGCTTCTAAATGTAGTTGTTCATAAATATTATGTCTCCTAATATAATCTACCTTTTGCTTAGCTGCCGATACAAATGACCTAGAGCCCTGAAATGTTGCCAGAATACAGTTGGCGAAAAATAAAAAAATGCCAGGATACATCCTCGAGTGATTTCGCCACAATCCCGAATCCAACTATCCCACTTCGCAACATTTGTTTCTATCTACATCACTCTCGATAATCATCAAACTGTTCTAGTGGATGATCGTCTTGTAATTCGATAGTGTCTAACTCTAACTCTCTCTCTCTCTCTCTCTCTCTCTCTCTCTCTCTCTCTCTCTCTCTCTCTCTGAATTATAGTCAACGTAATATTTGTCTGTACGTCACCAAAGATTCAGACGTGCTAGTATATTTCAACAAATCTCTCTCATATATTTCTTCCATTTACAAAACTATGCATTGTTTTCCAAAATAGATACTTCGATGGGTACTGTATCATACTCAATGACTTCAAGACTGTTATCCACATCTATGACATTGCACATTTGTCCTAATGCGATCCATATAAACGAAAAAACCAAGCTCGTTTCTCATTACCCCCTACAAAAAGATTACGATTGTTTTTACTGTATTAATGTTATTCCCAGATATTTTAACTCGGCTTAGGCAGGACCTCTAGAAACCTAAGGGTAAATAACTATCTAAACTAAGCCTCTAACTCTGACAAATCCTATCTCTAGTAGGTGTTTGTCCTTTGGAACCCAGCTTGGTAGTCAGGGCCTACTGAATATTATCCAGGTTATCTAAGTTTCCCTCCCCAGATGGGACGTCACAAATGTTCACTTACTCCAGATTCCTATTTACTGCTAGGTGAATAGAGGCATTGGGGTGAGTAGACTGTCTATCCCTGCTCGGAATACGAATTAAGGAACTTTCATCTGTAAGGCTAACGTAATAACCGTTGCACCACAGGTCACCCTTACTTGTCATTGTCTGTGAAGTATCAAATGATGTATCATCTTCTGAGCTATAGACATAATACAAACTATTAACACTTACAAACGACAAGCGGTCATGGCACATTACCTGAAAAAAAAAAAAAAAATAGTCAAATACATAATATTAGATAAATTAAACCTAAAATATAATATAAACAAATAAATCATGACCGAGAAAAGTGTAGAAAATAATTACACAGAATAGTAAAAGCATCACATAATACATTAATGCTATCACGATATATCATACAGTAACACTAGAACACCATACCACATCCAAACAACTGTACTAGTTTAAGGACAAATATATACAAATTATCACAGTCAAACTGAAATATAAGCAATCTCGTTCCCCTCCAAATAGAATATGAAAATATTAATGAAAATCCCATTGTGTTGTCCTTTCGAAAGCAAAACAAACCGTCAACAAGCCCTTTTACCTACTGAAAAATTACTGATCCCACTTGTTACTTTACCCAACACAATGACAGCAAATTCAAACACCGTCTGTCAATCTCATTCACTTATAAAGGTTTCCAGCACCTCACCTACGCATAGAGGGGGATCACACAGTCACTTTCCCTGGCAACATGTGTTTTCAGCAGCAATAGTTCATTTTATTTCACCTGGCGGAAAACTTGGTCCCTTGGAAGTTGATTTTGTTTTAAACTTAGTGGGAAAATATTACACTGTTTTGTCCCTGTTTATATTAAATCCAAGTGTTCAGTATTTATTACATATTTTACTATAATATCGTCGCAAGGGCTGCAAGGTACAAGGGACTGGAGTTTTCGCAGAGAGACTCCAGTCCTGACGATATTCTTGACTTACAGTGTGCTGGCTTAATAATCCAATAGGGTTGATAGCCTCTGAAGTCCTATTTTAACTAACTAAAAAAAAGCAAGGGCTGAACAATCAAGATGGAGACCACCAGCTAAGAAAAAAAAATATATATATATGATCTGGTAACTTCTGAATAGTTAAAGGAATTCACCAAACATGTTCTACCGACAGTCTAGTTACCGATACTAATGTATACGAATCCTCGAAATGGGGCCCCCATATTATTATCAATCGAAAATAGCCGGGTTATTCTGTCGTGCGACTTTTACCTACAGGACACAATATTTTGGGAAGTTAACCAAGTAGAAAACAAATGCTATCCCAACTTGAATACTGAGCTGTGACATGAGTAAAAGGACGAAATACGGTCCAAATGATCACGAAACGATATTGAAAGGAGGATAGGTATTAATGTTAAAGGTATTGTTTTCCCCTGTCAATAAATATCACACACATTTACTGCGAAGAGAAAATATATCGTCGCATTCTAGAATAGCTCACATGACCCTGCTTGAACGTAAAAACACTCTATAGTGATTTATCATATTGGTAATGGTAATCCTCACATGCTGTTTAATTCTACAATACCATTTTCTGAATTCTTTATACGTCACAAAAGGAGTCTGATAATTGAAGTGAAGATACATTTTAGTTAAGTCAATTAATGTTCACCTCAACCATAACTTAGTTTTGAACACTAAATAAGCTAATTTAATCTTTCATAGTTAAATATAGCAAAAATAGCTTTCATAAATCTCATCAAATTCTATAACTATTTACAACGGATATCAGGCTGTGATACAATTGTTTAATAATACTTTCTGACAGTAACTACGTGAAACTGAAAAAGTTAAGTATACGTTCATACATTACCCCATCGTTCAACTATACTATTTTGCTCATGCTCAAATATAATGTTTTATAGTCCTCCGCCAAAGATCACTCAATTAATCATATTTATATCCTCGACATAATTCAGGGAAACAACACATCCTGAAATAAACTATTTTACAACTACTAAGGATACTCATACAGCCAACCTTGTATACCATTATACACGTCTACATACAGTAGATAAACCATATTGGGTAACTTATGCCAACTCGGCCCATACTTCTTGGACAAATTAGTTAAACACTGGTGAAGAAGACAAAATGGCGGACAATTCATGTATTGACACCTGTAAAATATATAGCAGCACATCAATGGGACGGTTCCAAGTCACTTAGCCCCAGTAAAGTCATGTTAATTTGTCTTAGACAACATACATCAGTTGACCAAAATTTACCAAATATAGCCAGCCTAGCATATTCTACTGTGCATTAACATAACCTAAACAATTTAAACCTCAACGTAATGTACCGTAGTCTAACCTAATCTTGACAAGGTAGTTGATTTGTTCGGGTGTTTGAATTACAACTAGCAGGGCATGCAGTGGACATGGGGGGTGGGGGGTGGAGTCGTCAGCACCACCCCTGGCATCCATCTTTCAGGCACTTGACAGAACGCTCCCCGCCCGGCCATTTCCAGCATAAGTAAAACATTGACAGGTGAGCCGCAGTGAGGTGGTCCTGGGGTGTGTCAGTAAACCCGCCTACATGGCCCTCTCTGCCTGCCTGTCACCGCCTAGCCCCCTCCCTCTCTCTCTCTCTCTCTCTCTCGTGCAGGCTCTCGTTCTCTCGCTCTTGGTCTCTCTCTCTCTCTCTCTCTCTCTCTCTCTCTCTCTCTCTCTCTCTCTCTCTCTTCACTACAATTTTGTTTTGTTTTAATGAGATACGTATATACAGACCATGTGACAATTAAATGAGGAAACTATAATAACACATCTGAATAATGCCAACCTGACTTATAAACACAAATATGAATGTAACCAGACGACGATGCTGTTGTTTCAGTGGAATAATGGCTCTTTGAGCAGTATGTATCGCCTTACTAGTGGTTGTCCCCTCACAGGATGGGGGGCGCTGCTCAATAAACTCGCCCCTCGGGGCAAAATCAAAATCTCTCTCTCTCTCTCTCAGTGAATTGAGCCTAGCTAGTCGCCCCTAACATTCCCTACTACCATGTTATGCCCAACCGGTTACAACTCCTCTGTTACATCCATACCAAGATTTATAGATACAAGGTTGTATCTATGGACCTTGATCCATAGTAGCTTGTTGTATTCAGTTTGTCACTTCCACACCTTGACACTTCCACACCAGTCACAACTAATCCGTTACAAACAGCCTGTCAATGCCAGCGATATACCCCACCTCGTTGTATTCGACAGTTGCCCCTAACTTAATGTCTGTCACGCTCACTCTGACATATCTAGTTTATAGTATTACAAACAAATATTTACTTCCATCCTGTAGGAGTAGCGGTCACAGCCACTCCAAAAATATAAGCTTTTCACACACACACACAGACATACACACTCACACCACTTGAGTGATATATATACTGTATATATATATATATATAGAGAGAGAGGGGGGGGGGGAGAGTTTTAGAGTTAGAGAGCTATCCTTGTCACACTGAACCTGTCATACCCACTTTTGACGCAGACTCGCTAAATTTCTGACTGTACAGCCTACATATAATATGCATGCATGTTAACATCCATACGGTATATGAATACAGGCACACATCACCAGAAGTCTTTACCAGGGGCAAGGACACACACGAATAATATTTTATTTACGCAACCTTGGAGTCGAATTAATCCCAGAATATATATCGAACAATTATAGGATTTTTATATAGTATATACTAGATATATTTATATTGACAACACAAAGGCGTGTATGTGTGCACAATTTAGGAAATGAAGGTCGACGTGTCGGAGGATACATACTATGTCTATTCTGATTTTAACTACGTGTTAAAAAGTACAAAATGTAACTTTATAACTATAAAATACCTAATGGACAAACCTTGTAAACTTTCTAATCACCCCATTGTTCATATGTATAGGTATAAAAAGTGTTAGGTTTAATCAAGATGTAGCCTTTATAAGTTAATTTTCCTATTACGCTATTTTCCACATCTTTTATTCAGATTGGTTATTAATACATAATTATGAGTATATGCTCATATACATTACTATTTCGTACATATTATTTCAATGTACGTACATCAGTTCAAATAAAGGAAATATCACATAAATCTCATGATTGGTATAACATAAATAAGTGTATGTAGTTGCTTTCTTTGATTGTGTTTCCTCATCCATTAATGACCGGTATGCAAAAACATATTTAAGTATTAAAAACTAAGGATGTCTACTTCTTTTGAGTTACTTCGTGTATATTCGTTTTCTGCAGCCTAGTCACCCTGTTCATCAGTGATTATGTGCCCTCGGCCAAACCACTTACATGAATGGAGGCTAAGCAGCTGTTTAGACCCTCGTAATTAGCTCCAGTTTTGCCTCCTTAACACACACACACACACACACACCGGGGCCCTGAGCTCGTGTGACCCCCGCTCAGACAAGCTAAACACACGTAAACGAGGCCAATAAACACGAATTAGCGAAGGATGGAAAGGGGGGAATAGAAAGAAGATGAAAAAAGGAGGGAAGAAAGGGGAGGAGTGAGAGAGGAGGGCTTCCAGATGGAAAGGGGTGATGGTGATGGTGGACTGGCGGGTTGTAGGTAATTTCATATGCAGATATTTTCGCCCATACTGGAGATACTTTGTCTGCATCATGATATAAGTTAGGTTAGGTTAATTATGAATTTAAACACCATATGAGGAGGAACACAATACAGTGGTCCTCCTCATATGGTATTTATATTCATTCGGTCAACTTTTCTAAGTTAAACATAGGTTAATTATGTTATGCTTTGATTGGGTTAAGGTAGAATAAGTTAGGTTTGTTATGGTATGTGTTAGGATATGGTAGGTTACGAATAGGTTAGGGTAGGATAGAGTAGATTAAGATTAGCTAGGAAAAGCTCGACAGTTTATACTAGCATAGGTTAGGTTGTTAGGTTAGGGGTGTGGTTAGGGTACATTTGGCAAGGATGGTTTAGGTCAAGATTAGAGTGCAGTGTGTTAATAGGTTAAGTTAAGGGAGGATCAACTAAAGTAGGTTGACCTATGTTATACTTGACAATAATCTTGATCTCTGATCTCTCTGTAACTCGAAAGGGCCTAGAGCGAACTGGCTGTAAATATCCACACCTATTTCCTGGTGGACTCTTCCCAAATGATAGAAACTTCAGCCTAATTGCTTTAATTCATTTGAGATATAAAAAGTTAAGGGTCCATATTATTATCAAGTTCGCTGGCGCTACCTATAGGCAATTGGGAGAAAGAACCCGCAGGCAAGAAGACCCGGTGGTGGTGGTGGGTAAAGAGGAAGAGCCACCCGACCCGCTTTTGTATAGCCTTCGACCTGTCTCCTGCCGCTGACGTCCAGGCTTCACCTCCCGGATGCCTGCCTGCCTGCCACACCTACCCGGGAATATGGCGGCCTTTATCTCTATTTCCTTTATGGCCTTGTTTGTGTTCTCGCCCTACGACCTTTTTTTTTATTCTTTTTAGTGGTTTCTCTGGTCGCTTTCCCTGGTGAAGCTCGATATGGTCGTCCACTCTGGCGATAAAACCTCACTCACTCGTTGCTAGATGACCTCAGATGCAATAGAAAAAGTAGAAGAGAAAGATCGCCGTAGTGACTGTGGCATATCTTTCTGCTTTCAATATATAACCTAAACGTTTTTCTTCGTGAATTAGAATACAGTTGCTGGCGATAAAACCTAGTGTAGAGCTGGATGATCATTGGTGCCATAAAAAAGACCAACGTAAGCAAAAACGATATCCCCACGACTTGGATATATAACGGAAAACGCCAACACAAGTCGCCAAGTATATTCCCTCGACTTTATTTCTAATGCGTTTGATCCCAAGGCGCCTGAAGGGACGAGGAAGGGGCAGAAAGAAAAAAAAAACATTCTCAGCGTGACCATTAAGGGCGCTCGTCACGTCCACACCGGAGCAAACAGAGCGACCAACGTGACCCAGCTCAATCAGGGTTTATACTGGCGGGGATGACCAGGGGGCGCGGGGGTATATGGCTGGGGGCGCTGAAGGAGGGAGGGTGGGGGTTGAGAAGAGCAGGATGGAGTAAAGGAGGAAGGAGGATAATCGAGGGAAGTGGCTCTATGGGTGGGGGCGCCGAAGGAAGAGTGGAAAAAAGAGGGACGGGAGGAGCAAAACGAAAATACAGAAGATAATCGGGGGGCGTACGTCTATGAGAGGGGGCACTGAAGGAGGAAGTGAAAGAATAGAAGGGTGTCAAAAGGGGACAGAGTTAGAAGAAGAAGAAACGGGATAATCGGGGGGCGTAGGCCTATGGTAGGAGGCGCTGTAGGAGAAGTAGAAAGAATAGAAGGGTGAGGAAGAGAAGATGAAGGAGGAGAAGACCGTGAATTGTTGTGGAGATCGAGAGGGTGGTGGAAGGGCCAATCTGGCGAAGTTGCTGATGGTATGGGTGATGATAGGCAGGCTGTGGTCAACTTGGTCAAGTGGTGGTGATGGGATTGGGTAGATAGACTTTCCCTGCTGGTGACCGCGGTGATTGGCGTTCTCGGGGTGAAAGATGGTTCTGATGATAATGATGATGAGTGCTGATAAAGACACATCTTGGTAATATGAGGTCTCATTAGTGGGATTAGTCCGTCATAGTAGTGTGCGAGTGGTACTGGTAATTCGAGCATGGTAGTATTGGTGGTGTGAACAATAACAAGCTAATTGCTCTAGTGGTAATATATGTCTTATGATAGTAATTGTGTTCGTGATAGTTATTCTTAGTGAATGAGAACTAATGTAGATGCTACTATTTTGTTCTTATTTTCCAAGTAATACTAGTATTTCTGGTGGTAGTCAATTCTCAAGTTATAGCAGCGGTGTTGGTGGTCTTTGAAATAGTAGTAGTAGTAGTAGCCATTAAGGAACCCAGGTTGCAAGCAGTAAAAACAAAGGTAGTAGTAGTAGTAGTAATAGTAGTAGTAGTGGTTCTTCAATTATTACTGCAATAATTTGTGCTGGTAGTGGTCAAAACGAATATATGAAGAAATAATGTCAACTGATTTACAATATACTCAGTATTGTTTACCCGAAGTTGTGATCCATTGGGAATTCCATTTAATGCGCATCGCATAAACCTTTCTTTTGCGTCTGGTGTTTACTGTTCCTCGAATAACATCACTACCAACATATACAGTATACGACACCGGTAGGTAACACTGATAAAACACAAGGAATGCAACATAGCTCCTGTAGAAAACAAGATGTCTAAATCCTCCCTACACAAGACTGTACGAGTAATGGTGGGTCCACTTCTGCGTTATCTGCGGAGCGAATGACGTTTTGTCCCGTCACTCTCCATTGCGTTACCCTCCCTGACTTGAAAGAGTCCGAGAAGCACATTTCCCAAGTTTCTCGAAGACTTGCGAGTCGCGTATTCCCTAGATGATCGTAGTCGTGTTATGTTTAACTACCTAACTATCCTGCATAATATCTAAGCTAATCTAGAATAATTAGCATATGATATACCAATTTAGGATAGGTTCGGTAAATGTTCTGATTATGTTAGGTTAGAATAAGACGTGTTAGATTATGTTAGGATAGGATATGAAGGGTTAGTTATTGTGACAGCTCCCAGGAAGTACAAACCAACGCCCGAGCAAAAATCTTAGGGAAACTTAGACCATATACATCCGGGAACACCCAGCCAGAGAACAGTTAAGCCGGTGTCACACGAGCGCATTTTCCGGCAATTTTCGATGAGCAAGTTTTGTTCTCGTACTATTCGGGGCTCGTTCGCATTGGAATCGGATGCTAGATCGAAGGTAGGTTGTGTTAACTAGTTTAATTCTTACGGAACTTGAATATTGAAGCTGCCAGACCATAATTGCCTGTAAAGATTGACGGAAAAGGCGCTCGTGTGACCCCCCTTAAGGGGAGGTCTCCACTTGAGGGATTTTTTTCTTGACCCCTTTCTCCCTCATGTTTAGCCCCATTGCTTTTGATATTATAAAACGTTCGCCCTGTTAGTTTGGCGATTTTAAGAACTTTCACCCCATTTTAAGACCTTTCGTGCCATTCAGGTGTCGATTTAATCCTGGTGAGCGATAGCGAGCCTGTAACTTAAGAGGAAACGGCCTTCGGCCGGGACATTTTTCTACCGAAAAATTTACAAATTAATCTTGAAAGGGACTCAAGGGGGTGTAATTTTAAGCTTGCTGGAGGTCTAGGGAACAAACTAAATACCTCCCCTTAACATCATCCAGGGGGCACTGTATTCAGGGAGCACATTCTGAACTGTCTCTGGGGATGTCTTGGTACAGGTCAAGGAACCATGGAGTAGATTGTGTGTTTACTTTATGTCTACAGCTGGCCCATACTCCCCTATTGCTACTTTGATATATTTGCAGGGAGAGTATCGCCTATGTGTTTACAGTAGCCGAAACAAATGTACACATTTATCTTCAAGGTGGGCGTTGGAGGGTGGGTTTTTTTTGCAGCTTGATGGATGTCTAGGGAGGAAACTAAAACAAAAATTATAAACAATATATATATATACCTCATTTTAAGAACCATCGTGTACAATTGACCAAGTCATTCATGTCACTGTTATTATGCTACACTTATGCAGCACAGTAGTTATAACATTCATATATTGAAGATAAAGATAAAACGTAATTGTAGGAAAATATTTGAAAGATATAATCTAACCTACTAAGAGACGGATCTTTTTCGTATTTAAAACTACTTGTCATGGTGATCTTTTTTGCTTGACAAATCGAACCTCAAGAAGTTAACTTAAGCAAAGTGTTTCTGAAGCAAACGAAATCTAATACACAATTAATAGTTGTTTAATGTCGAAAGGCAAATACACACAGATTACAAGGCCTAGAATATAACGACTATATAATTATGCAAAATTGAGTAAAATTATTTCATTAGAATTTGCTATCCAATCCCTACCCCCATTTCTCTCTCTCTCTCTCTCTCTCTCTCTCTCTCTCTCTCTCTCTCTCCCTCCCCTCCCCTCCCTCTCTCTCTGCAGTGATCCCCAGACATGTTATATAAATACACCCGGACAATCAGACAGATCCAGATGTTATAAACCGCATCTCCACTTAAGGGGGGGGAGGGGACGCTTTTCTGGTCCCCCTTCTCCCTCATGTTTAGTCCCATTAGTTTTCAGATTTGGTGACGTTCGACCCATTACTTTGGCGATTTTAAGACCTTACGCCCCATGTTTTTGTCAATATTACGACTTTTCGTGTCATATAGGTGTCGATGTTTTCCTGATGAGCGATAGCGAACCTGTATTTTAAGAGGAACCGGCCTTCGGCCGGGACATTCTTCTATTGAAAAATGTACAAATTAATCTTCAATGAGGGTGTTGGAGGGTGTTTTTTTCAGCTTGATGAAGGTCTAGGGAGGAGACTATTAACAAAATGCTAACACAAATATATAGATAAGGACATAAATAAGACCATCCCCCTTAAGCTGGTTTAAGGGAGGAGTCTGTAGAATTCGTACCACAATGCGAGACGGGAGAGCAAAAAGCGGCTGGAATTCTTGTTTGCTGTACAGTCAAGGATATATTCTATAATTAACTAAACAAATAAAGTAACTTCTTGAATCAATGTGTGTATCCTCTAGTTTCAAAACATTGATTTGAAAAAGATATATAATCTATCTTATTATCGATATGGTATCTCAATGAAAATTAATTGGTAGATATACAAGAGTAATGCTCACATTAAATGCATAAAGTAGTACATGTATTCTACTAATTGGATATGTTTATGTATCATTTTCGCTACAACTGAACGCATAATATAAAGATTCCAGCCCTAGACATTCCAAAAGTGTTTGAAAATCCTTGCAACTGCCCATAATGGTTTCCTTTAAAATAGTATGAGAATATTATAACTGTAACCATCAACTGCGATTTAACTATTTATATTAATATGTCAAGGATGCTTTGAACTATTTATATTAATATGTCAAGGATGCTTTGAACTCGGCGAATTCTCCAACAGTTTTTAAATTACCGGTAATGCAGATGCTCTCCTACTTTGGAAACCTCACCGAGAAAGATAGCTCGTCCTTATCATCTACGACATAATACTACTCTTTATGGCATTACCTTAGCATGTCTGGGATACTTCATATCATATGGTCCCTCAGCTCAACTTTATACATATAAGAGGATATTTATTAACGAAACTAACGAAACTATATATACAGTATTTATATATATATACTGTATATAGTAAAACATAAGGAATGATAATATATAATAATCGGACGAAGAAGTATAGGAACAGCTCATCCAGCAGAGTCCAATCTCTGGTAAGTCTGAGAGATAAGAGTAGGAATCCTGGTGTACTAATACAGTGTGGCTTACGATCACTTCGCCAACAGGTAATTTATGCCACAAAACTGATTCACTCATACGTAATATAGGCTATACCTAACCTAACTTTAACTAACCCTCACTCTATCGTAAACTAACGTAGTATTAACCTAATCTAAAGAACCAAATCTACCCTTTCCAACCTGCCTGAGTTTAGTACGGGAGAAACAATTCAAGTATAGGAAAAACAGACATGTCAGCGAAATTACATGTAGGCGATATGGCTTGAAAGTCAAATATCGCAAATGGCGCTCACCACTAACAGAGAGAATTCTACAAGCTTGAAGAAATGTGGAGAAGGTCATATTATTGTAGATGAATACCAGAGGAGGCAGTCAATAAAAAGTGGCTCCGAAATATTCACCGTTCGTCTCGGCATCCTCACTGTTAACTTCGATAAGCACTTAGGGGACTGGTCGCTGTGTAGATTGAGGAAGGCAAGTGAGAGAAAGAAGAGAAGTTTTAAATAGGTAGACACACGTATATAACTATATAACTATAACTACAGTATATATAGGTGAGAAAGAGAGAGTGTGTGTGTGCATGCAGACAGACAGACAAGCAAATAAATAAAAGAATGGTGGAAGAGTAAAGTAGTAGGTAGGACTTTACCCCCCTACCCTCCCTCCCTGACACATGATAGAGAAAGGGCCCGTCTTGAGCAGTGAGATTCAGCCCTTCTTTTATGCTAACTTCAAAACCATGTCGTCCGTAGCTTGACAGGCCCTCGTCTGAAACCCTAACCCTTTAGCCAGGGCGAGAGGGCAAGTATTTTATTATCCAACCAAGATGGGGCTATTTGTAAGTATGGCATATCTGATAGCAGTTAGTCTATATTAACCTAATCTAATCTAACCTCGTATGTGATGTTACCATTACCTACATATAAATACTGTGTGTGTGGCAGACTAATACCAGTAATGAGTATCGGAGTAAAATTTTACCCATACATCGAACAAAGTTTATATTTGAAAATGAAAAATTAAAGATCATTTAAGTACATCTTGAACGTTCTTCAAATGTGAGTGTATGTAAGGAGTCAATCAGAGAAGAGGTACCGTAGTATGTTCTATATGTCCCAACTCGGCTGAATAAATTTTTTAATCGAAGAGGAGGGACATACATGGAAGAGGAGGACACGTTCTTCTTTTTTTTTTCCTCTCTCATATGGAGGGCTTTTGAAAATCCTCCCCGAGAATTATGAAAGGTTATACCCACGACGTCTTAAGTGCTTGCTTGTTGAGGTAATTTCCCGAGGACAGGGAGGAGGAAGGCGTGAGAAAACAGAACCCGGAGAAAATTGCCTCATTAGTGCTGGTTTCATTTGATATCTGAGCGTACCGAGGGAGGCAGAGCTGGCAAACTTTACTTGTTCTCTACCGGCGTAAATCTACTAGAAAAAAGGAGAATACAGCTGAAAGACCGAAGACATGTCAATCTCTTTAAAAAATGTGTTTTAAACATTCGATTCTGAGAGGGTCTCCCCATGCTGGATTAAGTTGTTTGGTGTAAGCTGCAATTAAAACAAAATTATGATCAATTGAGCTGCAATTAAAACAAAATTATGATCAATTGAATTAAGAGGGTTAGCCGATTTTTTTTTTAAACTAATAGACTTCAAGAGGCATATATTGAATTGAGTACATCGTGCCGTGTTGTCTAGAATGAAATACGCTTGTTTGTCATAGGATAAAGGATTAACTTTGAATGTGAATGGGGGCCATGAATCTAAATGACGCCGTCGAGTGTTAAGCAGGTCTCTGACAGTGGGGTGAGAGGCAGGGAAATATGATGCGTGGGTTAATTAAGAAGTTATCTGGTCCCCTCTGGCCAAAAAGGGTCCACTACCGTCGCCACTACTATCCCCAGCCTACTACAGTCTTGCTGTCCATCATCTTTCTACGCCATTTTTGTTTGTTTAACTGTACATCACACATCATCATCAGTCATATCATTCTCCACTCCACCCAAAATTAACACTGACAACCCCGCTTTGTTTCAACTGAACACCATACATCACCAGTACTTATAACCATTACCAGCAATAATACTACCGTCCCTGGTACCCCAATGATAAACAACGCTAACGTTAATTAACCAAAAACACCAACTTTCACCTCTACAGTAAACCATACAATACCACAATATTGTCCTTAACAACCACACTACATCTTCCGCCCACCCAAACCCCACCCACATTAAGGGGAGATCTCCACTTGAGGGATTTTTTTCTTGACCCCTTTCTCCCTCATGTTTAGCCCCATTGCTTTTGATATTATAACACGTTTGCCCCATTAGTTTAGCGAGTTTAAGAAATTTCACCCCATATTAAGACCTTTCGTACCATTCAGGTGTCGATTTTATCCTGGCGAGCGATAGCGAGCCTGTAATTTAAGAGGAACCGGCCTTTGGCCGGGAAATTTTTCTACCGAAAAAATGTACAAAATTATCTTGAAAGGGGGTCAAGGGGGTGACATTTTTAGATTGCTGGAGGAGTAGGAAACAAACTAAAAACCTCCCCTTAACAGTAGTGATCTTCACCACAACCAGGGTGAAACACAAATACCACCAACAAACACAGGAATGATGGCAATATACTTACATCCATCACTATCATCACCATCTTCACCACCTAACCCATCGAATTTCACCAGATGATCAATTAAACAAAATGGAATTTAAGAGAACAAACGATTATAATATACTGTATATATGTGTGTGTGTGTGTGTGTGTGTGTGTGTGTGTGTGTGTGTGTGTGTGTGTGTGTGTGTGTGTGTGTGTGTGTGTGTGTGTGCGCGTGTGTGTGTGTGCGTGCGTGTAAAGCTCTAAGGTAGGGATAAGGAAAACACAAAATAATACGATAACAAAAAAAAGTCAAGGAAAATTGTAAAGCGAAAGAAATAATGATCACAAGCAAAAAAATAAACATAAAAGGAGAGGATGTGCCGAAATGAATACATTGAGCGTTGAACCAATCACACACCAGACAACACAATAACAACCCGATCCCCAAACCCGATACAAGCGGAGCATTAGACCTAAGCTGAATATCATACGTTGCCCATCCAAAAATGTATGGAAATATAGAGCCGGATGAAATATAAACAAACGGCAATGGAGAAAAAGAATGTAATATTGATAGTTTTGTTTTGACAGAGAGAGAGAAGGGGAAAGAAGGTCCAGGCAGGGATGTCTAGAGGTGATGCAGGAAAAATGAGGGGGAGGGGAGAGGTGCGAATGAGGACTTTTGACGGGCTGAGAGGGGAAAGGACGGGGTGGATGGAAGAGGGGAGATGGATAGAGGTAGGATAGTGAGATGGATAGAAAACTGAATGAGAGGGAGATGGATATAGGAAGGATAGTGAGATGGATAGAAAACTGAATGAAATAAGGGAGGTGGATAGAGGAAGGATAGTGAGATGGATAGAAAACTGAATGGAAGATGAGAGATGGATACAGTAAGGATAGCGAGATGGATAGAAAACTGAATGAAAGAAGGGAGGTGGATAGAGGAAGGATAGCGAGATGGATAGAAAACTGAATGAAAGAGGGGAGATGGATAGAGGAAGGATAGTGAGATGGATAGAAAACTGAATGGAAGATGAGAGATGGATAGAGTAAGGATAGCGAGATGGATAGAAAACTGAATGAAAGAACGGAGGTGGATAGAGGAAGGATAGTGAGATGGATAGAAAACTGAATGGAAGATGAGAGATGGATAGAGTAAGGATAGCGAGATGGATAGAAAACTGAATGAAAGAACGGAGGTGGATAGAGGAAGGATAGTGAGATGGATAGAAAACTGAATGAAAGATGAGAGATGGATAGAGTAAGGATAGCGAGATGGATAGAAAACTGAATGAAAGAAGGGAGGTGGATAGAGGAAGGATAGTGAGATGGATATAAAACTGAGTGTAAGAGAAGACAAGGATAGTACAAATATCGAGATGATTATAGAAGATGAAATGAAATGAAATGAGAAGGTTTGACGAACAGAGAGGGAAAAGGGAAACGAGAGGATGGATTGAAGAGGGGTGGGAATAGATGAAGGTGGAGAAGAGACGAATAGAACATTGTGTGAGAGAGGAGAAGAATAGAATAAACAAATATAGATGATTAATTATATAAGAGGGTGATAAACAAATTAAAAGGTTTGACAGGGAAATATGGGAAAGGGGAAGGAGAGAATGGATGGAAGGGATTGACTGGCGAAATGAAGTAGAACACAAAGAGGGAGAAAGGATATAGCGATAGAGAAACATGCATTGAGAGGAAGGGTAGAGGATTGACTATAAAGAATGGAATAGGATAGAAGGATGAAAGGAAATATTGGCACAGAGGATACACTGCTACATAGGTTTGACGGAAAGAGAATATATGAGGAGGGATGGTGGATGGCAAGAAGGATAGAGATGGAAGACGTATGAGGAGCAATGTTAGAAAAGTAGGTACCCTATACCAAAGCTTTGACAAGAAGAGAATACAGGAGAAATGGAGGATGGATGGGAGGAAGGAGGGATAGATGAAAGGTGAATGGTGAGAAGAGGAAAAATGGATGAACATATGAAGAGTTGGAGGGAACAAATGAATGGGAGGATATGAAAAACAGAGAGATAATAGAGACCTATGGAAGTAGCGATAGATGAAGGCTGAAACAACGATAACAAGAATGAGCAGATGGACAGGAATATGTAGGGAAGGGGAAATACATCTTAACACTGATCAAAGACATGGAGAAGTGATACAATACCCAAGGTTTATATACAACTTGACAATACCTACCTCGCGAAAATACTAAAAGAAGGTGATTAGGTATGCATACAAGTGGAATAGGACAGAACTAAAACGATCAAATGGACGGGTGAGGTTCTATAAAGAGTCCATCATCACCGCCGTGCCCGTCTCTCCTTTCCCGTCTGTAATCCCTCCACAGCAACCCTCTCCCACGACCCCTCTGTCTGTCTATCTGTCTGTCTGCCGTGGAGATGGGCACCTTACTGTCACTTCCTCCCCCTCTCCCTCTCGTTCTTGTCTACCTAGCCTTTACAGTGTATTTTCTGTTTGGAGCTTTACTCTATATAGAGTATATATTTGTATCATGTATAGAGAGAGGTGTGTGTGTGTGTGTGTGTGTGTGTGTGTGTGTGTGTGTGTGTGTGTGTGTGTGTGTGTGTGTGCGCGCGTGCGTGCGTGCGTGCGTGCGTGCGCGTGTGTGTGTGCGTGCGTGCGTGCGCGCGTGCGTGTGTGTGTGTGTTTTGGTGTATTGGAAAGAAGTGGGGTGTGCTTGTTTAGTGTAATGAAATTAATAGAGGAGGATGTGTTTGTGAGAGCTAGCTGGTTTAAACTTCTCTCCGTGTGGGTGAGACACAAGCAGAAACAGTGAGGGAAGCCATACAAATGAAACATGTGTTCCAGCAACTCCGTATCACTATAGGCCTCTCCTGGGTAGTGACCTGCTCGATTGGGGGGGGGGGAGGTGAATACCTGTTATAGGAAGCGTTGCCTTTTGTTTCCTTCATTGACATAGGAAAAACAAATATATACCGTACTAATACACTGAATAGCGCTAAACACAATGTAGCTAAATAGACCAGATTAGAGGGGCAGGGAGAGCGCTTACCTCCACCTACACTTGCGGATGCATGCGCTCTACCGATCACCTCCTAAATTGAATCACATCTTCCTTGGAGCATATTCTAACTATCCACCAAATTTCGTGAAAATCGGTTCATAACATTTTGAGATATCTTGTTTACAGGCAAACAAAACACACAGACAGACAGACAGATGGAGTTAAAACATAACGTCCTCCAACTTCTTTAGATAGGTAAATAAGCCCACCAAAATCAACTGCCAGTGAAACCAAAGGAACATCTTCATCTCTAATGACAAGACCAGCACTTACAGTTCAAGATTCGTTGAAACATTATTGGCGAAGTAATTTGACGAAGAGCTGTCAAAATGTCCGTGACCTATGAATCTGACAAGGCAGAATTATTAATGCAGCTGAAGTGTGTGCTTATGATGCAAGATTATCCACTGTTCACTCATACACAGTTCGATTTTCGTTTTTCTTTGGATTAGTTAACTGATGGGGCCAACTAATTAAATCTTTACATCTTTGTAATTATAGTTTACTCAAGTATAATGTATACATTGCATTATATATCATAGATCTGGGTCAAGTTATAAAACTTGAAGAACCAAGAAAAACATTATGACATGCAAAAAAAATAGTAGCACATTTGAAGATCGATAACAAGGCCACGGATAATTTATATGCTCTATGATTATTGAAGATGTGGAGAGGAAGTTAAACGGTAAAATGAATGCAACTAAATTTAATTGTTTGTATTTAATTAACCATGGTATATTCCGTGGGATACTTGTAAATTTCCATAAATATCTAGCTATGTTACAGTACGAGAGAGAGAGAGAGAGAGAGAGAGAGAGAGAGAGAGAGAGAGAGAGAGAGAGAGAGAGAGAGAGAGAGAGAGAGCGAGAGAGAGAGATAAGAGCAAGTGAGTGAGAGATCAGGTGACACTCTCCAAGCACCCTCTTCTCTCCTTCACCTGTTCCCACTCGTCACCTCCATAATGCGCTTTTGTACCCTTACACTCTCATCACCTAATACCACAACTGTCTTTTGAGGAGATTTACCCCACCAGTCGCCATGTTGCATAATTTGAGAAGTAAATCACCGTGTTTTGAAGACGGAATGCTTGTTATGAATAGTTGTAATATTGATCATTGGACACATTTTACTAGTGAGTTAATGATTTGTCTTGTTAGAATGGCAAACCTGGGGTACGCTATTGTCCATATATGTTGTCTGTACAATTTGTTAACATTAAATACTGTGTAACAAATGCAAAAAACTGGCAAACAAACAAGGCACAGTATGTAGTATGTAAGAAGGCGTCTATGAAACGAAATTCCCAGATGTCTCCCCATAGACTACCGTACCTGAGTTTACCTTACTTACACGAGACACTACTGGCGAACTAAGTGCACACGACTGTATTTATATACAGTACACAGCTTCAATTGCCACCAGTCGTTTGGTTAACACTGCATACTTATTACAATAAACACATGGCAAAAACTTCATTAGTATTTTATTATCATGCTCATCTTTTAGTTGGAAATTTTAAATTAAAAACAAGTAGGAAAACAGTTATTTGTAAAATACACAATATTTTAATTTAAAATGTAATTACATAAATACCTTGACACGACATAACCTTGACTGATATATTTGTTGTATAAATAATACACTAAATATATCAGTCACTAACACATTTCTCAAAAAAAAAAAAAAAAAAAAAAATCAACTTCGCAAGCCGAAATTTGCTGGATATATTTTGTACACGAACAAGGGAAGAAAAACCATACCAAGTAAACAGTGGATGTACGCTTAGCATGTACTTGTGTCCAGGCGTGCACGACTACATTCCTCTACTCTCTGCACGTAAATGTACTAAGTCACTTCAAGGCACCTCAATTCAGCAGTGCCCGATAATGCATGTTTCCTATGTATTCTATGTTTCCTGCTGCGCATGTCTTATTTTCTTGCATGGATTAAACAAAAAAATTAAAACAAAAATTAAAAACAAACTTGTACGTATTATGTGTATGAATGTATATATATACACTTTACCATGTGTATGAATGTATATAATTATACACTTTACCATGTGTATGGATATATATAATTATACACTTTACCATGTGTATGAAAATGTATATATATACACTTTACCATGTGTATGAATGTATATAATTATACACTTTACCATGTGTATGAATGTATATAATTATACACTTTACCATGTGTATGAATGTATATAATTATACACTTTACCATGTGTATGAATGTATATAATTATACACTTTACCATGTGTATGAATGTATATAATTATACACTTTACCATGTGTATGAATGTATATAATTATACACTTTACCATGTGTATGAATGTATATAATTATACACTTTACCATGTGTATGAATGTATATAATTATACACTTTACCATGTGTATGAATGTATATAATTATACACTTTACCATGTGTATGAATGTATATAATTATACACTTTACCATGTGTATGAATGTATATAATTATACACTTTACCATGTGTATGAATGTATATAATTATACACTTTACCATGTGTATGAATGTATATAATTATACACTTTACCATGTGTATGAATGTATATAATTATACACTTTACCATGTGTATGAATGTATATAATTATACACTTTACCATGTGTATGAATGTATATATATACACTTTACCATGTGTATGAATGTATATATACACTTTACCATGTGTATGAATGTATATATACACTTTACCATGTGTATGAATGTATATATACACTTTACCATGTGTATGAATGTATATATACACTTTACCATGTGTATGAATGTATATATACACTTTACCATGTGTATGAATGTATAATTATACACTTTACCATGTGTATGAATGTATATATACACTTTACCATTTCTCTGCTACTTCTGTCTGTTCATGTTGTATAGTGACCTTACTTTTAATACCAGCTTAGTCTGTTTTAAAATATACTGCCTCGTGAATTACTATATATCAATGTATTCTTAGCGGGATATATTTGTCCTTGTAATGCTATATATATAAGATATATGGGACGTACAGTTGCCCACATAAGATACGTTCATCGTCGTGATCTTACGCATCAAAGTAAAATAGTATGAATGAATGAGGGTGGTATATTTTATTAATCAGTTGACTATCAGATGTGTTAAGGGGAGATCTCCACTTGAGGGATTTTTTTCTTGACCTCTTTCTCCCTCATGTTTAGCCCCATTGCTTTTGATATTATAAAACGTTTGCTCCGTTAGTTTAGCGATTTTAAGAACTTTCACCCCATATTAAGACCTTTCGTGCAATTCAGGTGTCGATTTTATCCTGGCGAGCGATAGCGAGCCTGTAATTTAAGAGGAACCGGCTTTCAGCCGGGACATTTTTCTACCGAAAAATGTACAAATTTATCTTGAAAGGGGGTCTAGCGGGTGTAATTTTAAGATTGATGGAATTCTAGGGAACGAACTAAAAACCTCCCCTTAACCACTGCATACGAAACTACACCAGTAATTCAATCATGCTCTTTATATTTCTAGGTATAAGATCACGGAGAGGAACAGAACTCATGTGGTGTTCTGTACCAGTGTGAGAGTATGCAAGTATTATCCCTCCTCCCTGTAATATGCAAGTATTGTACCCTCCTCCCTGTAAACACCTTTTGTCTACCTGTGTTATTCCAGTCATGGCATGCAAAATGTATCCGTACTTGTATCTGACAGCATAATACGTTAAGAGGAGTTCGACTTTCTTCTTTTATTTCTGGACCCCCTCCTCCGTTATGCTTTAGCCCCATTAGTGTTGACATTTTAAGACGTTCGCCTCATTAGTTTGACGATTTTGAGACCTTTTGCCTCATTTATTTGCCAATTATAAAACATTTTGTATAATTTGTGTCGATTTTTTTTCCTGGAGCGACAGCGAGTCTTCAATTTAGGAAGAACCTGCTTTCGACCAGGATATTTTTCTACCGAAAAATTTAAAAATTTATCTCGAATGGGGCTCTTGAGGATATTTTCTTAAGCTTGATGGTGGTCTAGGGAGCAAGCTAAATATCTCCCCTTAAAAGCTTCTTCGTCTCTGTACTGTATGCATTATTTATCTCGTAGGAAGGTCTGGAAGATATTCTCTTAACCCTCTCCGACATATGACGCAATTTTGAGCCGATTAGGGACACTTTAAGGCCTTTGTTACCATCAGGGGTATTTAAAAACCTTTAGTTTAGTTACTGCAACCTCTGCAGTTGTCTTTGAGTTAGCTGTGGGCAGAAAACTAATTTTGGAGAGGTAATTATAAGAGAGAGAACTCTATTTCTTATTGCTAATCTGGCAACCTCTGCGTCATATGAGTCTGAAGGGGTTAAGAAGCTTAATGGTGGTCTAGGGAAAAAACTAAAAATCTCCCCTTAATAGCTTCTTCGTCTCTGTACCGTATGCATTAATTACCATCTACCTGTGTCAACGTATGCATGACCACCCAGGTATTTACTGCCCCCCCACAACGTCCCCCTCCTGCATGGCGGTGTTCAGTTTGTGACCCGGAGTTATGACCTCGCATGACCACCTCTGACACTCCTGCCTTGTTGTTGTAAAGAGGAAGTCACACGCATGCATCTCCAGCAACTATTTCCGGCAACTCAGATCTGGCAGCTGGTGATTGAATTGTCTATAGTAATTTCGTCACCTCTAACTATTAACCTCCAATCTATTGCCCATACCAGCTCAATATATACCCCAAATGTTGCCATAATAGAATTGCCGATACAAAGTTGTTGATGAAAGTGCTCGTGTGAATCCGTCTGTAATACACCGCCGCTGTCCCCATACTGCTTGGCGAATTACAGTTAATGATGTCGTAACAGTTATTCCTGCAATTAGTATTCCTGTTTTAATTGTTGTTATTATTGGTATGAAAAACGTGGCGGTCGCTCTATGTCGTCGTCGCCGCAGGGTATCATTGTACAGTGGAGTTCAGAAGTTCACCGGAAATACTTATAATTTTTAACATCGTTCTTAACACTAATGACACCCCAAATGAAATTATTGAAAATATGTGATTCTCCCAGGATTAGAACCTAGGATATCATATACAAAACTTACACACTCTAACCATTACACCATCAAGACAGTTAAGATAAAGAGTTAAAATAAGAGTGTAGAGTAAAGATGAAAGAGCGTACAACCTCCTATGATACCCAGTTGACATTCAATTAGCGTTTTAGTCAATGAGATCACACAAAATGCTCAACTACTGTAATGCATGGCGTTGTGTGTGTGTAACTGAGAGTCCGAGTGTAGGGGGTGAGACAGTGAAGCACGGGAACGAGGTGGCTTCAGAGATGGGGTCGTTTCGGGCCATGAGTGAGCACCGTGCCTCATGTGAAGGCAAGATGGCAGGTGCTGTTGTACTCTACGTGCTTCACATGTCTCACTCCCTAGACTGGAACAAGACCTCACGGGCTTCACTGTTCATTGTAAAGTGGTGAATGTTAAGGCTCTCAGCCTATGCCCGAGAGGAAGTAAGTTGGAATATAGAAGAAAATACTGGTGTAAACTCACTGTAGGTAGCGCCAACCAACTTGACAATAATCTTGACCCCTGACCTCTCTGTAACTGAAAAGGTCCTAGAGCAAACTGGCTGTAAATATCCACACCTATTTCCTGGTGGACTCTTCCCAAACGATAGAAACGTCAGCCCGATTGTTTTCATTCATTTCGAGTTATAAGAAGTTAAGGGGTCAAGATTATTGTTCTTTATTTATAACCATAAGGTACTGTTAAGGGGAGGTATTTACTTTCTTCCCTAGACCTCCATCAAGCTTTAAATTATACCCCCTTGAATCCCTTTCAAGATAAATTTGTAAATTTGTCGGTAGAAAAATGACCCGGCCGAAGGCCGGTTCCTCTTAAATTACAGGCTCGCTATCGCTCGCCAGGATAAAATCGACACCTGAATGGCACGAAAGGTCTTAATATGGGGTGAAAGTTCTTAAAATCGCTAAAGTAATGGGGCGAACGTTTTATAATATCAAAAGTAATGGGGCTAAACATGAGGGAGAAAGGGGTCAAGAAAAAAATCCCTCAAGTGGAGATCTCCCCTTAAAGATCCATGATCGTTGTTCTTGACTTACACACATACCAGTAGGGCTGACAAATGAATGTGCCGTCCTTCTGACCAATCACAAGCTCTCATCAAGTTAGTGGACCGACTTTTGAAATAAATTGTTTATTTAAATAACAGGATACATTTGTTGACACTGAAGTTTCCCACGCCGATGCTACCCACGCCGATGCACCCACGCCGATGCACTCTCTTGGTACATCAGCGTTAGGCCTAGTAGATATCACCGTCGTTTTATGCATTGGACACAATCTACATTTTATCGTAGAACTGGCAACAGTTCATCAATTGTCTGTGTATTCGGTGTGTGTTGCTTGTTATTAATATTTATCAAGTTATTAGGTAGATACTTATTTTTTCCGCTTAGGTCAATGCTCAAAATTATTTACCCATCTGCAGTTTTTATATAAAAACACGTGAATTTGTCAGCCATTCTTATAATTTTCTGCGGTAAGTAATGACACATGTATACATGAAGCGTGGGAATAATTGTTCGAGTTATACCAACAAATTACACATCAGCTACTTATACGAGTCGCAAAAATGGCGTCATGGAGAAGAACTGGCCAATTTCCGTATCCTAAAAGCTCCGTACTGAACACCGCTGCATGACGGACAGACCGCTAAGTAAAAGATTCTGCTTACACAAGAAGACGGGCGAAAAGTTGCGCTGAAGAAACAGACGGATAGGCGGACGGGCGGGCAAACGGACGGACGGAGGAACAGGTAACAAAGACGGATGGGCAGAAGACAGAGAAACAGACGGGGAAAAAGACAGACAAACAGACAGACGGAAGGACAGGCTAGCAGGCGTGGGATGATGGTCAATAAAAGCCGCTACTGTGGTGGAATAATAAAGCAGAGATTGGTCATGCGGAGAGAAAAATAAGGTAAGGTGATACGAGTCAATAATGCGAGAAAGAGAGAGAGAGAGAGAGAGAGAGAGAGAGAGAGAGTGAAGCACACCAGCTATATATTTTTTTCATTCAATCAGTGGCAGAGCTAGGCAAATCAAAGAATACGGTTGTCATTTGAGTCTTTATTTGACAATATTATCTAAACGCCATCAACAACTTTTTAGAATCACGTATTTCAGAGGCAACCGCAATCTCTTTTCACTTCTCATCGAGGCGAGGGGAAACACAAAAGACTGCATTTTATTCTGATGAGATGATAAAGGGTGCAACAGGAGGTGGAGAGAAGCGATGGAAAAAAGAGGGAGAGGCACAGTAGAAGATGGTAGTAGATAGTGAAGGTGGTAGAGGGCTGAAAATGAAGAAAACAAACGGTGGATAGAAGCGATGAAAAACAGAGGGAGAGGCATAGTAGAATATGGCAGTAGATAGAAAATGTGATATAGGGCTGAACATGGATAACGAGAAGGTGGAGAGAAGCGATGGACAAAAGAGGGAGAGGTAAAGTAGAAGATGGTAGTAGATAGTTTAACTACCACAGATCCTTCCTAAGCTGAATAATATCGTCTAGATATAACTAGAATACAATATAACACACGTCGCTGGTACTCAAAGGGTTAACAATGGATATATTACAGAGGAATGCGAAACGGAGACGGGGAAGAGAAGTGAAAGCCGACAAATGCGGTACATGAAGGAGATCAGAGAATAAGCGTGACTGTGTGAGAGAGAGAGAGAGAGAGAGAGAGAGAGAGAGAGAGAGAGAGAGAGAGAGAGAGAGAGAGAGAGAGAGAGAGAGAGAGATGTAGAATTGTCTGAGGTGGCAGCACAGGTATGAGGTAAACATTGGCTTTGGGTAGCTAGTGGTTGGCATTGTCAATATAGTGTAGTATTTAATGCTTAGTGTGCGGAATTTCGGTGTGAGTATCCTAGGTTCGAGTCCTTGGAGTACCACATGTATTCATTACCGCCATTGATTTTATTAGTTAGGTTTATTTGTAAATTAATTGGTGTGTTGGTGAAAACAAATATGATATTAACATAATTAATCCTTTTATAGCATATATGTTTTCCTCGGAGGTAATATATCAGTGATGGAATATGATATATAATTAAACACATACATAATATGTATTAATAACAAAAACCTGATTTACCAAACATGCTGTAAAAAAACAGCCACATTTGATAACACGTGGAGAGGTAGCCTACCGGATGTAAACGAATGGGTAAATGTAAAATTAATTATGATGAGCATTAGACGTACAGTAAGCCACATGAATCGTTATGCACTCTCTGAATTTATGTATGGAAGGGAACATAGTATGATCGACTTACAAGAATATTTCGCTATATCGTTAATTGTATACAGTATATGAATGAAGTACTGCATTACTATATAAACTTATATTTCCCAATGACTCTAGTGTGACAATAGACAATGGGCGTTCAGGATTATATCAGTAAGCAAATAATACGGTGTATATTAAATATACTCATAAAGGTGTGGTATATACAGTACAGCCTAGGTACAGTAGCCTATATGCCGATTTTAATTCGCTTCCCAGAAAGTTGTCCACAATTTATTAGACAATCCTCAACAACAGCAACAACAATAATAGCAATACAAAAACACCACCACAAAAAAATAAAATAAAAAAGTAAAATAATAATAAATAAATAAATAAAAACCATAACTATATAAATATATATACAATAAATACAAAATAAAACCACGCCTTGAAAATAAAATACAACACAAAATGCACATCAATACAACACCTACATCACCTATACCGATAACAAAAATTTGAATTTGAACCACAAGAGGATCTAAACGATTGTAGTGAAAATGGAAAGCTACCTCATTCTTCTGATCGTAATTCTTAGTCAGCAAACTAATCCATAATTGTCATTCTAAGTTAACTAATCCCGTTCACTCCAATCTAATCCAATCCAGCAACATTGCCGCATATATACTGTACACAATAGAACCAGCAGGGAAATAACAAAAACTCCAACAGCAAGTCTAAGAGGGAATTTGTGAGATGATGTAGGATCAGGGAAGGGTAACAAAACGAGCGGGTGAAGGGGGCAGGACAAAGTGGAAAGGAGGGGGAGCCGTGGAAGGGGAGGAGATGAGAGAGGGATAGAGAGGGGATATATGTGGAATACTTACATGAGTTACATATACACAAGGAATGCATGAAGAGTATTGTCTCTGCAACTCAATCCGCACTTACTTCTATAATTTGAAAGTAGTACCGTACTAATAAAAGAAAATTATAATAAAACAGAAGGCTCTCTCCCCACCCACAAAAAAAATGCAAGTACGAGACCGATATGAAATAAAGAGTGGACACAAACACGATATGATAGTAGTCCATATGGCAAATGATATGATATGATATGATATGATATGATAGTAGTCCATATGGCAAAAGTCATTGGAAAATCTATAGCAAAGTTTACAGGATAAAATTTAATATGTAATAATACTGTAGGATTCTTAAGGAATTTATATAAACAGCTAATCAATCATTTTATTTTCCAGTGTACCGCCAAGAGAGAGAGAGAGAGAGAGAGAGAGAGAGAGAGAGAGAGCGAGAGCGAGAGCGAGAGAGAGAGAGAGAGAGTAAAAGAGAGGGGACATAAAAGACAGACGCGATTAAAAAGAAGCATAACGAGGAGGAGGAAGAGGAGGGCATGATAGAAACGAGAGAGGGGAGAGAAGCAGGGACAAAAGTGCGCTGAAATAATGGTAAATTGTTAGAGATCGCTAATAGACATCATCTTTTCCTTTCCCCCATATATAGTGAACATATTTTGGCCATACCCTACAAGCTCCCTAGTTATTACGTACAGCCAAAATATATAGTTCGCTGAATCACAAAATATATATTTAGGGGAGGTTTATTTTTTCTGGACCCCTTTCTCCCTCATGATTAGCCCTATTAGTTTGACGATTGTATTACCTTTGGTGCCATTTAGGTGTAGATGTTTTTCCTGGCGAGTGATAGCGAGCCTGTAATGTAGGAGGAACCGATCTTCGGCGTGCAATTTTTTGTTATCGAAATAATACAAATTTATCTCGAAGGGGGGGTCCTGGTGGTATGTTTTAAAGCTTTACGATATCATCTTTGCTTTTCCTCCACATAGTGACCATTTGTTTGTCATGCCATACAAGCTCCCTGGTTACAGTGAAACGTACAACCATATCAATAGTTTGCTGAGTCGCAAAATAGATTGCTAATAGACATAGAGTATAGTCCTTTCCTTCATATAGTCAAAATAGTTTATGCAATACCCACCAAGCTCCGTAGTCACCCTATTACGTGCAGACAAAATCAATAGTTATAGCTGAAAGCCTTGACTAAATATTATATGTCATATCTAAAGAAAGGAATTTATAAAATAAAATAATATAATAAATATATTTGCCTCGATCTACATAGATGTGTGAAATATCTAGGGTGATATTAAAAACAGAATAAAACTAAAATACTGTGAAGTAAAGATGTGACTATATTCATTTCCTTAATTAGCAACTTCTAAACAATCGTATTATCTAACTCTACTATAAATGTTTCACTACTAATATTTCGAAATATATTCCTTCAATAACAACAGACAGCGAAACATAATACGAGTAGCTTCTTTACACAAACAATGAAGGTGTTCCCATAACAAGAACCTCTCTCTCTCCCTCGCTATATATTGTGGGGTCCCCGGCAGCTAATTCCATTTTCTTCGACAGGGAAAACGGAAACAATGGGGCGAGATCCAGCTGTCACTCACAGGCGGCGTATGAAGTGCAGGCCAAGACAAAACTAACACAACTCCGCCGCTACCCCCCTGTTACCACATTTTCACCTGACGTATTTCGGTGTCAAAATGTTTAAGACGTTCCAGACCGCCGTTCGGTCTCTCGTTCCTCTATGTATTTTGAGATAGGAGCTGAGCGTAGCGTATTGTTACTTTCGCCGGGAATTTTGCTCGGTCCTATACACCCTCCCCCTCCTCTTCACAACCAAGCGAAGAGAGAGATTTCGCTTTCTTATGAGTGGCGAGAAATCCTTTTTGGGTGACCAGAATGAATCGTTCCGACTAAGGTTGAAGGCGAAGGTTGAAGTAGGTCGGTCCCTAAAAGCCCCGGGCCCCCTTCGAGCAGCAGGTCCTCCAAGGTTGAAGGCCTGTCGCTCCGTAAATTAACTCCCACTCTCGGGTCATTACAGGCGCCCCGCACGAGGACCTGCCGGAGAAAAGAGGCGTGTCAAGCCAAGTGCCCGCGACGCCTCAGACACCTGCACCTCCAGCCAGGGAGGTGGAGGGAGGGGAGGGGGTCCACCAGCCATCACGTACAGCCACCTTAAGAAGTTCCCCTGACTACCTCGATGAAAGGCTGTGAATTATTATGATTAAAATATATATATATACTGTATATATGGAGCTCTATTTCGGAAACCCAGAGACCGAAGATAAACAGCGACATTCTGCGAGTTATTTGGAAACACACTCGTACAGCCACATTAAGCAGTTACCTGACTACCGTGATGCAAAGCACTGAGCCATTAAGATACTTTTTCTTTCTCTTTTTTTAATCCTGTGACCGAACATAAATAGCGACATTCCACGGGAAAATTGAAAACAATATAGAACTGTCTTTTAATTTTCAGATTACATAGGTATTCATCGTGTCGTCGGGAAGCTTTTGAAGAAGACTGTACAATCGTATGAACTAGACGAAATAGCAGTGTTTTTTTATAAATTACTCCCGGGCAATTACCTTTCCGTGAACTATATATATTTACTTAATAGGAGAGAAATGTCTTGTACGCCTTTAATATGAACGCAAAATAAAAGCAGCTGACATTACTTAGTTAATAACAGAGAATGATAGGAAATACATTATAATTAAATTCAAACAAATGAAGTACTGCAGTCAAAGAAATGATGTAGGATGCTTCAACTACAGTTGCGTTGAAAATCTTGAGACTGCTTCAAAATCAGCCATATCATCACCTTTAAACTAAGGTAGAAATATGTATCAATGCACTATGAAAATGGATGAATATATAATCACCATAATAATAATAATCATGTATGACATCAACCATTATTGCTCAACTGTAGGACCTACATCTTCTGGAGGGGACGAACACAGCGTCTATCTCTCTTCTGGAGGGGACGAACACAGCGTCTATCTCTCACCACAGACACACAGCGTCTATCTCTCACCACAGACACACAGCGTCTATCTCTCACCACAGACACACAGCGTCTATCTCTCACCACAGACACACAGCGTCTATCTCTCACCACAGACACAGTATATAACTAATGTTGGCTTGCCAAGATTGTGTATGTGGCAGGGAGTGATAGTGAAATGTTTGTGCTCTGTTGGAAAGTTGTGAATGGATATTTTAAAGTCTTCAAAGTGAACTACCATACTTTATCTTTCCCAACCTGTCTGATTTTTGGGCTCTAATCGATGCAGGTTCATCCCTTCACCACCATTACGCAAATTTAAACATATTCTGGTTATCAATCGACGTTTTTAGATTTTAGTTTTTATATATGCGACTCAAATAGGTAAATACGATCTCAATAAACCCTCTTAGTAACATAAATTCTCCTTAAACTGCATAAAATTATCTAATTATAGCCAGAATCAAAGGTAGAAAGGTGTCATGGTACTGAAGGGGTTAAGATACGCCAGCAACACGCAAATGAATAATGCAAGGCCTTCTGTGTGGCCAACAGTACGCCATCTTCCCAAACTGGTCTGAATGTTATGGCATAAACCTCACCAGCTGAGATTTGGTAAGTGACACCCCTGCCATCCTGCATTCACTGTACGGATTTTTTTTTTTTTATTTATTTTTTTTTTACCCCAAATCACACTGTACATAATTATAAAGTGTTCCAATGTTACAAAAAATGGAACATACCAATTATTATTAATGCGCATGTGTATTCAGAATATTACAGGTACATAGATTAAGAATGCTCCCTGTGTATTATATTTTATACAATAATACAAACTAATATCAACCATGCACTATATATTGAATGTTCATGTTTTAACGTAGCCAACCGTACTTCATCCCCCCCACACTCGTCTGATTTTCGGGGCCGGTAACTGACAACCCTGCCAGCCGGTATTCACGGCACAGATTTTTGCCCTAGCCCGTAAATGATCTGACTTGCTTCTTTTCTTTCTCACAATTCACAATTCCCCCAGCCTGTCAATTTCTTTTCCCGATACTTTTCCTCCAATCGTAAAACTGTTTGAGTGACGCCAAATGCACATGCTTAGCGGGACGTGTGCTCTCCGATATTTTTTCGTTTTGTCTATATGCCTCTTTTTACGGGTGTGATATTTTTGAGTTGGGATTTTGTCGATAGCCTACACGAAGAAATAATTGGGTCAGAGAAATTCGCCATAGCTTGCATTCCGGGATACACTATACACTGCATACATAGTATTTTAATCCCTTATAGACGAATGTTGATTTTTTTATAGTAAAATTGTATACCATTATGCTATCCTCATTTGCATAAATAGTGTTCAGTCTGTCTTACTTTGCATCGATGAATAACAGTCAAAATAATGAATATTGTTCAACTTGTGGACCAGGAATTTCAATAACTGTGACTCTAAAGAGGTCAGAGGTAAATACACAGGCCAACAGATAGTGTTAGGCACCGCACACATTCACATACATCATACACGCACAAGCTAATCTAGCTTGCTTACAATTCTGCATTTTTATTTTTGAGCTATAGGAACACAGCAAGGGTTGGTTATAGCACCCCTGACTTGACCCATGTAATATAGCTGGTTATAGCACCCCTGACTTGACCCATGTAATATAGCTGGTTATAGTACCCCTGACTTGACCCATTTAATATAGCTGGTTATAGTACCCCTGCCTTGACCCATGTAATATAGCTGGTTATAGTACCCCTGCCTTGACCCATGTAATATAGCTGGTTATAGCACCCCTGCCTTGACCCATGTAATATAGCTGGTTATAGTACCCCTGACTTGACCCATGTAATATAGCTGGTTATAGTACCCCTGACTTAACCCATGTAATATAGCTGGTTATAGTACCCCTGACTTGACCCATGTAATATAGCTGGTTATAGTACCCCTGACTTGACCCATTTAATATAGCTGGTTATAGTACCCCTGACTTGACCCATGTAATATAGCTGGTTATAGTACCCCTGCCTTGACCCATGTAATATAGATGGTTATAGTACCCCTGACTTGACCCATGTAATATAGCTGGTTATAGTACCCCTGACTTGACCCATGTAATATAGCTGGTTATAGTACCCCTGACTTGACCCATGTAATATAGCTGGTTATAGTACCCCTGACTTGACCCATGTAATATAGCTGGTTATAGTACCCCTGACTTGACCCATGTAATATAGCTGGTTATAGTACCCCTGACTTGACCCATGTAATATAGCTGGTTATAGTACCCCTGACTTGACCCATGTAATATAGCTGGTTATAGTACCCCTGACTTGACCCATGTAATATAGCTGGTTATAGTACCCCTGACTTGACCCATGTAATATAGCTGGTTATAGTACCCCTGACTTGACCCATGTAATATAGCTGGTTATAGTACCCCTGCCTTGACCCATGTAATATAGCTGGTTATAGTACCCCTGACTTGACCCTTGTAATATAGCTGGTTATAGCACCCCTGCCTTGACCCATGTAATATAGCTGGTTATAGTACCCCTGACTTGACCCATGTAATATAGCTGGTTATAGTACCCCTGACTTGACCCATGTAATATAGCTGGTTATAGTACCCCTGACTTGACCCATGTAATATAGCTGGTTATAGTACCCCTGACTTGACCCATGTAATATAGCTGGTTATAGTACCCCTGACTTGACCCATGTAATATAGCTGGTTATAGTACCCCTGACTTGACCCATGTAATATAGCTGGTTATAGTACCCCTGACTTGACCCATGTAATATAGCTGGTTATAGTACCCCTGACTTGACCCATGTAATATAGCTGGTTATAGTACCCCTGACTTGACCCATGTAATATAGCTGGTTATAGTACCCCTGACTTGACCCATGTAATATAGCTGGTTATTAATTATATTTCATTCTTGATAACATTACACGAGTTTTTCTTATCAGGAAAAATATCCCATATTCAAGAGGGTAAACCTACCGTGAGTAACCCACTCAATACAATTATACCATGATTTATTGTATGTTTGTGTTAAGGGGAGGTATTTAGTGTGTTCCCTAGACCTCCATCAAGCTTAAAATTACACCCCCTTGAGTCCCTTTCAAGATAAATTTGTAAATTTTTCGGTAGAAAAATGTCCCGGCCGAAGGCCGGTTCCTCTTAAATTTCAGGCTCGCTATCGCTCGCCAGGATAAAATTGACACCTGAATTGCACGAAAGGTCTTAATATGGGGTGAAAGTTCTTAAAATCGCTAACTAATGGGGCAAACGTTTTATAATATCAAAAGCAATGGGGCTAAACATGAGGGAGAAAGGGGTCAAGAAAAAAATCCCTCAAGTGGAGATCTCCCCTTAAGAGGCCTCCCGTAGTTAACAATTTACCCTAACAATAGGAATGAACCTAGACACAAATCATGCATCACCAACTCCTGCATAAAGTATCTCTAGCATACATAAACAGTAAGCAAATGTGCATCAACAAATCGCTGCATGCAATAACGCCAAAACATAATAATCAAACGCGTCCTAAGTCACCGCTGTATCGTAAACAAATAAACCATACGTAAGTCATAGCCCCATGCAATCATTCCAGAAGACACCATGGCGCAGCACAGACGAAATACAGTCACATTCATTTGTTGTGCATAACCTTCAATACTTCAACTTTATTTGCCTCTCGTATCTCTTTCATTACGTTTGACTGTATTTTTCCTTTTATACTTGCTAGCGAAAAACAAATTTGTTCTATTTATGAATGATCTCATGAAATTAGATGGGCATAGTCTATTACAATTAGGTACCTGACAATTGAAAGGATTAACATGACAACATATATACTCTTCTACCAACTTGAATACAATATCAATATAAATGCAATGTTTATGAGTGTTCATTACTTTTATGCTACCCTTATTCTGGATATTATTAAACCAAACTTATGATCACGACTGTACATCATTCTATATGGACCTTAAACAAACACGTCCTGAATCACCCACCATCACTGCCCATAAAATAATTCTAAGAGGCACAATAAACAAGATTTAATTGGAGGCCTTCCCTTGCAATCACACCTCGTCACTGCCACCCTCCCATATGTCGCACAGTAACTTCTCTCCCTCTCCCTCTCACACTCTCTCTCTCTCTCTCTTTCTCTCTCACACACACACACACACACACACACACTCAAACAGTTTGACTGACATTGAAAACTCTATGGGTGTCTTAATATAATAGGTCTATCTATCTATCTATATGCTCAGGCCCAATCCCCATTTTGGGGGTAGCCGACTCAAGACAGAGCAAGAACAGGGAAAACACAAAAACAACATAAAACAAAAAATAAACACAGATAAAAAACACAAACTCACACACATCCAGGTCACCCAGGAGAAGACCCAGAGACCAGGGTTACCAAGGTCGCTCCAGCACTCCCCCGGCCCCTGACCTTGCATAGCCTTAATGTTATTACAACACGCAACAGTGACTGGGAGCAAAACATACATAAGTTATGTAAACACTTTCACATATAAGATAATTATGTTCTACGTGGATCAAACTTCCCTCAAAATCTATAACTAGTTCTTCAGTAACGCAGTTTTAAAGACATATATAAGGTATTTTGCACACTTTGCAACGAGTGTTCTTCACAAGCCACTCTATGTTATCCTTATAGATCAAGTCGCTACATAGATTGGATTGCAAGGTCTGTGAGATACTAACTATTCTTTGTAACTCTCATGGCATCTCCTGACTCTCATCCCTCCTCGCTTATTGGTCATACGTCGAGCATCTCACCCCTGCCTACACGTCTCTTGTCGGTGCCTGTATCTCACTCTCTCTATCTCTCCCTCTCTTTATTTGCCTTTCTCTCATCGCTCTCACTCAGCTGAGCCAAACCTTGCTCTGATTTTCGACCGTTCTGGGGATTTTTTGTTTTCCCCTGCAACATTTGGGATGCGGGCAAACATAAATATATATTGACAGCGGCCAATCTATAATATTTCCGACACTGCTTGGACAGACGTTACTCGGACGTGGGTGCATTGGTATTTTGAAGTGCCTCTTTTCTTTACACAGCTTCCGAGTGTTGCCATCAATTTTCCATGCCTCTATCCATCAGGCCCTACTGCTCGCTCTCGCTCTCTCTCTCTCTCTCTCTCTCTCTCATGCGACTGTCCTCCCCTTTTCTAGTCGCCATCTGCCAGTTTTCATTTCTCCCCCTTTAGCCCCTCATCCCAGTTGCATGGTTGTAATGCAACCAAGATGGAGCAGTTCGTACACATGGCAGGCCCATTATTTGTCAAACTAAACTAACCTAACCTAACCTAGGTTAATATACGGAAACCTATTATATATACTGTATATATATAACCAACCAATAAATTAATAGGGAAACTGAAAAGGTATTACATTTTACGAGAGGAATCAATCAAATGAGGCAGCCATATGCCATCGATTTCATTAGTAAAACTAGTCTAGCCTATCCAAGATTAACATACTTTAACCTATCCAAGATTAACATACTCTAACCTATCCAAGATTAACATACTCTAGCCTATTCCATATAATGTGGTTTACATGTACCAACAATATAATATACAAAAGTAACACATTAGGAAGATAAACCAAGGAGTAAATGAGAAGGAGAATACGTATGGGATAGATAGATAGATAGAGAGAGAGAGAGAGAGAGAGAGAGAGAGAGAGAGAGAGAGAGAGAGAGAGAGAGAGAGAGAGAGAGAGAGAGAGAGAGAGAGAGAGAGAGAGAGAGAGCAGTCACTTGAATCAGCATCGAACGAAAAGGAGATAATACAATGTTTTATTATAGCCCAGATGCTTCATAACTTGGCTTTAAGGGGATAGTGCTTGCTTATTGGGCTATATATTTAATTGTTCATATACATTTTAGTTTCCTCGCTAGACCTCCATCAAGGTAAAAAAAAAAAAAAAAAAAAAAAAAATCCTTCAAGATAATTGTGTACATTTTTCGATAGAAGAATGTCCAGGCCGAAGGCCGGTTTCTCCTAAAATACAGGCGCGCTATCGTTCGCCAGTCCTTGGAGTGCCACATGTATTTGTTGATTTCATTAATTGAGTTTAGAAGTAAAGTTGGTTGGTGAAAACATATGATTAAATTGTATAATAATAACCTTGGCATGACTCGACCCTCCTCTTCCATTTAGTGTTTGGTATTTGCGTTTGGAGGACTTCCTAACCCTATCAGGTATGAGGCATGTCTTTTTGGAACCTCCCTGTTTTGCTCCATCAGTCTGGAGATTTAAAGATGTTTCACTCCATTAGTTTGGCGAATACAAGACATTTCACCCCATTAAGGTGTCGAAATTTTCTGTGTGAGCGATAAAGCTCTTGCAATTTCGAAGAAACCGGCCTTTGGCCTGGACACATTTCTCTTGAAAAATGTACATATTCATCTTGAAGGAGGTCTGGGGAATCGTTTGATTTTAGTATAGGGGACAAACTAAAAATACATTGCTCGAAAATGGCAAAAACAATAGAAAACTCCCCACGAAATAAAACAAAATATGATAATAATAAGACCCAAGACGTCGCACCAAATAGTGTTAAGCAAATCTTTACGCAAAATAGGTAATAATCAGTGTTCCTGGGTGTGCTGTACAAACTACTGCATCCCTGTGCCCCTTCCTCATGCTTCACCTTGTCCCTTCACCTGCCTTCCCTCCTGTCCCCTTGCTGCCTCTCCCTCTCACTCACTCTCTCTCTCTCTCTCAGATCTGTATATTCTGCAGTATATCCATAGAGCAGAATGTTTAGCCAGTTTCACATACAGTATGTTTTATTTGTTTATCAGGTACCTACATGGAATGACCCGCGAGGTTTATGAGATAATAACCCCCCCTCCCCAACTCACCCTCTCTCTCTCTGTATTGAAAGTTTTGTTTTTTAATTCATAGTTCAGTGAAATGGATCGTAAGGGATTTCAGATAACAACTTCTTGACACATACACATACACACACACACTCTCTCCCTCTTTCTTCTCTCACAATCACTGTAATGTTGTTTGTGCAGTATGTTTTTGTTAGTAATAAAGTTGTTCCCTAGAATGGATCGTAAGGTATTTGAGATAATAACTCTTCTGTATAAAGTATTCTCTCACTCTAACTCCCTCTCTCTCTCTCCTCTCTAACTCTCTCTTACACTCTCCTCTCTAACTCTCTCTTACACTCTCCTCTCTCTCTAACTCTCTCTTACACTCCCCTCTCTCTCTTTCTCTATCTCTAACTCTCTCTTACACTCCCCTCTCTCTCCTCACCCTCATCACTCCAGAACCAGCCGTCACTCGCAGGCCACCCTTCAAACCCCTCTCTCTCTCTCTCTCTCCTCCTCCCTCTCTCTCTCTCGCCTCACATCACCTGACTTCCTTTTATGGTGATTAGACATTGAGCTGATGAACAAACAACAGACCCTTGCCAGTTCGCCCCGCTCCCCTTGTCAATATTTGCTCCAGGGTGCCTCAAGACATTATTCAGTCCTCAGGCCGTCGTGTCAGGCGCGGGTGTCTAGTAGCTGCAGTCTGTTGAAAAGTTGGGTGGAGGAGGATATTATCATCACTCATTATCACCTTCATCAGCAGTATCATAATTATTATCATTATCATTATCAGCATTGTAATTATTATAATCATCCTCATTAGTATTATTACTATTTTCCCCATAAATATTATGATTATTGTAATGATGATGATGATCATCATCATGATTATTATGTGTTACTGTAATTTGTATTGTTATTTATATTTCCTAGACTATGTTTGTCTTTCCTTTTCTTTTGTCCTTTTTTTTTTGGGGGGGGGGGTATATTTATATATGGCCGTCGTCAGCCTGCGGTGTCTAGTAGCCCTCCGGGAAAAGGTGTGAGGTTATTATCATTAGTATTATCACTTGGTATTGTGGGGATGTATACTGTATATGACTGGCATATTTGAAGCTTTTGTGTGTGTGTTCGAGATATCAATATATAAGAGACAGGCAATAACATGAACATTTAAAACAGTGAAACATATGCAATCCGTAACAAAAGTAGCATGAAGTCTACTTTTCATGGCATATTTTACTATCAAAAATAATAACAGTGATCTGACTGCAATGTATGTGGACTATTATTAACTATATATTAGAATGAAGCTAAAGAGTCATATACCAACAGTCAGAAGATTTGATTAGAGTTATAACAAGGTCAGTCTGTATTACTACTAGTGCATTGACCTCAAGAGGATGGTAAAGCACCCAGTTTCTCCGCGGAAATCACCAAGATCATTTCTCCCGCACTCTTTTCATCACCAGAAAGAGCGAGAGTACGAGAAGGCGAGAGGAAAAAAAAAAAGTCAAGTATCTCCACATCCTTTCAATTAAAAATCTCAGGAGGCAGGGCGAGAAAAAGAGAAAAATAATTCCGGGAGCGAGACAGACAACAATACGGTCGGGGCCTATGCAGTTATCTGGAGGTCCCCGGCGGAGATGCCCTGCCAATCAGCCGGGCCTCTTTTACTCCGTCCCTGCAGTTTTCATTGAGTCTCCCCTCTCTTCCCTCAAACCTGCCAGCCAACCTGCATACTTTTATCGACACTTCCCTTCTCTTTCCCCTTGGCTTCTTTTTTGTCTTCTTTTTTTCTTTTTTCTCACCTGGAGGGGCCGGGCCGTCTTGGTGGAAAGTTGAAGGGGTGTTGTTGCTGGGGTTTTGTTGGTCTTAGGAGGAGGTGGGGGGGGGGAGGTTATTTTTGCGAGGCTACTGACGAAAGCTGAAGGAGGAGGGGGAGGGGCAAGGGGAGAGAAAGATGGGGAAGGTGATGGCTTAAGGCTTTTAGTTTAAGTATTAGTTTTGGGTGATGCTAACGGGCGGCATGATGTGCGGGGATTGTTCAAGGAAAAGGATGGATTTATGGGTAGTAGGAACGAGACCAGGAGGGTATGTGCCTCAGTATATACATACATACATACATACATACATACATACATACATATCATGTTTGGTGATACTAGCTTTAAAAGTGTCCAGTGAGGAACTATTAACTGCATGAGAGGGAAGACGTTATTGTTGTAAATGATGGACATACACGGACCATTGTTTTGGCCCGCAGGCTCGCAAGTGGGATGAGAAGGAATACGATTTCAGTCTTGGATGTTGCGTGGGCGGGGGGAGGGGAAGGGGGGGAATATTGAAATATGTAAGTGTAAGCCATTTTTGTGTGGTATATTAGGTTGTGGCTTTTTCTGGTGGAAGTATGCGTGAGGAAAGTATGCGTGAGGAAAGTATGCGTGAGGAAAGTAAGCAAGTGTGTTTGTTTATACTTACTAAAATGTTTGTGTTTGTGTAACAGTAGCGGTCAGGAATTTGTTGACACCATTATTGTAGCGTAATTATGATACACTGGCGACACTATTCTGATAACATGATTGAGCCCCATCAACCGTATTACTGGGATTCATTAATTAAACACACTGTCTTGTTGTTTATTGTGAGATGTTCAAGTATTTATGACCACGACTGTACAATATTCTATATTAGGTCTAGTCGCCAAAAAATGCCGATTACAAGTTAGGGATAAAAAGGCATGTGTGAATCCGCCTCAAGTAGAAACAGGGGGCGGTAATTATTTTCTGCGGAGTTTTAGAAGAGTACTAAAAAAATATACAAGGGGTAATTATGAAAGTGATGTATGGGAGGCGAAGAGGGGATGGCTCGAGGCTCTTCTTCCAAACTTTGATGTTGGCAAAACAAAGAGAGGAGGACCAAAAAAAAAAAAAAAAAAAAAATTGTAATTTAATAATTGTTAAAAGTGACGCGCTCTATAAGCCTAATATTATAATTAAGATAATACTACCTCTTCTAACATGATTAGATTGTCAGTGCATAAGTTTAAATGTATCACATGTCAGAACTAATTAAGTACATAGAATATAATGGTAATGCCTTTTTAACACGTTGAGAGAGAGAGAGAGAGAGAGAGAGAGAGAGAGAGAGAGAGAGAGAGAGAGAGAGAGAGAGAGAGAGAGAGGGGGGGGGGGGAGAGAGAGACTATGATGGAGGGAACAAAGATTCAGTTATTGGAAATGTGACACCGCAGATGAAGACATTCACGATGTTATGAAATATTTCAAAACTAAATCATTAACAAAAAGGAGATAGAAAAATAATTAAACGTCGATAAGAAATATATATATATAACTAAAATAGCATACTTAAATGTAGATCAATTCCACTTATCTCTGTTGGGAGGTGTACAGTACATACACCATCACCACTTTTTGTCTGATTGCCTCTCTGTACATACCTAATATTGCTTAATTGTTATATATTCCTATGCCTTTGATAAATGAAATTATTTTGAGCAATTTATATAAGCTTATCATGCAGGGTGTCAAACGAAAACCGAGTCCATTATTTTGTAGTCTTTACTATAGTATATGCAAAGATTGAATTATAGTTTATAGCTGAAATTGTGTGTTTGGAATTGCTAAAATGGCCAAAATAATGCTATTTTATGCTAATGTGCTTACAATCCTTTTCATATTCATTCAAGTCTTCAAACAATATTGTTCCGGTTTGACACCCTGAGCTTATGTTAATTTAGGAAAGGCTAGAATGGCTAATATCATTCCAACTGAATGTGCATCCGGTTAGTGCAGGTGTAGCTATTTGTGAGTTAATAATTATATTTAAAGAAGGCCTATGCATTGGGTTGTTAAATTATGTTGCTGTGTTTGCCATTTATTTACTCATATAAAGCTACAATAAAATAATGTCAGGGTCGCTCTGTAACAGTTGTGTGTGTTGGCGTCTTTACGAACCGATCCATCTCAGTTGCATAAAATAAACGACATGCAGGAGAGAAGATCTACTTTTCAGGGTAGTCCACGTAGAAAGAAGGATCTATTAAGTAAGGAAGGAGAGGAAAGCAAACCACAGATGCTAGGAAAAGGGATGGAAGAGGGAAGCAAGAAGAAAATTGTGGACAGATTTTTAAAAAATAAGACAGTTGCAGCGAGAGAAGAAATTCATGGAAAAGATGCATGCTATAGATAAGAAATAAAATTACTATACTGTAGATAGATGGATACCTTAAGGGGAGATCTCCACTTGAGGGATTTTTTTCTTGGCCCCTTTCTCCCTCATGTTTAGCCCCATTGATTTTGATATTATAAAACGTTTGCCCCATTAGTTTAGCGATTTTAAGAACTTTCACCCCATATTAAGACCTTTCGTGCAATTCAGGTGTCGATTTTATCCTGGCAAACGATAGCGAGCCTGTAATTTAAGAGGAACCGGCCTTCGGCCGGGAAATTTTTCTACCGAAAAATGTACAAATTTATCTTGAAAGGGACTCAAGGGGGTGTAATTTTAAGCTTGATGG
The DNA here is from genome assembly GCA_032716605.1 of Paralithodes platypus. Lineage (NCBI taxonomy): Eukaryota > Metazoa > Arthropoda > Malacostraca > Decapoda > Lithodidae > Paralithodes > Paralithodes platypus. The sequence goes on from CM064495.1 coordinate 45,664,186, forward strand.
AGGTCTAGGAAACAAACTAAATACCTCCCCTTAAGGTAAAGAAAAAGTAAGTGAAAAGTAGAACATATTAAAGGCAAATATATAAAGGAGTAAAATAAAGAAACGAAAAAGCTAACGGTATAATACAGAAAGTGGAAAGAAGGTAACAACATATATATTAATATACATGAAAGAAGGGATGGGAGAAGCAAGATAAGGTGGATAGAAGTACATACTGTATATACTATTAACCCTCTCACGTTCTTGACGCAATTTTGAGCCTATTAGGGATACTTTAAATCCTTTGTTACCATCAGGGGTATTTAGAAACCTTTAGTTTAGTTACTTTAACCTCTGCAGTTGTCTTTGAGTTAGCTGTGGGCAGAAAACTAGTTTTGGAGAGGTAATTATAAGAGTGAGAGAACTCTATTTCATATTGCTAATCTGGCAATCTCTGCGTCATATGGTCGTGAGAGGGTTAAACATTAGGAAGGGAGGGAAAATAAACGGGAAGTAGGTGGTTAGAACAAAATGCGAATAATAAAAGGAAAGACAAAATAGTGGGAATGTATGAAAGGCAATGAGTGACAGCATAGACAAAAGGAAGGCAAAAATGAAAAGAGAGGAAAGGATAAAATAATGTATGGAGTAAAAAGAGGAAAACTAAATTGAGCCCAATAAACAAGACCGAGCAAAGCAAGACAAGGGAGGGGGGGGGGGGAGCAAGACAGGGAGAGCGACAGAGACCAAAAGAAAGAAAAATCGATCCTAGATAAAGAGAAAAACAGAGGCCAACATTTCTAGATCATACTAAGAAATACCATGTAATCAAGATCAAACTAAGAATGACCTAGACAGCACAAACCAAGAGAAATTAAGACTAAATCAAGAAATACCACAAGAGATTAAACCAAAAAGCACCAACAGGATACAAAACAAGAACTACAAAAACAAAACAAAATACTCGTGACCAAACCATGAAAGATCAAAAAGAACCAAACCAAGAACTCGAATTCAAACCAGTAATTACCATAACATACCAAACCAAGAATGACCATAATAGATCTAAACCAAGAAATCGAGACCACACCATGAAAAAGCAAGAGACCAAGCAATCGAGACCAAAGTAAGAGAGACCAAACCGAGAAAGACCAAGAAATCGAAACCAAACCAAGAGACCAAACGAAAAAAGAACAAGAAATCGAGACCAAACCAAGAGAGACCAAACAAAGACCAAAAAATCGAGACCAAACCAAGACCGAGACCCCGAGATCAAACCAAGACCGAGACCGAGACCCCGAGACCTATAACGGGGAGACGCCGTGGCAACTCAGTGGTTTACGGCGGCCGATGTGTTTGCATAATTCATCCTTAGCGTCCCACACATCGGCGTTAGCGACTCCAGCCCAAACCCGCGCATATACAGACTGCTTTACGATACGGGGAGGCCACGGGCACGCCACCCCAGGTACGTAAGTCACGGCAGGAGGATATGGAAGTCTGGGGGGCGGCGGAGAGGTGATGGAGATGAGGAGGCAGGAAGGGATCGTCGGGGCGTGTGTGTGAGTGAGTGAGTGAGTGAGTGAATGGTGTGTGTGTGTGTGTGTGTGTGTGTGTGTGTGTGTGTGTGTGTGTGTGTGTGTGTGTGTGTGTGTGTGTGTGTGTGTGTGTGAGTGAATGGTGTGTGTGTACCAGGATGAGGTGAGCGTATGTATATATATGTAAGTCAAATAAGGAGGATAGGGAGTCTGGGTGCCACGGAGAGATGAAGGCATGAGTGTGTATATGTGTGTGTGTGTGTGTGTGTGTGTGTGTGTGTGTGTGTGTGTGTGTGTGTGTGTGTCATAATTCGTAGCAGTGGAGGCTAGTGATTTCTCAGGCGGTGGAGAGTTGGGGTTATGGAAAGGCTAGAGTACTCAGGTGGAGAGTTTTTTCGAAAAGGAGGTACTAGAGAGAGAGAGAGAGAGAGAGAGAGAGAGAGATAGAGAGAGAGAGAGAGAGAGAGAGAGAGAGAGAGAGAGAGAGAGAGAGAGAGAGAGAGAGAGAGAGAGAGAGAGAGAGAGAGAGAGATAAAAGGGTCAACATATAACACAACACGGCAGTGAAGGGAAGGACTGAACAATGGAGGAAGCAACACAAATTATCAGAAGGCAGTGAGGTTGGTTTAAAGGGAGATTTCCACTTTAGGGAAATTTTTCTGGACCCTTTTCTTTCTCCCTCATGATTAGTCCCATTGCTTTTGAGATTTTAAGACTTTCGTCCCATTAGTTTGGCGATTCTAATAACTTTCGCCCCATTTCTGTCCATTTTTAGACCTTTAATGCCATTTAGGAGTCGATTGTTTCCTGGCGAGCGATATCGCGAGCCTGTAATTTGAGAAGAAACAGTCTTCGGCCGGGACATTTTTCCACCGAAAAATTTACAAATTTATCTTGAAAGGAGGTCAAGGGGGTGTAATTTCAAGTTTGATGGAGGTGTAGGACCTCCCCTTAATGTGATGGTTTATAGGAAGGTTGAGGTATATTGGCAAACAGCTTCGTTGCAGTTAGTAGGATCAGTATTGAACACACACATATATTAAATAGTTATCAGGTAATAACTCCATACAACACAAGAAGGCAGTATTTATATTCAAGTGTTGTTAACCGTCTCCGACATATGACGCGATTTTGAGCCGATTAGGGATACTTTAAAGCCTTTGTTACCATCAGGAGTATTTAGAAACCTTTAGTTTAGTTACTTCAACCTCTGCAGTTGTCTTTGAGTTAGCTGTGGGCAGAAAACTAATTTTGGAGAGGTAATTGTAAGAGTGAGAGAACTCTATTTCTTATTGCGAATCTGGCAACCTCTGGGTCATATGAGTCTGAAGGGGTTAAGATTGTTAAGAACAACAATATTTACAACCTGCAGATAAATATAAAGTTGAAGTTGTAGTGGAGTTTCATAACCTTTGACCCCATGTGTAGAGGAGCGTGTGGATGATTGATGGGGAGCGAGGGTGAAACTTAATAAAGATAGGGGATAAACTAGACACAATGGAAAACAGAAGAATAAAGCTGAGCATGTGAGGGCGAGAAGATATACTGGATGGGAAAAACAAAATCTGCAGCTGGTTTTGATGAAAGGACGAATTTTTTTGTAAACAAGAAATGGTAATAATTAAAGATATGGGGGAGGTTGTACAGGAAAACGAGTTCTTCACACAGTATAACAACACTATGACTAGAATAGAAGCCAATTGCAATATATGCAGAGTAAACGACTCTGATAAGGTTGCTACAATAGACACGGATATATAATTAATTGAGTGGATATATTTATAATATAAAATATATAAAAATAAACTATAATGACCATAGACAGGTAAACATATTGATATGATAGAAGAACAACTGCTCATCAATATGTAATTTAGTAAACACGCGTTTATGAAAAAAGAAGACTTACATTATAGGCATAATATGCAAGGGGATTCCCAATATATATATATATATTATACATACAGAGAGAGAGAGAGAGAGAGTCAAAGAGAGCGTGAGTGAGTCAAAGCTAGAGAAAGAGAGAGAGAGAGAGAGTCAAAGAGAGCGTGAGTGAGTCAAAGCTAAAGAGAGAGAGAGAGAGAGAGTGAGAGTGAGAGAGAGAGAGAGAGAGAGAGAGAGAGGAGGGGGAACTGTGACACTCGTCTTGTTGTAGTCCACGTTATCTGAAACACACTCACCCAATTACCTTCTGTCAATCACGTCTGCATTTTTCCAGGGGCCCCGAGAATTCATTACCTTCCCCCTCGCCATTTTTAGACAACATCAGTGGAGGGGCATTTTTGGGACGACGATTTTTGGCCCAGTTTTTGTTATTTTCCTTGAAGGTAGAGCGTGGAATCTGGCTGGTTTTGTACCGGGGTTTGTTTATGGCGAGCTGAACCAATGGTTGCTCTGGTTCCATAAATATACATTTATAATATATATTTGGCCTTGATTATTTACAATAATATATATACCAGTATATATATATATATATATATAGTATATATGTGTGAGTGTGTGTGTGTGTGTATTGTGTGTGTGTATAAACTCAAGCACATACCCCATAGCTGGGCGTGGCTGACTCAAGACAGGACCCGAACAAAAAATAAATAAATACATGCCACAAATAATAGATGTATTAAACAAATAAATAAATAAAACTCACACACATCTAGGTCGCCCAAGAAAAGACTCAGAGACCAAGGATCGGTCGCTGTTTAAAAGGCGACCTCACAGTGTTGTAGCTAAACACACACACACACACACACACACACACACACACACACACACACACACACACACACACACACACACACACACACACACACACACACACACACACACACACACACACACACACACACAAAACCGTACCTATCAACTTTATATCTCAACACCGAAGATGACCGGCCATATTCTTTCAAAACTGGTTGTGGCATGTATAAGTTATCTGCTGCTATCCATTGATAGTGAAGGGATGCTAGTATTATCTTGATCGTTCACATAAGCAAATTCACATGCAGGTTTGATTGTTTTCTCGCGAGTTAACACAATAAATTAAATTAAATTATATAGTTAAGCTAAGCTCTATTGCTAATTTAAATGGTTAGTACATTTGTGTGATGAAATTATCTCATAACAAACCAAAGGGGTGTAAATATTATGATAAAAGTATATAATAACAAAAAGTTATTATTTAGTAATACAACAAATATTACTATTATTTTCATTATGAATAATAATAAAAATAATAATTATAACAGCAACAACAAATATAAACAACAATAATAAATAATAATAATAATAATAATATAAATACTAATTATAATAATGTTAAATAATAATAATGGCAATCATCATAAAGCATTATTATTTTGATTATTATTTCATTATCATTTTATAAATACATAAACTATTTATTTACGTGTGCAATGTCCTCTACATTCCAACTTCCTAATTAACAGCAGCACCTCATTTCAAACTAATAGTGCCTTTCACATTCGATATATTTTGTCCGAAACAGTTGATTGACAGGCATAAACAAGGAATAGGGGCACAGAGAGGGAGGGGGGGGGGGGGGGGGCCCCCGGCGGCGGCTATGGACTCCCTTCTTCCTCTGGTTAGCCCATTAGTTTTGAGGTTGTAACACATTGGCAACAGTAAAACCCCTTAAACAGATTAATAAACCAATCAATCAATGAAAAAAATACTCCCATCAATAAAAATCCATCACATAGAATAGTCTGACTTACTTACAGCACCTCTATTCAAACCAATTACCTGCCCCCCGAGATCTGCACCGAATGAAATCAGGACCCCCAAACCCAATTTCCATACACCCGGGATAAACCTGGACAAGCGACGGATAATTCGCGACTCAGAGACAAATGATACCATAAAGAGCGGACAAATCACTCCCCACCCTCACGCAGCACCAGGCAGGCAGAGAGGGTCCAGGGTCATTTCTTCTGCATGTCCATTTGCCGTTTTATAATTGTTTGACCCTCAGTTTTCAAGTAGGCTATGTTAGGTTAGCTTAAGGTATAGATGGATTAGATAAGATTAGCTTACTCCTGGTTTGGTTAGGCTAGGTTAGGTTAGGTTAGGTTAGATGATATTAGGTTAAGGTTAGAATTTGTTCGGCTAGATTAATTAAGTTTAGGTTAATTAAAACATAGATATGCTTCATTAAGCTAGATTAGGACGAATTAGGTAACGCGAGTTAGATTAGGCTAGGATAGGTTAAGGTTAGCATTGGTTAAGTTAGGCTAGGTAAGGTAAGGATAGTTGAAGGTTAGGTATGGTTGATTTGGCTAAGTTAAGATGAAGCAACTGTGAAAACCAGGTGAAGTGATTGTGGATGAAAAGACTTGCCGGCGAAAAGACCCTAAACAAGGCATAGAGAGAGAGAGAGGGGTAGGGTAGGGGAGGGGAGAGGACTAAATAGTTTTAAAATCCGCCGTAGTCATTGTCCAGCATCATCAATCTATCCCCCTAAGCTGGGCCCTATTATTTTTTCCTCGCTGGGTATTGCAATGGAGAGGAGAGGAGGAGGAGGAGGAAGGAGAGGAGACAGGTTGATAGAGGAAGGGGAGGAGGAGGAGGAGGAGGAGGAAGGGGAGATAGGTTGATAGAGGGAGGAAGAGGAGGAGATAGGTTGGTAGATAAAGGGAAAGAGGTGGAGGAAGGAGAGGAGACGGGTTGATAGAGGAGGAGGAGGAGGAAGAGGAGACAGGTTGATAGAGGAAGGGGAGGAGGAGGAAGAAAAGGAGATATGTTCATAAAAGAAGTGAATTTGGAGGAGGATGAAGAAGAAGAAGAGACAGGTTGACAGAGAAAGGGAAGGATTAGGAGGTGGAGAAGAAGTAGGAGACAGGTTGGTAGAGGAAGGCAAAGATGAGGAGGAGTAAGAGACAAGTTGATAGGAGAGGAAGAGGAAAAGGCGTCACGTTAATAGTATGAACGGTAGGAGAAGAGAGGGAGAAGAAATTAAGGAGACAAGTTGATGAAGGAAGGCAAGGATGATGATGAGAGGAGGAGAAGGAAGGTTAGAAGAGAAAGAAATATAGACAAGTTTATAGAAGAAAGGAAAAATAATAGGGCAAACTGAAAGAGAAGTGGAGGAAAATGATGTCTTGCCCACACACCAATCTATTACATGGTTCCTTTACAGTGAAATATTATATAATGGAGAATAGTTTATGCCGAAAATGTTAATCTGTAATATCAAAATGCATACACGTTTTAAGTAACCATGATGCATTTATACTATATATATATATATATATATATATATATAAAGAGAGAGAGAGAGAGAGAGAGAGAGAGAGAGAGAGAGAGAGAATGACGAGTCCCCACAAGAAATAAAGAGAGCTGGACCACGACCCTAGTGAAGGTGTGCATGATGGAGTGTCGCCCGAGGTACAACGGAGATTGATTGTTCACAGAAAATACTTGCCACTTGTATTCATTTTTCCTGCAACACAAGAGAAAGAAACATGTTGGGGTAGATTCTTTATTCGGGAATCAACAGCAACATAATGATTTCACTTCGCAAAAGATTGATGTACAGTACACAAGCAAGGGGAGATATGCAGAGAACACAGAGCTTTTACTAACTAAAGGACAAATAATAAACAATCCATACCGTATTGAAGCTTGGAACGTAGAACACCGGGTAGATTTTCCGAGAACACTAACAAAAAAATAATAACTCGAAATCTATAATTGCAAAAACATGTTGGGGTAGATTCTTTATTCGGGAATCAACAGCAACATAATGATTTCACTTCGCAAAAGATTGATGTACAGTACACAAGCAAGGGGAGATATGCAGAGAACACAGAGCTTTTACTAACTAATGGACAAATAATAAACAATCTATACCGTATTTAAGCTTGGAACGTAGAACAACACCGGGTAGATTTTCCGAGAACACTAACAAAAAAATAATAACTCGAAATCTATAATTGCAAGGATGTAGAAGGATACAGGCAATAATTTCAAAGTAAAATAATAGACAAAAGCGCAATAAACACAATGATGAAAGAAAATGAACAGATTATTGTATTACAAAGATTGTTTTTCAGAGAACTCGCAAATCAATTAATAATTTAAAGAAAAATAACAAGAAGAGGCTGAAACACAGTAGAATATTTAAACAAAATTATTAACATTGCTTTCGAATCATTGAACACAGTATGACAAATACCCAAGAAAGAAAAACAAAAAACAAAACTAGTGATGTTCCGAATGTTATTGTCTACCTCTATTTACAGTCTGGTAATGTATGGGTGAACCCTTAAAATACCATCTCCCTGGCTAACATAAGACGATTCTATTCATTGAGTGGGTTTTTTAAAATATCGAAAAACTGACTCGCCCACTCATTAAGGGGAGGTATTTAGTTTGTTCCCTAGACCTCCATCAAGCTTAAAATTACACCCCCTAGACCCCCTTTCAAGATAAATTTGTACATTTTTCGGTAGAAAAATGTCCTGGCCGGAGGCCGGTTGCTCTTAAATAACAGGCTCGCTTTCGCTCGCCAGGAAAAAATCGACACCTTAATGGCACGAAAGGTCTTAAAATTGACAGAAATGGGGCAAAATGTCTTAAAATGTCAAAACTACTAGGGCGAACGTCTTAACATCTCAAAAGCAATGGGTCTAAACATGAGGGAGAAACGGGTCCAGAAAAAATCCCTCAAGTGGAAATCTCCCCTTAACCAACCTACTCACTCAACGACGCCAGTACACGACACGGAAACAACCACCAGTAAGTACAATTTACTGACCCATTAGTAACTCACCCGCCAATCTACTCACCTATTCATACACCAGGTACAAGGGGAGATAGAGGGGCAGGAAGACCCCCATTGAGATGGAGAGACTGTGTAAAAAAGGCTTTGGATGATAGAGGAATGACTATAGATCAGGCAGGGGAAGTGGTGGTGGACAGGAGTGAATGGAGAATGCTTGTGAATAGTTGAGTGAACACGTGGTCATTTGGAGTAAGGGGTCGGGCGCAAGTTCGACTAGATAATAGTCCATCAGGCGCCTGGCCCGGGGGGACGATTAATATGAAGGGTGTGCCTGGAAGTGTGGTGGGAGGGCTTGTGGCTTTGGCTCCGCTGCATGTCTGCCTGCCGAGATCGGAACCTCTCCGGGTGGTCAGGGGCCGGGGGAGTGCTGGAGCGACCTTGGTAACCCTGGTCTCTGGGTCTTCTCCTGGGTGACCTGGATGTGTGTGAGTTTGTGTTTTTTATCTGTGTTTATTTTTTGTTTTATGTTGTTTTTGTGTTTTCCCTGTTCTTGCTCTGTCTTGAGTCGGCTACCCCCAAAATGGGGATTGGGCCTGAGCATATAGATAGATAGATAGATAGATCCATACACCAACTCATCCACTCACCCCCTCATACAACCACCAACCTATTAACCCCTTTAGTACCGGTAACTTCCTTTTCATTGTATCCTGGCAACTATTAAAATGCAATTCATATTTAATTCAAATAATGTATTGATATGAAGTGTTAGATTAATGTACACAAGAATATCAGTAACACAAACAAATACAGAAATATACGATTTTATTCAGCTTGGGAAGGACCATTACCATTAAAAATGCTACCAAAAATGTCATTTAATCCTTTGAGCTACCACAGATCCTCCCGAAGCTGAATAAACCCGTCTAATACTGTCCAGCATAATGCTAGAAAAGGACGTAACCGGTACTGAAGGGGTTAACCTATACTATACACCCACCTAGGCATCCACTAGCCTACCACCTCACCCACACACTCACCCAGCGCCGTCACCCCTCTATACATACCCACCTACGCATCCACTAGCCTACCACCTCACCCACACACTCACCCAGCGCCGTCACCCCTCTATACATACCCACCTACGCATCCACTAGCCTACCACCTCACCCACACACTCACCCAGCGCCGTCACCCCTCTATACATACCCACCTACGCATCCACTAGCCTACCACCTCACCCACACACTCACCCAGCGCCGTCACCCCTCTATACATACCCACCTACGCATCCACTAGCCTACCACCTCACCCACACACTCACCCAGCGCCGTCACCCCTCTATACATACCCACCTACGCATCCACGAGCCTACCACCTCACCCAGCGCCGTCACCCCTCTATACATACCCACCTACGCATCCACTAGCCTACCACCTCACCCAGCGCCGTCACCCCTCTATACATACCCACCTACGCATCCACTTACCCACCACCTCACCCACCCAACACCATAATCCCCGTAATTGACATATCGAGGAAGCCAGCCACTGCACGGGACAAAAATATACCCCCACTTCATTATACTCCATCAGATAGTTGGTATAAGGAACTTGGGTGTTAGGAGGGCGTTGTTTCTATAATGGTGTGGGGGCGATAATGATTAGTTGGGGGAGTAATGATGTGGTTGTTGTTGCGGTAGGGTTTGTTTTTGTTGGAGGTGGTGATGGTGATGTAACTATTGTTGTTAGTGGTGTTGGTGATGATGATGTTGTTGTTGTTGTTGTTGGTGGTGGTGGTGGTGGTGTTGTTGATACTGGCTGAGGAGGATAGTATTTGCTTCTCAATGGAAATATGGCGTACCTGAGAATAATCCTCCCTTTTTTATGACGTATATGTAAACAAATATTTTAAGCATGACTATATCCTCCATTATATCCTCCATTATATCCTCCATTATATCCTCCATTATATCCTCCATTATATCCTCCATTATATCCTCCATTATATCCTCCATTATATCCTCCTTTATATCCTCCATTATATCCTCCTTTATATCCTCCTTTATATCCTCCATTATATCCTCCATTATATCCTCCATTATATCCTCCATTATATCCTCCATTATATCCTCCATTATATCCTCCATTATATCCTCCTTTATATCCTCCATTATATCCTCCTTTATATCCTCCTTTATATCCTCCATTATATCCTCCATTATATCCTCCATTATATCCTCCATTATATCCTCCATTATATCCTCCATTATATCCTCCTTTATATCCTCCATTATATCCTCCATATATCCTCCATTATATCCTCCATTATATCCTCCATTATATCCTCCTTTATATCCTCCATTATATCCTCCATTATATCCTCCATTATATCCTCCATTATATCCTCCATTATATCCTCCTTTATATCCTCCATTATATCCTCCATTATATCCTCCATTATATCCTCCATTATATCCTCCATTATATCCTCCTTTATATCCTCCATTATATCCTCCATTATATCCTCCATTATATCCTCCATTATATTTTACAGGAGAGTTGGAAAAAAAAAAACCCACACAATTAAGGGGAGATTTCCACTTGAGGGATTTTTTCTGGACCCCTTTCTCTCTCATGTTTAGCCCCATTGCTTTTCTAATTTTAAGACGTTCGCCCTATTATTTTGACGATTTTAAGAACCTTCGACCCATTTCTGTCAATTTTAAGACCTTTCGTTCCATTTAGCTGTCGATTTTATCCTGGCGAGCGATAGCGAGCCTGTAATTTAAGAGGAACCGGCTTTCAGCCGGGACATTTTTCTACCGAAAAATGTACAAATTTATCTTGAAAGGGGCTCAAGGGGGTGTAATCTTAAGCTTGATGGATATCTAGAGACCAAACTAAATACCTGCCCTTAAGTTAATGATATCATGTACTAATTACTAATTAGGACATCTATTGTAAATATTTCACCGCTTGTACAAAACATAAAAATAATAATAATAATAATAATAATAATAATAATAATAATAATAATAATAATAATAAATATCTTAGCAATATATAAACATCATTGCTTATTATCATTATCTATTTCAACCCCTGATTATATGCACCCCATGTTTCTCCCACCAGCAGTGAAGTGTCTGTACTACCACCAGAATCAATTGATCTCGCTCATTCCGGTCACATCAATTGCTTCCTCCCCTATCTCATTCACACACTCAGCGATTTGGACTCTCGGGTTCTTTAACATATTGAAATGTTTTAATTAAATTTAAAGAAGATAAAAGCAATAGATTATTTCGAGAAAAAAATGCATATACAGTAATTACATTTCACTATTCTTAAATTACATTGTCCATTTGCAATGAGCTACATGGTTTAAATATTACTCTGAATAGTGAACAATGGTCGAGTAATCATTATATTTCAAACGGGTTCAATCACGTCATTCTGGCGAATATCAAGCGATTTTATCTGAGTGGAAAACATCAATCTCAATATTCAATTGAATGCTACAATTGCTATTCGCTTTTATCGGATTTATGTCAAACTCTTTCAAACGTGCATCCCATTCATTGCAAATAAACCCAATATAAAGTACTCCAAATAGATCTTACAGGACTCCTACAATAAACCCTACAACACTATTTCATTTAAACCATCTAAACCCACTTTACTGTACTATAAAGACACTACCTACACCACTCAAGCCAATCACTATAACTAAACTATAACTCTATCCCAAATACATACTACAACGATCCAACCATTCACTAAAATTTACTCCACAGCTCTACAAATCTACAACCTGGACGTATCAGAATCCAGATCTACACCCCACAGACTTACTGCAACTTTCCAATCATTCACAATAACTTACAAATCTACAGCCTGGACGTATCAGAATCCAGATCTACACCCCACAGACTTACTGCAACTTTCCAATCATTCCACACCTCGTGCTACCGCCAGACGCTGCAGACGCTCTGTCAACGCTCTCACGATATCGATCATAATTTGAGTATTAACTACTCATCCTCTTCATTCTTGTGCATGAAAGGTGGTTAAGAGCACGTTTAACCATCCTGTAGCTTAGTAAGTAACACTGCACGATATTTCGCTGTGTATTGACTGATAAACTTTGTGTTTATCACAAGACTCCTGCTCGGACAGGGCGCCACTAGCGCCATCTATTGTTTTGTTTTGCTTTGTAAACAAACGCTCTCTTATTACTATTTTATATAAAATCGTAGCCCCTAATTTTACCCATTACCTACTGTAGTAAGTATCTATTTAACTGCCTTGTATGTAAGTAAAGCTTTGCATATTAATTTGCTAATAAACAATATTGTTTACTAACTAACCGCCTACAGGGACTAACGCCGACACCATTTTGTAAACAAACCTTTTTGGGGGATTATACATATTAAATTCCAGCAAATTTTGTACCAAATTTAAGTGCATTCATTTATCTTTTCCCCCTAGATATATTCTTGACTTTTTCTCCTCAGACTGATTTTACTTTAAGCTAAGGGTGGTATTTGTACAAACTAACCTAGCCTAACCCATCCTGCCAAGCTTTTAACCTAACCCAAACCTAGCCTAGCCTATAGCCAGCCAATCTGTTTTATTATTAACTCTTGTAGATATTGTATTTAGTATCCTACTGTAGCTATACAGTATATATCTGTAATTTTAGTTGTTGCTTGCACGATCTTGTAATAACCTTTGACTGATACACTTTTTTATCTAAAAAGAGTAGGCTACTGCTTTACTAGGCTACAGTGACACCAGGGTCATCTGTTGACACAGTATATTAACCCCTTGTGTGCAGTCACACTTTATTTTTATATAATCTCTATTTGGTGAATTGTATATTTAGTTACATATTCTGTTATACATATATTTGTTTAAGGTTAGGTTATCACACCTGGTAGCCTATTTCTGCGAATTTCAATTTTATTATATTCGGTTAGGCTATTCAACGCTGGTAGCCTATTATTGCGTATTTCAATTTAAAAAAGAAACTTTTGGTTAGGCTATCGCCCCTGGAAGCCTAATTCTGCGTATCTCAACATTTTTGTTTTCGGTTAGGCTATCACCCCTGATAACCTATTTCTGCGTATTTCAGCATATTTGTTTTCGGTTGAAGTGATTGAAGTGTTTTTAAAGTGAGTGAAGTGTTGTAAAGTGAGTGAATTGTTTTTTAAGTGAGTGAAGTGATCTGAAGAAAGTGACTGTCACCATGCCTCGCGCTTGTGCGAACTGCGCCGGTAGGTTTGGTGAGTCCATGTTTGCTACTATCGATCTTCAAGTCTGCCGGCTCTGCCAGCAACGAGAGAATTTTACAGTGAAATTAGATGAAGCCTACAACAAGATCAACGTCCTCACCATGAAGCTGGAATCACTCCAAGAGTTTGTAACACTCAACGTTGGAGTGCCACAAACTTCAATTGTCACCGCAACTCCAGCAGCCACCAACGCCCCAACGTCAACTGCCAACAATTCAACGCCTACAGTAGCCATTTCAGCTGATGTTTCCGATACTCAAGATACAAATAGCGACTCTCTTCCCCCTCAAGACAACTTCCGTGTCGTGAGGAACAACGTTTGCCCCAACACCAGGAAACACATACCGATTACCGAGTGTCAAAACCGTTTCCAGATACTCGCAGACTCAGATGACGAAGAGGAAATAGAAGAAGTCGGCTCGTGGGAGACTCGATGATACGTGGTCAGCTCACAGAGTTTTGCGCCAGGGCACCTAAGACCAGGAAGCGTTTTTGTATCCCTGGTGGTGGTGTGGATGACGTAGTTGCAGCAGTTGACGAAGTATCAAAGCTTGCCCCAGCTAATACAATGTACGTCATCCACGTTGGATCCAACGATGTACAGCGAACCCGGTCGGAAGATTTGCTTTTAAAGTACCAGCAGCTGATCAAGTCGTTTAAGGAGAAGTCATCAAGGATCATCGTCTCAGGAATCGTCCCCCGGCTCGGTGTAGAGAGCCGATTTTACAACATAGCCACCAGCACAAATCGTTGTCTAGCAAACCTCTGCAGGAAGGAGAACGTGGGATTCGTCGACACCTGGGACAATTTCTACTACGATGACTATTTGTTTTCGGACGATGGAGTTCATCTGAACCAGGTGGGAGCAGCGCGTTTTGGGCGTCTTCTCAACGATGCGGTGAAGGATTTTCGGAGAAGAAATCGACTCAGCACAGGACAACCAGGAAGGAGGACCGAAGACAGCGAGGACGGCAATCTACAAAGGAATTAAATACTAATCCGTCAAGAACCGCGAATTTGGATAAAGCTCCACCAACACGACCCAAATTCAAAACCGTCAGGGATAACGACCGAGGACCGAGGACAGCCATGAATGTAAATGTAGATCCGACCAGAACCAATAATTTGAATAAAGACCGTTCCTTGAATCCCAAATCCAAAACTTTGAATGTTTTCTATGCAAACGCTCGTAGCATACGCAATAAATTTTCAGATTTAGAGGAACTAGTGTTTACAGAAAATTATGATGTGATTGGCATAACAGAATCTTGGCTCAATACACAAGATAGAGACTTTTTAGCAGAGTATTCACTTCCCGGTTATGTAATGTTTGAGAACAGCCGAATAAATAAAAATGGAGGTGGCGTTTTATTTTATATCAAAGAAAGTCTTAACCCGACCCTCGTGTCAAAACCTCAAATTGTGAACGTCGACACATCTTTTGTGCTAATAAAGAATAATAAAGGTACAAAAATAATACTTGCGTTAATATACAGACCTCCAGCTCAATCAGTGCAAACTGACCGAGAAATTTACGAACAAATTGCAGATGTAAGTAACTCACAAGATACCGTAATTTTTGGCGACTTTAATTTACCTGTGACCAAGTGGGGCGATACTCTTACTTCACACTCCGGACATGACTTGTATACGAACTTGCAAGAAAGTTCGCTTTATCAATTTGTTCGAATGCCGACCCGTGGTAATAACGTTCTTGACATTGTACTTGCAACAAAAGAAGAATTGATAGAGAATTTGAATGTTGGTGATGAATTCAGTAACAGCGACCATCGTACGATAACTTTCACTTTAAAGTTTACTAGTAACGAACCAAATGGTAGCATCGAAAAAGTCCCTAATTTCAAGAAAGCAAACTTCCATAAACTTAGAGCTATGTTTAAAGAAACTGACTGGAGCTTTTTAATTAACAATAACGACATAAATACATCTTGGAAGTTATTCGAAACCACTTACCTAAAAGCAGTGCAAGACTGCATACCATCGAAAATACGGCGTCCAGGCCATAATAATAAGCCCAAATGGTGGAATAAAGATATTTCGAACTGCCTGCTTGCTAAAAAATTTGCTAATGATAGATTAAAATCCTCACAAAATGACGAAGAACGGGTGAAATTTGTAGAGCTACGACGCAAAGCCAAAAAGTTAATTAAGCAAAGTAAAAAGACCTTAGAGTTACATATTGCGAATCAAAGTAAAACAAACCCGAAAGAATTCTATAGTTATATCAGAAAGAAAAAAGTAGTTACTTCAACTGTTGGACCGTTAGTCGATGAAAAAGGAGAATACACCAAAGACGAAGTACAAATGAGTAATGCCCTCAATACCTTCTTTGCATCAGTTTTTACAACAGAAGACCTCAGTGATATCCCTACACCATCGCCGATTCAGATTGATAATTCAGATGTTCTAAGCAATATCACCGTTACAGAGAGAGAAGTATTGAATTGTTTAGATAAACTCAAGGTAAATAAAACGCCAGGACCTGATACAATCTCGCCTAGAGTTCTAAAGGAAGCTAAGAATGAGCTCTCCAAACCACTGACATTACTATTCAATAAATCCTTGCAGTCTGGAACTATGCCTGATCAGTGGAAGCTAGCCAACGTAACACCGATATTCAAAAAAGGCAGCAAATCCCTACCCAGTAACTATCGTCCAATTAGCTTAACCTCAGTTGTATGTAAAATGCTAGAAACGGTCATACGAGACAGACTCGTAAATCACTTAGAGGAAAATAACATACTTAAAGATACTCAACACGGCTTTCGTAAAAACTTTCCTGTTTAACAAACCTCTTAGACTTCTTCCACGATATCCTCAACCTCTACGATGAGAGTAAAGCTGTAGATATTATATACCTTGATTTTCAAAAGGCCTT
>CM064495.1:45685645-45740894 GCA_032716605.1 Paralithodes platypus
ACGCACGAAGAACAACGTAGATCGACACGTCCCAATCGTCCCCCTAAATGTACAAAACCGTGAAATAACAATAATATTGACCCATCTATATTGTCACACCAAAATTACAAATTCCATCAACAATAAATGAGATACCCGTATCAAGCTTTTCATTATAATTAGTAAAAAAAAACACACACAAAAAACTAAAAAATATATATAAACTTCTCCGAACCCCCAGGTAACAAATGACGCTTTTAAAGACTGGCTGCTGAGACCCGAGTTGACTTTGGAGCGGAGTTTCTTTTACACAACCCAGTTCAGATTATTCGTGTTTATGACACCTCTGGTTGATTGGCTATCTACATACATGCAATACTGCTTCGATGATACGTGTTCATTGCTTGGTACATATATGAAGACATAGGTTAGGGTGGAATAATGTAGGTGTTAAACATTTCTCATTAATCGAGGATGTGCTTAGGTGTACATATCTTGCTTTGCCTTGTTTTTGTGTTTTGTGTTTAACTTTATTATTTACCTTCTTTGGTATTCATGCCAAAGAAAAGTTAATGAGTTGGATTTGGGGTGATTGGCCAATATACTGTAGGTGTCGCCATTAGTAAACATAGCCTGAAATGGGTTGCAAAAATGACACCAGCTTCCAAGGGGAGGGGAGGGGGAGGCTAGAAGGACACAACCCTGCCACAATTAGAAGGAATGACTCAGAGAAGGCTTGTATTAATATTTCCAATTAGCGGAGAGACGGGTAGGGCAGATTAGGCAAGAGGCTGCTGCTTCTTGTATTAACAAAGTTTAGCGTCCTGACAAAAATTGAGGTGTCTGTTACGCTGTTCTCCCAGGGGAGGGATGGCGGGGAGGGAGAGAGACAGAGAGAGAGAGAGAGCACGTTGGAGGGAAGACTGTTGTGGATTGCATGGTATTGTAATTAGAAAGATTGGTTTAAAATTAATAGGATATTTGGGAAAGGGAAAATACAAATTATAAAGAGGGGTGAAGAAAATTTAAAAATTGACAAAAAGTGCCAATGTGGGTGGATATGGGTGAAAATATACAATGAAATACTGACAATTGATAGTTGGAAAAAAATAATTCAGGATACATAATCAGAAAGAGGTAGAAAACAGGTACCGAGAGCTGGTTGTTAGAGAGGATGACTATAAAGTGAGAAACAGTAAATGGGGATAGAAGGAATGGTAATGAAGATACAACAAGGGATATTGAACACATATAATAACAGTGGAAAATATGAGAGAAAACGACTCCTTAGGGAGAGAAGAGGGTAGAGTGAACATACTACCGTACAGACTGTATTATGTAATGCCTACAGTATATACTCTTCCAACCATTAAGTCTTCAGTATATTATATTTTTTGTTTTCTCTGTTTGCATGGATATTGCTATATACTTTAAGTTCATATTTAAAACTAACACAAATATTCCATGTTATTTATTATTATTATAATTATCTATTATTATTATTATTATAATTAATATTATTATATTTATTATTATTATTATTTTTCGTTTTAATAATTATAATTATTATTAATATAAAAATAATATTTGTTTGTATTATTATTATAATTATTTTTATTATTTCCACAACATAACCAGGTGTTAAACCTGTAGCAAATACACATGATATACTGCAGTACATACAGTACAGATGCGATGTTACACTTCCTTGTAATGGTAGACCCCAGGACTTACAATATATTAAGATATCTACAGCGAAAAATGTCCGCTCATTACTGTTGTTTACACTCCCGGGGTCCTCACGCCCGAGGTACCCCCCGCTGGGCCGCCACACCCTTCCGGGAACATGGACCAGATAACTTAATACAGGGACACCATTTTGGGGACTTGGGGCCATTTTATCAAGCCATGGTAAAAGTTTTCCCTACGACCTTTCCCGCCCCTGATTGACCCTTATCTGTATAACGATCAATATGGGTCTGGAACGTTCTTAGGGAAAGCTCTTACCATGGTTTAATACAATGGGCCTTAGATACATCGCATATAGGTGGATACAATCATTTTGAAGATCAGATAATGTGACCTATGTATCCTATCGCCAGGATTGTTCACCGTAGTCAAATATTTAAACATATTGACCTACACTTTATATAGCGCTCATAGGAACGTACGTAGGTACGTAGATATTGGCACATAATGGGCACAGTAGTCCGGTCTCTGCCTACCAAAGGGTCCCCAACTAGGGCTAACTATTAAGCTCACCGGAAACACAAAAATAAACAGGAGCCCCCCCACCCCACACCCCCTCCCTCACTCACATTACCCCCAAGACAACATTCTCACCACACAAGACAGCAAAAGATCCTCCAGAAATGAGAATTAAGTGGCAACCGGCAGTAGACACTTGTGCAAATGTCGTCCCCCCTAGTGCGTTAGTCGGGAGTGTGAATAATTGGTGGGAATGAGAGTGTGGAGGGCTGTGTGTGTGTGATTATGTGATTGTGGTCTGGTAATGGCTATGAGTCCATCAAATACACCTACCTATCTACCTGTACACACACACACACACACACACACACACACACACACACACACACACACACACACACACACACACACACACACACACACACACACACACACACACACACACACACACACACACACACACACATACACACGACACACACACACACACACACACACACAATGATTATTATTAGTACAGAGTTATAACCTCAATATCGGACGCTTGGTCTCGCTAACTAAAGAGGACACTATAATTATGGATTACATTAATTTTGTCCTGCTTACATTTTCAGAATGTTACCTTAATTCTGATTGTAAGGAATCAAAACACCATTGTAGTCTTTAAGGGGAGTCACCAGCTTTTTTGTTTTATCTTTCTCTCCTTTTCTCTCTTTCCCTGCCTTGTATCCATTCGGCCCCATTCAGCTAACTGTTTTAAGACGTTTATCCTCATCCAGGTGTCGATTTCTTCCTGGCGAGCGATAGCGAACCAGCATTGTATGGAGAAATCCGGCTTCGCCGGAGACAATTTTCTATCAAAAAATTTACAAATTTAGCTTGCTGTCAAAACAAAAATATATATATGCTGGCTCGCTACCGCTCGCTAGGAAAATATTGACACCTGGATGGGGGTAATCGTCTTAAAATAGTAGGCTGTATGGTGCCGAATGGATACAAGCCAAAGAGAGAGGGAGAGAAAGATAAAAACAGCGAGGTGGGCTCCTTTAATAGCACAAAACTCAGCAATAAAGACAGTCCAGCCGGTGGTATGCAACGTGTGAATATGTGCAGTGCCTAATGTAATTATTTGGCTACTGTAAATTAACTTTGTGGCTTCACAGGAATATTGAGTTATCGAATGCCTTGTACTGAGGTTGAAGAGAGAGAGAGAGAGAGAGATAGATAATGAAAATGTTATACAAAGCAATTACAAAGTCAAAATGAAGAGTGAGTAGATGAAATATCACACTATTAAAATAACGAGGTACTAAGGCACTAAAGGTAACTTGTAAGGCACTAAGGCACTAAAGGTAACTTGTAAGGTACTAAGTCACTAAAGGTAACTTGTAAGGCACTAAGGCACTAAAGGTAACTTGTAAGGCACTAAGGCACTAAAGGTAACTTGTAAGGCACTAAGGCACTAAAGGTAACTTGTAAGGCACTAAAGGTAACTTGTAAGGCACTAAGGCACTAAAGGTAAATTGTAAGGCACTAAGGCACTAAAGGTAACTTGTAAGGCACTAAAGGTAACTTGTAAGGCACTAAGGCACTAAAGGTAACTTGTAAGGCACTAAGGTACTAAAGGTAACTTGTAAGGCACTAAGGCACTAAAGGTAACTTGTAAGGCACTAACGGTAACTTGTAAGGCACTACGGCACTAAAGGTAACTTGTAAGGCACTAAGGCACTAACGGTAACTTGTAAGGCACTAAGGCACTAAAGGTAACTTGTAAGGCACTAAGGCACTAAAGGTAACTTGTAAAGTTAAATAAATATGTCATTCCTAGTTATAGTATTTTACAAGATAGTCTGATCAAAATTGTCGTACACATAAGAAATAGGCGAATGACAATTAATGTTCTTATAAACAAAGTAATCTGTATAGATGTGGAAATATCCTGATCAGTATAAACAAGTGACGTCCACAGGAAGGAACCTAGCAATATTTAGTTTCACATAATCGTCCTGAATAACACGAGCGAAATCATTAACCTAAAACGCGTCCGCTACAGAATTTCATCAAAAGTGCCATATGCTACGTAAGCGATTCCGGTGATGGAATGTTAACTCAATTATCGTATTTAATGACTTTTGCTTCTTTTTGCATTTGTTCGATTGATGAGAGGCCCGACACACTTCAAAAACTGCCGGCAAAAATGAGTTATATTCGAAAGAAAAAATAAATAAAAATAGCGGCAGTCATAATCGTAAAAGGAAAAAAACCTGCGGCCTGGACATCGCACTTATTATTATTATATAAGAGTGAGAACAAAAATGATGGAACCAAATAATGTGACCTTTGACTCGCTGAAGGCTATTTTTTCGGTGTCTGGGCTAGATTAGTAACCCAGCGGGATTTTGACGATCTGCATGACGGAAATTGGAGGTGCCATTAGCTTATTACCCAGGTGACGGCCTCCCATAACTTACGGTGGACAGGTGGGCCGCTAATGTGGATTACTTCACATTATTCAGTCAGAGCAACAAAACATTACAATATAATAGACACATAACTTTGCACGATATATGCTGGCTTTATGTAGATTCATACATCTATGCCTAACGTATGCAATGTGTGTGTGAAACATGTATATACAGTATATACATACAGGTACATAATTATATATATATATATATATATATATATATATATATATATATATATATATATATATATATATATATATATATATATATATATATATATATATATATATATATATATATATATATATATATATATATATACACTATATAAAGTATATGCTACTCAAAGCCCATTCATACTGGTTTTATTATCTCTTATTATTCTCTCTCTCTCTCTCTCTCTCTCTCTCTCTCTCTCTCTCTCTCTCTCTCTCTCTCTCTCTCTCTCTCTCTCTCTCTTTCTCCTTCCCATCTATCTCTCCCCCCATTACTTCCTACGCCTCCCCCTCCATCATCTCCCCCCCCCCCCCCCTCACCTCCTTCCTTCCACCACCATCCCGCCCCTGCTGCGACCTGTCATCGTGCTAATTATTTACTCGACTTATTTCCCTCCCCACCCCCACCCCCACCCCCACCACCACCACCACCACCACCACCACCACCACCCCACCTTCTTACGTCCCACCATGAATCTATAGCACTCTCCTCGGCCTCACTGAGCTGATGTACGAGTGGCTGGTTGTGGAGCATTGTTGTTTGTTGTATTATGTGTGCTGCTTTGATGTGGTGCTGAGTTTGGTGTGTGTGTGTGTTGTATTATATGTGCTGCTTTATGGTTTGGTGTGCTGTGGTGTGTGTTGTATTATGTGTACTGCTTTATGATGTGGTGCTGAGTTTGGTGTGTGTGTGTGTTGTATTATATGTGCTGCTTTATGGTTTGGTGTGCTGTGGTGTGTGTTGTATTATGTGTGCTGCTTTATGATGTGGTGCTGAGTTTGGTGTGTGTGTGTGTGTTGTATTATATGTGCTGCTTTATGATGTGGTGCTGAGTTTGGTGTGTGTGTGTGTTGTATTATATATATGTGCTGCTTTATGGTTTGGTGTGCTGTGGTGTTTGTTGTATCATGTGTGGTGCTGGGTTTGGTGTGCTGTGGTGTGTGTTGTATTATGTGTACTGCTTTAAGGTGTGGTGCTGGGTTTGGTGTGCTGTGGTGTGTGTTGTATCATGTGTGCTGCTTTATGGTGTGGTGCTGGGTTTGGTGTGCTGTGTTGTGTGTTGTATTATGTGTGCTGCTTTATGGTGTGGTGCTGGGTTTGGTGTGTTGTGGTGTGTGTTGTATTATGTGTGCTGCTTTAAGGTGTGGTGCTGGGTTTGGTGTGTTGTGGTGTGTGTTGTATTATGTGTGCTGCTTTATGGTGTGGTGCTGGGTTTGGTGTGCTGTGTTGTGTGTTGTATTATGTGTGCTGCTTTAAGGTGTGGTGCTGGGTTTGGTGTGTGTTGTGGTGTGTGTTGTATTATGTGTACTGCTTTAAGGTGTGGTGCTGGGTTTGGTGTGCTGTGGTGTGTGTTGTATTATGTGTGCTGCTGTATGGTGTGGTGCTGGGTTTGGTGTGCTGTGTTGTGTGTTGTATTATGTGTGCTGCTTTATGGTGTGGTGCTGGGTTTGGTGTGTTGTGGTGTGTGTTGTATTATGTGTGCTGCTTTAAGGTGTGGTGCTGGGTTTGGTGTGATGTGGTGTGTGTTGTATTATGTGTGCTGCTTTAAGGTGTGGTGCTGGGTTTGGTGTGCTGTGGTGTGTGTTGTATTATGTGCGCTGCTTTAAGGTGTGGTGCTGGGTTTGGTATGCTGTGGTGTCTGTTGTATTATGGTAACGATGTAGAAGTATACATTTTGGGTGGCATATTGTTTGGTGGTGTTATTTCCGAGTATAGTAGTTATATGTAAGAACGAAAAACAAAACAATATCGGCAGTCATTAATGTAAACGAAAAACATTGTTTTCATCTTATATGATACCACCTACTCCCACCCCCAATAAACAAATGAAAATTATAAGTTTTTGCTCGATTTTAACGATACTCAAAATAGTACCTGCTAGTTGCTCATGGATTCCATTCGCAAATGTTCGTGACTATTGTATGAACCCAATTACAGATGAGGTTAATTACCCCAAAAATATGGCATGCAGGTAGCTCTAATAACTTATGCACGGAATCATATGGAAATTGACTAACCCACACAAGCGGATACTCTGTTCGAGTCATGTGACAAATGGCTTAAAATGTGGCAGGTCATTGCATATAGTGTGGATTAGTGTTTTGTGGTGTAGGCTAGTAATCTAGAACGCAGTGCTCCACAAACAGGTTGTAGAATTCCACACCTTTATACTATCTAACTCTTCCCAAATGGTATAAATAGCAGATGTTCAAATACTTCCCGAGCTACGAGAGGTTGGGGGTCGATATTTCAATATTTGTAATAATGGATAGCGTATAACAAAGTACAATGCAATGGTGTAGTACAAAGGAGTACAAAGGAAATCAAGCAACAACAGGTCTAGTGACCCTTCTAGGTTGCTTGTCCTCCAAAACACTGAGGATCAAGTGTCCAAACAGTGGTTGAGAGTGGGTAAGGGAACATTGGAAAGGGAATTACTGCCCTGGAACTAATGTCCGTGGCAGGATTAGGAAGTTAGTAGGGGACAGATGGGTTAGTAACTGAGGGGGGGATAAAATAAAGTTATTCATTTACAAACGCAGTCAGTCGCGGGTTTGATGAGAGATATTTGTTTAGGCGGACATTGTGTGTATCTAGTAGATGGACATCTAGTGTACGACATTGTGGTGTGGTACTATCTCCTGTTGTGTAATGTTCCCAGACGGTAGCAGGAAGTCCCCTAGAAGCCCGCTGAGGACTATATGTCAAAAGTCAGGGCTCTTATTGCAGTGTTCTTGTCAAATATGTTCTGTGTCAACATAAGAGTGTTTCATTAGAGCAAATTTCGCCCTGTTGCTGGTTCTGTGGCTATTTATCCCGCATACATTATAACAGTCAACAGTGTCTTAAGATAATCAGATCCCTTTGTCTTGCGAGTAAACTCATTTCATGCGGTGACGTCTTTTTATTTGATGTTGGCTAAAATTGAGCGACTCTTCGTAATTAAGTGTTTAAAAATATCTTGTACATATTTATCAAGTTGAAATAGTTTTTGCTCTATTCTGGCCAACACTATGCAATTTATTTACATTGGAAATAAGCTTTTGTAGTCATTGGTTTGCAATAATCATATTAGTTATACCAACCCAGCCTTTTCATAGCTTAGTTTTGGTGGGTATAACTGACTTATACGAAATACAGCCATATAGTCATTAGTGTACTATCTCCGTAGGGGCCCGGAAAAGAACTTCATGATGTCCCGTGATACACATATCATCGCCTGGTAGATTTCTATATATTATTAGGGCTACCCTGGATATAAAGTTTTTATTTTATCATTATTATTATTATTAAATAAAGATTGAGTAAGTGTCCTACAAACTATACACATGAAAAAACAATCACACTTAACTGACTTTTGATCCCCAATTCCCGACATATTAGTTTAACAAATTATAGAAAACTGAAGACGACATTTTAACACATTTCAAAATAGTAAATAGGCCCAAAGCTCGATCGAACATCATCGTAACCAACTGTACCACACTCCCAAGCTCTCCCCCACGCTGCCATTAGTGCACAAACTCCGTAGGGGCCCGGACAAAAACTCCATAATGCCCCATGTTACTTATATTATCGACTGTGGATCTCCGTAGCTTGTTAGGACTACCCCGCAGATAGAGACTGATAAACCGGTAGATGTGCAATGGGAGGCCTCTGCGGGGAGAATTCGTCCATTTGTGTGTTCACGTCATTTTACAGTAGGAGGAAACAGGGGCTAAATTCAGCCATTTGTCTTTAATTGTTTGAGTCAGACGTATTGCCTATCACTTGTTGCGTTTCATCTGTTGTTGTTTTACCCTCAGAAATTTGGTAGAACGCAAGTCTATTTCCTACCAACACTCTACTGTATTTGCTGTGTCCATATTTTGAAAACGGTTAAGGGTTGACGCTGTGAGGTTAAAGGTTTAATTAGGTTCGGTAAGATTTAGATAGGTTGGGTATGGTTAGCACAGGATAGGATATGTTGGGGTTGGGTAAGTAATGCTAGGAAAAATTACATTGGATTAGATATTGATAGGTGTAAGGTAAGGTTAGGCTAGGCTACATTAAATTGAGCAAATCTCATCGTCAGTGGGAAAAAGGACTGTAAAGGAAATAAATTCAGGAAAGCACCATAAACACTGTCTGCCTCCCAGTATTGCACCTACGTTTCCTGTGGTATAAATCACAATACACGACGGGTCGTACGTATAAGTAAGTTTCAAACATCTGCATATACAAATTCATCCACAAGATTGTATCCATATGTGTACTGCTGTAAAGAAACTAGTATAACTCTCCCTGGTAGTAGTGAGGGCCCGGAGATGGTATCACCGGGGCCGATACCATCTCCGGCCCACTGTTCACCACCTCGGCATAACAATTGCTTGCCAGTTGTTCTGCATATCTGACGAACAAGGGGGCTTGATAACAGATGCGTTGGCTCCTTATTAACATCGGGATTTATATAGACCTGTTTAAGAGAGGGTTAGGGAGGGAGGGGGATACAAATTCCCCGGTAAAATACGACGGACATTAACCCGTCCTAGTAGCTGCTGCCACATCCATCTAGAAGTTAACAAGCTGTGCACGTATACCCGAATTATGGTCATAAATGCAGTAGATTGGCAAGGACACTGTACAAACTGACAGTGTCGTATATACTGTACATTTTTTGCATTATATGAGTGCATGCGCGTGGAGTAATATTAGCTGTACACAATAATAAGGAAAATGTATATTAATTTACAATATTACCGGTAGCCTACTCTGTAATATAACAATTAGTTTAATAAGTGAATATACAGGACGGCGCAGAAGTCGGTTACCCAGGACCCACAGCTGACCTCTACCCATGGCTATGTAAATTCTGCGACCACTCTGTATTAAATAAAGGAAACATTTCTGCTATATACGAACAAATTTAAACAATTGCAGCATTGTGCCATACGTTTGTGTACCTCTTCCGATTGTACGGTTGATGCTACCTTCTCGAACACTTTGATCAATAAAACTGGCCATCAAACGTGTACACATGACCAATCAACGCTTACAACAAACACGGCATAATTCCACCTACTTATAAATAATACCCGATAAACAAATGCTGAAACTGGTCCATTTCTTGCCCCCCCCCCCCCCCCACCTACCCCCACCCCCACCCCCACCACTATCTTGATATAGACGTCACAGCACAACATGGACAAGTTATGCAGTGGTGCTTGACTTAAGGGGGGATGGCCGTATTTATTTTCCTCATTTATACATCTTTTAAATATATTCTTAGTTTCATCCCTAGACTTCCATGAAGCTTAAGACAACCCCCCCCCCCCCAAGATCCTTCTTCAAGATAAATTTGTCCTGGACCTAGGACGGTTCCTCTTAAATTATATGCTCGCTATCGCTCGCCAGGAAAAAATCGACACCTAAATGACACAAGTCTAAATATTAAAGAAATGGGGCGAAAGGTCTTAAAATCGCCAAACTGGTGAGCCGAACGTCTTAAAATTTAAGAACTAATGGGACGAAACATAAGGAAGAAGGGGTGGCCGGAAAAACAACCCCTCTCCCCTTAACATCAAATGTTCCTCGTCCCATTCTTGTCCGGCGACGAACTACAGTATAACTGCCCAACTATTTTATCAGACGGGGAGAGGGGCGGGGGGAGAGGGGCGGGGGGAGAGGGGCGGGGGAAACGTATCATAGGTGTCTGCGGTAAAGTAGAATCCTCCCTGCCTCCCACGTCATGTTCTTCAGGAGGTTAGAGAGGGGGGAGAGGGGCGGGGGAAACGTATCATAGGTGTCTGCGGTAAAGTAGAATCCTCCCTGCCTCCCACGTCATGTTCTTCAGGAGGTTAGAGAGGGGGGAGAGGGGCAACGTATCATAGGTGTCTGCGGTAAAGTAGAATCCTCCCTGCCTCCCACGTCATGTTCTTCAGGAGGTTAGAGAGGGGGGAGAGGGGCGGGGGAAACGTATCATAGGTGTCTGCGGTAAAGTAGAATCCTCCCTGCCTCCCACGTCATGTTCTTCAGGAGGTTAGAGAGGGGGGAGGGGGGCGAGGGAAACGTATCATAGGTGTCTGCGGTAAAGTAGAATCCTCCCTCCCTCCCACGTCATGTTCTTCAGGAGGTTATGATGCGTGCAATGACTCTTGGAATAATGCTTCTTACTGGCGTGCTTCAACAAAGATCCAAACTAGGTGTTTCAGGTTAATCATTGAAGTATTCACCGTTTGTAAATTTCATTCCGTAAACCCGTGATGAATACCTTGATTAAGGGGAGATATCCACTTGAGGGATTTTTTCTGGACCCCTTTCTCCCTCATGTTTAGCCCTATTGCTTTTGAGATTTTAAGACCTTCGCCCTAGTAGTTTGGATATTTTAAGACATTTTGCCCCATTTCTGTCAATTTTAAGACCTTTCGCGCCGTTAAGGTGTCGATTTTTTCCTGGCGAGCGATAGCGAGCCTGTAATTTAAGAGCAACCGGCGTCCGGCCTGGACATTTTTCTACCGAAAAATGTACAAATTTATCTTGAAAGGGGGTCTAGGGGATATAATTTTAAGCTTGATGAAAAAGTAGGGAACAAACTAAATACCTCCCCTTAAGGGGACTAAAAACTTGATATATTATTGCTGGAAGGACGAATATATAATGTGTTGCTCTTACGATAATTATCAGAACAGATCTTAATGGTGAAATATACACATATATATTATCTATAGGTTGGCAATAACTAAGTTTAAAAAGCTATGCAGAAAACACGCCAAAGATACTCGTTAGGTAGAAAGAGGGGTATACATATAAACTGTACAGGGCTCCAAATACGATACCTTATTTCGACCAAAGGTGACATAATCATGTAAAGTCCGGATGTCTTCCAACTCATTACCCTGCCTGGACATTCCCAGCGTAGCAGAGCAGGATCATTAGCTCGGGCGTAACATGATCTCCGCCCCACATACTTAAGGGCAGATCTCCACTAGAGGGATTTTTTTCTTGACCCCTTTCTCCCTCATGTTTAGCCCCATTGCTTTTGATATTATAAAACGTTTGCCCCATTAGTTTAGCGATTTTAAGAACTTTCACCCCATATTAAGACCTTTCGTGCCATTCAGGTGTCGATCTTATCCTGGCGAGCGATAGCGAGCCTGTAATTTAAGAGGGACCGGCCTTTGGCCGGGACATTTTTCTACCGAAAAATGTACAAGTTTATCTTGAAAGGGGGTCAAGGGGTGACATTTTTAGATTGCTGGAGTACGAAACAAACTAAAAACCTCCCCTTAACAAACTCGATCCCTTATTACCTCCTGATATTAGCATGTGTTATCAAGTTAATTGGGACACCTGTTCATTCAAGTTTATACACAAACATTATCTTGCGCAAAACAAATTATCTTCATTAGAAAATAAATGGCGACAGACAGAGAGAGGAGAGAGGAGAGAGGAGAGAGTACCCGTATGTGCGTTTAATTAGACTTTTCACCTATTGCACCGAAATACTAAACCTGGTGAGGACAGTATAAGAAAGTAATTGTACAGACGCTGTCCCCTAGCTGCTATAGTACCCTGAGAGATAAACAACCTCAGTGTAATTCACTTGCTTGTTCGTCAAGGGGAATCCACGCAATGCGAGCTAAGCTCATTATTATCGCGCCTCCTTAACTGGGAATGTATTGCGTGAAATGCATGATAAGTGTTTATGTATCGTTGGAATGGCTGTGGATGTGTGTGTAGTCTGTATTTTAGCCAATTGGCGACATCTGGAAACGAAGGCTTAGGGTTAATCTGTACGTGTGCGTGTGTGTGTGTGTGTGTGTGCGTGTGCGTGCGTGCGTGAGAGCGTGCGTGAGTGTGTCTTACAGAGCTTTCAGAATACAGATACAAAACAATATTCGTGACATCCCTTTGGAGGACTCAGACAGGAGTAAAGTTGGATGTAATGATTACGGAAGCAAGACACTTCGCCTCATTACCACAACGCCTTACAACCATTTCGCCTTGTAACCACTACGTCTCACTACCACTTCGCCTTGGTCTCTTCGCCTCATTACCACAACGCCTTACAACCATTTCGCCTTGTAAACCACTACGTCTCACTACCACTTCGCCTTGGTCTCTTCGCCTCATTACCACAACGCCTTACAACCATTTCGCCTTGTAACCACTACGTCTCACTACCACTTCGCCTTGGTCTCTTCGCCTCATTACCACAACGCCTTACAACCATTTCGCCTTGTAACCACTACGTCTCACTACCACTTCGCCTTGGTCTCTTCGCCTCATTACCACAACGCCTTACAACCATTTCGCCTTGTAACCACTACGTCTCACTACCACTTCGCCTTGGTCTCTTCGCCTCATTACCACACGCCTTACAACCATTTCGCCTTGTAACCACTACGTCTCACTACCACTTCGCCTTGGTCTCTTCGCCTCATTACCACAACGCCTTACAACCATTTCGCCTTGTAACCACTACGTCTCACTACCACTTCGCCTTGGTCTCTTCGCCTCATTACCACAACGCCTTACAACCATTTCGCCTTGTAACCACTACGTCTCACTACCACTTCGCCTTGGTCTCTTCGCCTCATTACCACAACGCCTTACAACCATTTCGCCTTGTAACCACTACGTCTCACTACCACTTCGCCTTGGTCTCTTCGCCTCATTACCACAACGCCTTACAACCATTTCGCCTTGTAACCACTACGTCTCACTACCACTTCGCCTTGGTCTCTTCGCCTCATTACCACAACGCCTTACAACCATTTCGCCTTGTAACCACTACGTCTCACTACCACTTCGCCTTGGTCTCTTCGCCTCATTACCACAACGCCTTACAACCATTTCGCCTTGTAACCACTACGTCTCACTACCACTTCGCCTTGGTCTCTTCGCCTCATTACCACAACGCCTTACAACCATTTCGCCTTGTAACCACTACGTCTCACTACCACTTCGCCTTGGTCTCTTCGCCTCATTACCACAACGCCTTACAACCATTTCGCCTTGTAACCACTACGTCTCACTACCACTTCGCCTTGGTCTCTTCGCCTCATTACCACAACGCCTTACAACCATTTCGCCTTGTAACCACTACGTCTCACTACCACTTCGCCTTGGTCTCTTCGCCTCATTACCACAACGCCTTACAACCATTTCGCCTTGTAACCACTACGTCTCACTACCACTTCGCCTCATTACCACAACGCCTTACAACCATTTCGCCTTGTAACCACTACGTCTCACTACCACTTCGCCTTGGTCTCTTCGCCTCATTACCACAACGCCTTACAACCATTTCGCCTTGTAACCACTACGTCTCACTACCACTTCGCCTTGGTCTCTTCGCCTCATTACCACAACGCCTTACAACCATTTCGCCTTGTAACCACTACGTCTCACTACCACTTCGCCTTGGTCTCTTCGCCTCATTACCACAACGCCTTACAACCATTTCGCCTTGTAACCACTACGTCTCACTACCACTTCGCCTTGGTCTCTTCGCCTCATTACCACAACGCCTTACAACCATTTCGCCTTGTAACCACTACGTCTCACTACCACTTCGCCTTGGTCTCTTCGCCTCATTACCACAACGCCTTACAACCATTTCGCCTTGTAACCACTACGTCTCACTACCACTTCGCCTTGGTCTCTTCGCCTCATTACCACAACGCCTTACAACCATTTCGCCTTGTAACCACTACGTCTCACTACCACTTCGCCTTGGTCTCTTCGCCTCATTACCACAACGCCTTACAACCATTTCGCCTTGTAACCACTACGTCTCACTACCACTTCGCCTTGGTCTCTTCGCCTCATTACCACAACGCCTTACAACCATTTCGCCTTGTAACCACTACGTCTCACTACCACTTCGCCTTGGTCTCTTCGCCTCATTACCACAACGCCTTACAACCATTTCGCCTTGTAACCACTACGTCTCACTACCACTTCGCCTCACGACAACAACACCTAAGCTCCAGTTCGCCTTACGCTTTCTTACCGCTTCACCCCTCTACTAATTTGACGCACAATTTGAACGATGTACATTAGTTTTTGATAGTTAGGTTAGGTTTGGTTAGGTTAGGTTAGGGAAGCTGAATCATGAGGCGAACTGGTGCTGAGGCGTCATTGACGCAAGGCGAAGTGGTAGTGAGGCGTAGTGGTGGCAAGGCGAACTGGTCGTGAGGCGTAATGGACATAGGCGAAGTGGTCATGAGGCGAACTAGTCGTGAGGCGGAGTGACTGGAAAGCATGATTACGATGACACGACAATTAAGCCAAATTTCCTAAATACTGTATAATCCTCAATGATGACCAATATTATATGAATATATATCAAAGCATGCACCTTTATAAAGCGATATGCGTGACCGAAAAGGACAAAATATCACAAGCATATGTCGACAGTCACAAAGTCACGTTTTAAGTAGATTATAGTGTTTGCGTTTCTCCTGAGGGGTGGGGGGCGTCTTAACATATCAGTTTCGGAATACATCCATCGCTCACCGAGAACCCCCTGCAACGCCTTCTCCAGACAGACCAAGTGGTGAACAGAAAACGGACACCTGGCAATGTTTAGTGTCTGTCATTGTTTAACCATTATTATCACTGAACATTTTATTAGCTAATATATGCTATTAAACAACTAAAAAGATCAAACACTGAATAATTATCAAAGCTGTGTTCAAGCTACATATGAAATTGGATAACTACTTTGGTTAATATTGATGACATTAACCATAAGTTAAAGTTATCGAAGAAACGTCAGTTGCTGTGCAATGCAAGTCCTCAAATTATAATATTTGCATATAAATACAAATCATATTTTATTTTCCTACAGGATCTGTCGGTATCCTTTTGTCTGTAAGGGAGACGACTAATTAATAGTGAGTAAAGCGAGGATGGGGAATAAAGAAGAAGATGAATAAGTCACAAAAGTCCATACATACGATAACGAGCTGGATAGGCTGATAAATAATACGAATATCATATTTAACCCCTTATTGTACCGCAACGTCTTGGAAATTATGTTCTAGCAATATTTAGACGATGTTGAGGTAGTAAAAATGGTTAAGGGGAGGTTTTTAGTTGGTTCCCTAGACCTCCATCAAGCTTAAAATTACACCCCCTTGAGTCCCTTTCAAGATAAATTTGTACATTTTTCGGTAGAAAAATGTCCCGGCCGAAGGCTGGTTCCTCTTAAATTACAGGCTCGCTATCGCTCGCCAGGATAAAATTGACACCTGAATGGCACGAAAGGTCTTAATATGGGGTGAAAGTTCTTAAAATCGCTAAACTAATGGGGCAAACGTTTTATAATATCAAAAGCAATGGGGCTAAACATGAGGGAAAACGGGGTCAAGAAAAAAATCCCTCAAGTGGAGATCTCCCCTTAAGTGAAGTAGTTCGAAGCCTGTTAATTGCTGGAGATCCTTTCAAAACTGCATACAATCGTCTAATAGTACCTAGGAATAAAGTTAAAATTACGTTGCCGGTACAGAAGGGGTTAAGGACAAGAGTGAGTGTGGAAGGCATGCGAAACAAGCAGTAAATATTGAAGGCACAAAATACAACATAGTGCATTCTGTCGGAAAGATGAATACTGCAGTAAAAATAAATATGTAAATAAACCATAATAACATTAGCAGTATACCAGGATTTAAGGCCCCATAAAGAGGGCTGGAATAATGAGGGAGTATATGACTCACACATAGTATATGACTCACACATAGTATATGACTCACACATAGTTATAGGTAGATGTAGAGATCCCACCAGTATTTATGTCTTTACCTTTTGAAAACTTCATCAGAGCAAAGAGGGTACCACACGAGAGCTTGTATCGTCAACTTTCGATGGTCAACATTTCGCTGGTAATATTTTTTAAGGAATGTGCACTGGTATCGGAAACATGACTGAAAATAGATGAATTTAGTCCACATCATTATATTAAATGTTCATCTTCTAAGCTGCCAGACCAGTATTGACGATAACAGTTATGTAAATGAAGCACTCGTGTGATGTCGGCTTAGTTACGATGTCTGTAATTTAATCTATAGTTTCAAGTACAAATATTGTTCTTCTGCTGTACACTCATGCATGCTGCAAACGATTAACAAATCAAAGTGTGGTACAATAGATGAGCAAATATATAACTAAGATAAAAATATTTATTACTTACTGGTCATCGCTCACGACCCAAGTAAGGAAGCTCGTCTCTCTCTCTCTCTCTCTCTCTCTCTCTCACTCTCTTTCTCTCTCTCTCTCTCTCTCTCTCTCTCTCTCTCAGTTTTCTTCTTTGTTATTCTTTCCATCCACTTTCCCGCACTCTTGGGTTTTCTATCTCTACTAGATTCAAGTCCGTGCCATCTTGCTGAGATCGTAAGATCTGTGTAGCCTGCAGTGTATCTTTGTAAATCGATGTATATCACCTTCTCTCTCACTCACACACACACACACACACACACACACACACACACACACACTCTCTCTCTCTCAGTAGGAGGCTTGTTAGTGGTGAGTCTACTTTCTCTCCCGTGTGAAGACGTTCCCTGTTGGTGTGGTTCTTATACTATATATTATACTATATTACTCTCTCTCTCTCTCTCTCTCTCTCTCTCTCTCCTAATTGTGAGCGTCAAGATTGGACTATTCCCCTCAAAGGACCAGTGTCTGGGGCTATTTACGTGCCTTCAGCGCCTCCCACAGAACCGTGACAGAGGACGAGCAGCTCCCGACAGTCCAAAAGGTGCACGTCAATCTCGCCCTTGTTGTTATGGGAGTATCTTTCAGCCACGGGTTAATAAAAATGATTACCTCACTAATTGTAAGTTTCGCGTTATTGTATATACGTGGGTTGTATGTATATGAATGCTTGAATTTATTAGTTTTATGAAGAGGATAAAAAATTTCGTTATTTTGAAATATTACAATCGCCTACAGCATTGTATTTTTGTATTATTTTGTTATACTGGGTTTGTTTTTGTTCCATGTTAGTGAGCGAGACAACATTCTCCCATACTCGATCGTCCTTCCAAAAACGACCCCTCAAAATACTCTGGACCAGGGCCTGTCACTCTTACTATATACTTTTGCTCACTCGTAGTGTGTTATCCGAGATATGGTGCGATATGACCGTAGACTGAAGTATTATTTTTGCGATTTATGAAAAAATAAAAATGTCACTTGGTTAGTTGTTATCAGTTATTGAAGCTATTGTCTCAAAAATGAGTAACTAATTATAATCAAGTATAAATAAAAATAAGATAAAAGTACCAGAGTTCGTCAAACTACTTGCATGGTAAATGAAGACTGAATACGAGAGAAAAGCAGAGAAAAGCCACACTAGTAAAGCCGGTATCACACGAGCGCTTTTTCCCTCAACATATATACTTAACACTGGTCTGCCAGCTTACGAGGTCAATACTAAGAATATTACGGTCACCTACATTCATCTATCATCAGTATAGTTTCCGATGCCAGGGCAAAATATTCCAAAAATGTTGCCAGGAAAATGTTGATGATCGAATGTTGACTATAAAAGCACTCGTGTGATACCGGCTTTAAAGCATCCTAGTCGTGAGAAACAACAATGAGGGCCAAGAAGAAGACATAGATATATAATTAATAGTATATGAGAGTATACGTGCGGCAGCTGCAGCCGGGGGAGTGCTGGAGCGACCTTGGTAACCCTGGTCTCTGGGTCTTCTCCTGGGTGACCTGGATGTGTGAGAGTTTGTGTTTTTTATCTGTGTTTATTTTTTGTTTTATGTTGTTTTTGTGTTTTCCCTGTTCTTGCTCTGTCTTGAGTCGGCTACCCCCAAAATGGGGATTGGGCCTGAGCATATAGATAGATAGATAGATAGCTGCAGTCATCTAAAATAGCATAGGATGTACACTCGCTCCAAGCATTATCTGCACCCCTACGCTGATCATCTGGTGTGTACAGCTCGGTAGGGTTGGCACCTCTGCCTGCAACTATATCCATGTGTCAGAGAGGATCGTCTCTGACACATGGATATAGGTGCAGGCAAAGGTGCCAACCCTACCGAGCTGTACACACCAGATGATCAGCGTAGGGGTGCAGATACTTCTTGGAGCGAGTGTACTAAAGGGGGAGGTAGTCGCTTTTTCTGGACCCCCTTCTCCCTCATGTGTAACACATTAGTTTTTGAGATTTTAAGACGTTCGTTCCATTAGTTTGTCGATTTTGAAACCTTTCGCCTCATTTATTTGTCAATCTTAAGACCTTTCCTGCCATTTAGGTGTCGAATATTTCCTGGTGAGCGACAGCGAGTCTGTAATTTTAGAAGAAACCGGCCTTCGGGCGGTTTTTATCTTGAAATTTATCTTGAAAGGGGGTCAAGGGGGTGTTTTGTTAAGCTTGATGAAGGTCTAGCGAGGAAACCAAAAAATACATTAATTACTAGATACATAAAAATAAAAATAAATCAAACACTACCCCGTTGAAAGAACCCCCAAAACTGATACAACTAGTGAATATATATGATACACAACCATAAGCATGATATACGTTTACATGGATCGCTTAATAAATGTCTGTGAAATAGTCTACATTTAAGGGGAGATTTCCACTTGAGGGACTTTTTTCTTGACTCCTTTCTCCCTCATGTTTAGCCCCCTTGCTTTTGAGATTTTAAGACGTTCGCCCCATTATTTTGGCGATTTGAAGAATTTACACCCCATTCTGTCAATTTTAAGATCTTTCGTGCCATTTAGGTGTCGATTTTATCCTGGCGAGCGATAGCGAGCCTGTAATTTAAGAGTAACCGGCCTTCGGCCGGGAAATTGTTCTACCGAAAAATGTACACATTTATCTTGAAAGGGGGTCAAGGGGGTGACATTTTGAGATTGCTGTAGGAGTAGGAAACAAACTAAAAACCTCCCCTTAACAGATTGCTGGATGAGTAGGAAACAAACTAAAAACCTCCCCTTAACATATTAAATCCCATCACAACACATAGGCCGATATATCCAAAAGCACACTCTCTATTCCTCAATGTAAGTGGCATTTACACACCAACAAGAACAATTATATGATCATTAAATCTTTACACACCATAAACTTTTATGGAAAACAGCGCCAGCCTTTAATTGTGCTTTATTGTTGAAGTTTGGGTTCGTTCGCTGAGAGTGGAATTTATGGGGCTTGTGTTCTCATAATAATTCTGATAAACATTCTTCCTTTCAATACTTAATAATTAAAAATGTGTAAATAATTAAGAAAGTACAGGGCATCAATATTATGACGCTTACCCTAAAGACATAATAATACAATATGCAATACAATTGAACAACTAGACTGAATTAAAGATATCGAAAAGTTAATCATATAATATAATTATCAAATTGAATATGTGTACACATATTCAATTAGTTGCATTATGTACTTTCTATTCGTACTGTACATCAAAATAAAAGTCTTTTATAATTGTTTCAATGGTATCTGCATTTAACTGTTATTAATTCCCCTGCTTAGGTTGTTATGGGAACACCAAATCCAAGACTGCTGTGTCATAATTTATTCAACCAACTGCACACCCTGGCTCTTAAAAACAATGATAACAGAGTGAGTGAAGGCAGACGGTGTATGTTAATGGAGGAAGGTGGTGCCGGTCCTAATGTAAGCTATTGGGCCGTTAATGTCATAGGGGGCTTCCGATTGCATCTTGTCAAGGTCAACGGGGTACAGTCGGGGTCAAGAGTCGTGTTTTGTCGCTCATAATTGATTTCATCGGTAAAAAGAAGAGTAAACAGTCGAGCCAAGCGACCTATACATTAAGTAATTAATTCTTTGTAATAACAAGAGAAAATAGAGATTCAGTTTTATAGTGGAACAAGATTTTTTACACCGACCCTAGATCTTAACCCTTCCACGCACATATGACGTAGAGGTTGCCAGATTAGCAATAAGAAATAGAGTTCTCTCACTCATATAATTACCTCTCCAAAATTAGTTTTCTGTCCACAGCTAACTCAAAGACAACTGCAGAGGTTGAAGTAACTAAACTAAAGGTTTCTAAATACCCCTGATGGTAACAAAGGCTTTAAAGTATCCCTAATAGGCTCAAAATCGCTCATATGTCGGAGAGGGTTAATTAACTTGATCAGATTGCCTAGCAGTTTATAAATCTGATAAATCGTGCAAGTAGACAGACAAAAGCACAAACCTCGACAGACAAACACAATGACCGTCACAAAGTAATAAAGAATGTACAGTAGTAACCAAATGTCAAATTATTTCATCCATATCAACAAAATAATTTAAAGAGCAACCCCTCTCCCTATCGGGTTAATAAAATAATAAAAACAAATTGTGTGGAGTCATTGAGCAACAGGTAAATAGAAAATTGATTATCTCGGATATCAAATATAAAACTTCTCTTTGGAGGTGAGTCCAAGAAGAGGGCAAAGACATCATCCATTAATACCAAATGAAGGTGCAGACTAAGTTTCGTAAAATTCCATTTTCTAGTTCTCAAATTAAAAGTACACACACACACACACACACACACACACACACACACACACACACACACACACACACACACACACACACACATTTCCATATACAGCAAGTGAATTTATTATAAACAATACCTTATGCTCCACACCTACGGCATCGCTCAGGGTAAACTCAATAAATATAAATGATTAAACAAGTCACTTACAGTAGTTCAGGGGTAGATAATAATCGTGTGCATGTGTCTGTGGATCGGTGCAGGGGTCTGTTTGTGTGGGTAACTTGGTGATTCCTTTGCCTTTAATGGGCTAATGGCCGGTTTGGGGGGCTATTAATGCATGTATTCCTTTATGTTTTTAGTTTCCTCGCTAGACCTCCATCAAGCTTATAAATACACCCCCTAGATCCCCCTTTAAGATAAATTTGTAAATTCTTCGGTAGACAAAAATTCCCGGCCGAAGGCCGGTTTCTCTTAAAATTACAGGCTCGCTATCGCTCGCCAGGAAAAAATCAACACCTAAATGGTACGAAAGGTCTGAATATTGACAACAAAATGGGGCAAAAGGTCTTAAAATCGACAAACTAATGGAAGGAACGTCTTAAAATGTCAAAACTAATATGCTAAACACGAGGGTAAAGGAGGTCCAGAAAAAAGCGAGTAGTACCCCCTTAAACGGGTAGTTACACGAAGAAGTACATATTATGCCATTTGCTACTTTTTGGAGAAGTCATGCAATAAAATAAGTCTTCAAGTTTTATTAGTTTTCGCAGAGCTTAGAGTTTGCTTGAGTAGGATATTTATTGAACTTTAACATTCGACTTCCCACTGTTTAAAACCAACATTGAATTATTGTAAAATGTACGCACTAGTCAATATAGACATGATTCAATATGCAGGTATTCAAATTGTTAAACACACACACACACACACACACACACGTGAACAAAATACCTTATGCTCCACACCGCTAACAAAGTAAGATACAAACTTAAAAAAAAAAAAAAAAAAAAAAAAAAAAAAAAAACATTAATCCCGGTTGCCTGATCAGCTAAGAATAGTTAAACATGGATTAAGAAAGTAAGCTAGTTATATCAAAAATAGGATACATTACATTTCAACTACACTGTCACCTACCTGCTACACAAAACTAAAGCTTAATACTGTCTATGACGACACTACGAACAGCTCTATGTGTCTCTCGGTGTACACTCATGGTCGAAAGTCATATTCCACCTCCGCAACTTCTAATTTATTTTCCTCTCATAATATGATTATGAATATTTCTCAACAAAACTGAAGAAAACTGGGGCATTTAAGATTCGGTAAGACATGTTAATAACTGTTTTTTGTTTTTGTTTTTATTAGAGTATCAATCTAAGATATATCGAGGTGACCATTTTTTTTTTTTAGCGTGACTGTACTGTTGTGGGTCTCTTGCTGGGTGGCTCGGGGTCACAGTTCACCAGGGCAGACTTGAACCCATGACAGGTTGAGTATCACAAGTGTCACGCACCTTCTTATCAGCTAATTCCCCCGCTGTCCCCCATGCCCCTCCCACTTTCCAATCACCCCTTCTTCTTCTTCCTTATCTTTGTTATCAGCATATAACTTTCTCATCCTTGCATGCCTTTATCGCATCCGAATCACCCCTTCCTTTCACTTAATGGATCTCCTGATTACTTTCACATTTATCCATATTCCCTAACCCCATATTTCCATATCAGGCGATTCCTTTTCTATCTCTTCCATGTCTATCTTACTTTAGAATCACTCCCTAGCATGATATGCACCTATAACCTTCCCACCTTCAAATCAGCCAATCTAACTGAAGCCAATGCCTCCTCACTTCTCATCAACTCGCATATAATTTCACTTTCACATAACCCCTTACCTGTATCCCATGTCTTGTAATCACCTTTCACCCATGCTTCTCCCACTTTCAAATCACTCCTATTCTACTAATTCCCTTTTCATCTACCCATGACCATATAGACACCTTCGAGTCACCCCTTCCTTCTACCCCATGTGCCCCTTATCTCATTCCCACTTAGCCACCCATACCTTCCCCACTGTTGTATCACCCTTTTTCTCACATGCTTCCCTATCAATAAGTCAATTACCATCTACCCTCGAGCCTACTAGTTTCCAGTCGCCCTTTCCCTCTGCCCCACTCCTCGTATTCCACTCCCTCCCACCCACCCACCCACGCCTCGTATTCCACTCCCTCCCACCCACCCACCCACGCCTCGTATTCCACTCCCTCCCACCCACCCACGCCTCTCCCACTATCGAATCACCCCTTTTCTTCCATGCTCTCCCCTATGTAGCCCTCCCCTGCACCTCCTCTCAATAACATACCTGACTCCTGCTAACACGGCCTTGTTATCTCTACTCATCTTCACCTTTATAGTGCACAAGACTCGGCAGTTTACTGTGATCGTAAGATGTCGATATCGCAGCCTATCTTCTTATATGATCTGGCAGCAATTATGTTTTTGCAGCGGCTGCTTAATGAAATATTTTGGAAAGTAAAGGAGAACTCACTGTTCAAAATTCAAAACCTAAAGATATTACAACCGAAATATTTAAAGATATAGTTGATATGAAATAATGACTGGATGTAAAGGCTGTGCCAGGCTCAGTTTCTGGCGGTGTGGTATAACTGGGCCTGGTTATCACGTATCAATCTTGCGATCATTATCTCACGGGAGAGTATAACCAGTCGCCATAAGAGGTCAAATCAATAAACTTCCTCACCGTCCAAGATTTTGGCCCTAAAACCCGACTCAGGGCACCTAACTCTCGGGAAGTGACCCATAAACGTCAGGGGCACTGTACCGACTCAGCTTCTATCACCGTGACCCCGTCAGGTATACAGTATAAAGGGGGGATTCATACCAGCACTTTTAGCGGCAGATGTATCGGGGTCAGAGAATCGGGTCAAATAAATTTGCAGTAAGGTCAAGTCGACACCAGTTATGGTTTATATTTAATTCTAGAGCTAAACAAAATTATACAATCAGATTTATTCTAGAATATCAAAATAACATACCAGCTGTCAGATTCCTATACAAATCAGCTCTTTAAAAGTGCTAGTGTGACTCAAACCAAGGATGGAGGATTTTATTTCAGTATATACGATAATAAAGGGATATGTCGGTGGATCGGACCTGTGGCAACCAGACAAGATACCCAAATGACAAGATGCGTCATTCTTTAG
Organism: Paralithodes platypus; assembly: GCA_032716605.1. Classification (NCBI taxonomy): domain Eukaryota; kingdom Metazoa; phylum Arthropoda; class Malacostraca; order Decapoda; family Lithodidae; genus Paralithodes; species Paralithodes platypus. Next base: position 45,710,218 of record CM064495.1, read on the forward strand.
AATTATATAACCATATAGTATTAGCCAGCATAGAATAAACTGCCACCATCACATTGAAAGGGTTTAGCCAGAATAAGCGGCTATATCAGAGGGTCGGACCTGTGGCAACCGAGCTACCCAGACGACCCAGGGCGTTTATGACTCTGCGTGCTGGGCTGGTAATGGCCACGAACCCACATCGACCAACTCACACCGGGGACCACAATATATCCACCCAGTAGACTATCCCAACCAGTAGATCTCAACCAGGCCAGCGGAAACTCCAGTATTCTTGAGTTAGGTTAAGTTAGGTTAAGACTTCAAATTGACTCTGGTTTAGTTGGCCCTAGTTAAGATCTACTGGCGTAATAATCTACTACTTGAGATGTCTGGTAAAGCACACTAAGGTCCCGATCTCCAGCCAGTGGTCGGTAATCTCTGGCGAGCTATGTTAGACTAGCTTTGGTTTCATGTCAGCTAAACCACCAAATCTCAACCAGTGCCAATTCTACCAGGACCAACGAAACTATAGTCTATGCCATTAAGTATCGATAAAGTAGCTGCTAAGGGATTCAATTTACCGTCATATGAAATGAAACAGAGTATAGTGCCATAGGAAAGAGTACATGTTTACCCCGATACTATAGTCTATTCGCTGTAAGTAGGCTAGAAATCATGAACTCTATCCTCTGTAACTCATAAAGGGCTAGAACAAATGGGCTGTAAATTTCCACATCTATTCCTTGACTGACCCTTCCCAAATGGTAGAAATAGTAGTTCGATTACTCTAGTCGTTTTTTAGTTACAGAGGTTAGAGGTCATTAATTCTCGCCTACCTACAGCGAATAGACTACCAGGCTCACCAACCGCTATCACGTTTCCTCGACCAGCATAAAACCTCCAGGGGGTCAGGGAAGAGAGTTTTGTGAGGCTGATGAGTCGTGATTGGCCACTGCTCGTCATGGGGCACTTCATCAGACATCACAGGGAGAGGGTTTTAACCTTTTCAATACGTTGGTTGTATTTTAACCCCTTTCAGCATGATGCTGCAATTTTCGTATTAATTTGACATCCATTGGATTATTTTATTCAGTCGGAGAGTATATGGAGATAAACTTTAGCACTTTTGATACTCCCAGAAGTCCGGTATTAGCTAGATTGAAGGGGGCTATCGTGTTTCTCCAACCAGCATAAAATCTCCAGGGTGCCAGAGAGCCGAGCTATGTGAGGCTGATGAGTGGCGATTGACCGCTGTTCGTCAGACATCACACTGAGAGACTCGGGGGAGAAACCGTGGAGGCATAAAACTCCAGCTTATTGTGCCTCAAACTGTCCTCACTAGCCTCCCAATGATACTTTACATCAGATCATATTCACCAAATTATATTAATGTCATGTTCTTTATTGCTTGTACGATGTTTAATTCATGGGGTAGCGTTTCCATTGTATAATGTAGCTTTATATTATGAATAATGATTCCCATAAAATATATCATGCCAATCAAATAACTCTTTGGTTCTTGGTAACCCCGCAGTGCTCCGTCTGGTTATATCGAAGGGGTATTTTCCACAGTCGAAGCCTGGCAATAAACATAGCTGGGTAAAAACACAAAATAAATAAAAGAGCTGAGGTAAGATGGACTTGTAAACCGGTACATATCTTTAATTAAGTATTATATTACACACACATTTTTGACTGAAACGAGACGGAATATATATGTATTAATAAACAGAGATATGGAGGACAGGACAGGAGGATATTAGTGGGGCTAAGAGTCTTATTATTTCTCTGTGTGGTCACTGAATGTTTGGTAATAATAGTGACTTCTAACTTTTCACATCCCAACTCCTCCTTCACACTGGTCAGGTTCTCCAATCATGAGCGCCGTTTCTTTTGTTCTAGATGTCGGTATTAACAGATCATAGCTACCACGAACAATGTTATTCAGCCTTAGAATAGCTATTCGGGGTCGAAACTCGATGTCACAAGACCAATTTTAATAGCAATTATGTATCTAAGTCTGTCATTAATACGATGTATAAGATAATGTTGAGGATTTTGTTCTTACTATAATATAACTATTCAAGATCCTGAGCTGCAAATTTCATTACGTTATCCTGTTCAAGGTAAATATAACCAGCTACTAGAACCCAGCACACCTTAGTTTTGTCTCGGAATCTATCACTTTGAGACAGAAACAATCCACCTTGTAAATATCCTGTCTTAAGGGGCCCACCTCGCTTTATTTCTCTTTCTCTCCCTCTTTCTTTGGCTTGTATCCATTTGGCCCCATTCAGCCTACTGTTTTAAGACGTTTACCCCCATCAAGGTGTCAATATTTTCCTGGCGAGCAGTAGCGAGCCAGCATATATATATTTTGTTTTGACAGCAAGCTTAATATGTAAATTTTTCGATAGAAAAATATCGCCGGCGAAGCCAGATTTCTCCATACAATGCTGGCTCGCTATCGCTCGCCAGGAAGAAATCGACACCTGGATGGGGATAAACGTCTTAAAACAGTTGGCTGAATGGGGCCGAATGGATACAAGCCAAAGAAAGAGAGAAAAGGAGAGAAAGAGAAAGAAAAGCAGGTGACCCCCCTTAAGGCTGACCTCGGCTACAAATGAAATCACAACACCTTCACATTCCCTTGGTCCCCGTACTAGGCCTCATTGCCACCGGTCCCCATAACTCCTGTACAAGTAATTTAACGCCACCACCAGAAACAGGGCAGGGCAAAAAGTGAAGAATGATATGGCAGAGAGAGATGTAAGGCTTAGTATGTCTAGGCATCATATACATTACTGGGGATTGGGTACTGTCTTCATCTCTCTTTCTCCCTTTCTTTTGTTGCTCTCTCTCTCTCTCTCTCTCTCTCTCTCTCTCTCTCTCTCTTAAGATCTTAAGATCCAAGAGATCTTAAATTACAGGCTCGCTATCGCTCGCCAGGATAAAATCGACACCTGAATTGCACGAAAGGTATTAATATGGGGTGAAAGTTCTTAAAATCGCTAAACTAATGGGGCAAACGTGTTATAATATCAAAAGCAATGGGGCTAAACATGAGGGAGAAAGGGGTCAAGAAAAAAATCTCTCAAGTGGAGATCCCCCCTTAAGCGCACTTACAATGCCGCACATTTAATATGTAATTATCTACTCAACAAGAGTCTGAATGAGAGAGAGCAGTAAACATAATAAATGCGTACAACATACGAAGTTTGTAATATAATACCACCATAAAACATGCCAGACTTAGATCAAATGTATATAGACCAGAACAACAAATGCAATAAATTCAAAGTAAACAAAAAAAATAGAAACAATTCAGTACAAAACGATAACAAAAGACAAACAGACAATAATAGAATACAAAAAGAAGAAGGGTGGAGGTAGTATTTAAGCCATCAATTAAGCCCCAAAAGGCAGCCATAAAACTAGAAGAGACGAAGGAGGTCGGAGGGGAGGCGGGAGGGGTTGGTTGGGGAGGGAGGGGGAACGTGGAGCAACTCAAGAAATCTTTAACAGAGTCACACGTTCACCCTTTTTTCCCCCATCAAGGTAATGAAATGTAGCCCAAGATAGCTTCCAATCTCACACATCATTATTGACCGCGATTGTACCTCTTAAAACAAACGATAATTTTTTCTGACAACGACTCTTGCTAGTTATTCTTATCTGGCATTTCGTGAACAAAATTTGTATAATTCATTAGGGAGAAAAAAAAAAAAAAAAAAAAAAAAAACGGTCGGGAAACGCCTCTAATAACCCCATGAATACATATGACATCATGTCGCATTATATTCTGGTTATCAAGTAGGCAATTGTATGCAATTTAGGAAAGATCTCTAGGAACTATAGTAGGAAAGTCAATCCATTATTCCCTAAGTTCATACTAAGCTAAATATAATCACATAAATATAATCACATAAGTTCATACTAAGCTAAATATAATCACATAAGTTCATACTAAGCTAAATATAATCACATAAATATAATCACATAAGTTCATACTAAGCTAAATATAATCACATAAGTTCATACTAAGCTAAATATAATCACATAAGTTCATACTAAGCTAAATATAATCACATAAGTTCATACCAAGCTAAATATAATCAAATAATGATAGCAAAATGAAGAAACCCATCATCACACTGAAAAGGTTAATGATATAAAGTTAATACACGTGGACGTCATTTAATTACCCTGCTGATAGCGTCGGCATATCTGAGGACCGGACAAGGAACATGTTTACACATTGATTGGTTTCATCGAACCACGATTGGACATAATCAACCTGTTAAGCGGAGGTATTTAGTTTGTTCCCTAGACCTCCATCAAGCTTAAAATTACACCCCCTTGAGTCCCTTTCAAGATAAATTTGTACATTTTTCGGTAGAAAAATGTCGCGGCCGAAGGCCGGTTCCTCTTAAATTACAGGCTCGCTATCGCTCGCCAGGATAAAATCGACACCTGAATTGCACGAAAGGTATTAATATGGGGTGAAAGTTCTTAAAATCGCTAAACTAATGGGGCAAACGTGTTATAATATCAAAAGCAATGGGGCTAAACATGAGGGAGAAAGGGGTCAAGAAAAAAATCTCTCAAGTGGAGGTCCCCCCTTAAGCGCACTTACAATGCCGCACATTTAATATGTAATTATCTACTCAACAAGAGTTACTGATGTCATATAATTTGATCATATGTCTGCACGACTTTGGTAACCCTGGTCTCTGGGTCTTCTCCTGGGTGACCTGGATGTGTGAGAGTTTGTGTTTTTTATCTGTGTTTATTTTATGTTTTATGTTGTTTTTGTGTTTTCCCTGTTCTTGCTCTGTCTTGAGTCGGCTGCCCCCAACATGGGGATTGGGCCTGAGCATATAGATAGATAGATAGTCTGCACGACTGCCTGTTTGTCCGTCTCAAGAACGTGCGAAGATTATTTGTAGGTGAAATTTGGTTGACTACCTTATTGTGGTACCCACTTACAAGTGTAAATACTTTCGACCCCAACGACCCCAACCCCAACTTTCGACCCCAACGCGTAGTTTCAAATCAATATTAAACCTTTGCTCTATGGGATCCCAGCCTTTTTAGGCTGGACGAAGCTATCATATGATAACCCCTTTGGTATCCGATAGCACCAGTGTGATTTAATTATGGTTTATATTAATATATTCTATATAATTTAAGAAGGATCAATTTATGTTAAAATAGCAAAGCTGATCTCTGTTTACATTTTCACTTCCACAAGTCATTCCTACCCTCAGTAAGATCACTTAACAGTAGCCAAGATGGTCCATTTAAACCGGTATTTATGTTGCAGTATAGAAGCTCTGAATATTAACGGGAAAATAACACGGGCGGGTTTTTTTTTTTTTTTTTTATTCGATTAGAAATTTCTTCCTGGCAACAATTCGGGACACTTTTACATTTGCATTGGCAACCGGATTAACGGTAGATTACTTTAGGTGGCTGAATAGTCATACAACATAAACGACAAATGTTGCCGGAAAAAGTCTTCGTGTGATTACCTTAACCCCTTCAACCAGATGACGATTTTTTTCTTAGTTCATTCTAGCTAACTGGAAACAGTTTTATGCAGTTTATAACGGATAACTCTTAGATAGAAGGTAATGAAGACAGTACTTTTTACCCGTTGATTACGAATGCGACTTCTATATACAACTAATTAATATTGGCCGGAACAAACTTAAAATGGAGTCCTCTGATTAAAAGGGTTACGCGTGGGGTGTAGAAAATTGAAATGCGAGAACGGGAGAAAAGAACCAAATTAAAGAGAGACAGTCATCATGGAAACGATCCAATAACATGCAAAGGGGTAATAACCAAGCCAACGATATGAGAACATGCAAAAGGACAGCAATGATAATTCTGCGGAGGTAGTGTTTAGTGAAGAAGACGGCAAGTAGAATAAAGGCTACATAGAAAACGGAGTAAATTGGAATACGTATACTAACCCTGAATTACGGTACTAAGAAACATGATAATGAATGTGGTTGCATGTAACAAGTCATGACGCTGAATATAGTCATCTACTGTAGTGGTCTATATTCACAATAGTGTCGTTAGTATCCATCAGCTTTGTATATCGAGAAAATTGTCCATAGGTTTTCATAAATGTTGTTTAAATATTGAGTAAAATATATTACTATATAACTGAAAACATGATCTTGACATAATTAATATAAAACATACTAATACAACTAACAGATACCTTAAGGGAATTTGTTTTTCTAGACCCCCTTCTCACTCCTGTGCATTTGAAATTTTAAGACATTCACACCATTAGTTCGGCAATTCTAAGACCTTTCGCCCAATTTCTTTGGCAAAATTAAGACCTTTCATACTACTTAGGAGTCGCTTATGGGTGTTTTTTAAGCTTGCCATTTGTTAAGGGAGCAAACTATCCCCCCTCCCCTTCCCTCGAGTTACAAGGGCTATTTGTCTAGTACGTCGTGATACGAAGTTTCTTTTACTCGTAACAATGTGTGCATATATTTACATTGGTATACGCAACTAGACTGAAGGTAGGATATCCCAGCTGTCCAAATGTCTACATAAATTTAGTTCAGAAGCTGTCAAACTAATATTGCCGATAGAATGCCTAGAGAAAAAAATATATACAAAACAAAAATTAAATGTTGGCGTGACAATTGGAAAGACAGTCACATCAATAATATGCTTACAAATATAGTCCATGAAGAGCACACCGTAACATCCCCATCATTCCTCACAAGTTTCCCTCCAGGCGTGTTTCTTCTGCTCCCAGGTAAATCATTCCCGTCCCATCTTATCTCCCGCAGAAGGGCAGAAGAAGAGGAGGGAGGGGGGTAGGTGAGCGGGGCCGTCTATAGAGAGTGGCACCATTTACATTACAGTACCCTATACATTGTCTACCCTGAGCCGTAAACTATAATGGATTTCAAGCAGAGGACTTTTTATTTATTTATTTATTTATTTATTTAGGTATGTATTTATTTATATATCAATTATTTGTTTTGTTATTTTACATGGTTGTTAATTGACTTTCAAACGTTACATACCACATACAATACTGGTCCGGTCTAGGTAATAAGTTCTATGTTATCCATTGACGGACTTGAATCTAACTTACTGTATGAATATCTTATCTTAAGCTATTTTACCTGTCCTGATTTTAAACATTATCTAGAATCTTGAGTTACTATGTGTTAGAGTAATCATGTATCACCAGATTCAGAGAGTCTACAAGCTTAAAATACTATACAAGAGGAACGATAACAAGACACTGAAAGAAAGACATGACACATCGCAAGGAATACAACATGGCATCCATTAAAATCAGAGGTGGCAAAATTTCACTTACAGAAAAATGTAGGTCCCCGTCACTCTCCTGTGTGTCCCGCCCCCCCCCCCCCCCCCCCCCCCCCCCCCCCCCCCCCCGCCCCCCCCCCCCCACCCCCCCCCCCCCCCCCTCCCCCGTCCACAAATCTTAGACCTTTTTCCTTCAAAGTCTGGCGGTGCAGGTTTTCCGTCATTTATCATGCCTAGGGAACATGTGGCAAATAAATCAATCACATGAGGTTTCTTAAGACCTCCTTCTCCTTCCCGGCCCGGTTATGATCGCCAGTGTTTACAAGGACAACAAACTGGCGTCGGATACCTGCAGCCGCTTGACCAACAATTGTGAAATCTGATTCACTGTGACCTTTGCCAAATTGTTATTACACAAACGAGTCAGCTGACCTTTTTTTTCTAGGAATGTTTACATCAGGGATAAGGACTGCTCAGATTTGCAGAAAAGTTTCATGGACAAACTTCGTTGATATGATTTCAATAAGACCACGACAATCAAGTTAAGTGATAAGACATGCAAGGGTTGAAAAGAGATACAAGAAAATCAGAAAAGCAAAGCGAAGAAGTATAAGTCCACGATAATCAAGGAGAGAGATAAGAAGAGCAAAGAGAGATACAACCCATGGCCATCAAAAGCAGTGGAGATGGAGAGCAGGAGACGACCACGACTCACGCTGCGGCCTTCGTTACCCAGTATTCACCCTCATCTTATGTATGACTCGCTCTCAGTGATATTTGTTTTTATTTAAGGGGAGATTTCCACCTGGAGGATTTTTTTCTGAACCTCTTTCTCCCTCATGTTTAGCCCCATTGCTTTTGAGATTTTAAGACGTTCGCCCTAGTAGTTTTGACATTTTAAGACATTTTGACCTATTTCTGTCAATTTTAAGACCTTTCGTGCCATTAAGGTGTCAATTTTTTCCTGGCGAGCGATAGCGAGCCTGTAATTTAAGAGCAACCGGCCTCCGGCCGGGAATTTTTTCTACCGAAAAATGTACAAATTTATCTTGAAAGGGGGTCTAGGGGGTGTAATTTTAAGCTTGATGAAAACGTAGGGAACAAACTAACAAACTCCCCTTAACCAAGATGCGGAGGTTCGATAATAGCCGACCTAACCTACCTGACATGACCCCACCTAGCTAAATATATTTTAACATACCAGCGTAGACGGAGTTATGTGCTCTACCGAGTTATATACTGTAGTTACCCAATGTTAGTTACAACAAAACTAATAACTGAAAGTGTAAATTGTAGGAGTACATAACTTTTAAAATTGTTCTGATTGGTTTCACACACATTAGAATGGTCTTTTAAGGGGAGCTTTCCACTTGAGGGATTTTTTTCTGGACCCCTTTCTATCTCATGTTTAGTCCCATTGCTTTTGATATTCTAAGATGTTCGCCCCATTAGTTTGGTGATTTTAAGAAACTTTGCCCCATTTCTGTCAATTTTAAAAACTTTCGTGCCATTTAGGTGTCAATTTTATCCTGGCGAGCGATAGCGAGCCTGTAATTTAAGAGTAACCGGCCTTTGGCCGGGAAATTTTTCTACCGAAAAATGTATACATTTATCTTGAAAGGGGGTCTAGGGGGTGTAATTTTAAGTTTGATGGAATTCTAGGGAACGAACTAAAAACCTCCCCTTAATATTGAAGGCAAATAATTCGCACTTTTTCAAGTTATGAATGGACTGTTGTGCTTTCATAAAAAAACACAACATAACAATTTTCCGCCTTGTTGGTAATGAGAATAAGCTCAAATAGGATATAATATTTGTTACCTATGGAAGAAGTGTGTAGACGATAATTATTACTTCCGCCTACGAAGTTGGACGGAGGTTATGTTTTCGTCTCCGTTTGTGTGTGTCTGTTTGTTAGTCTGTAAACAAAAAATCTCACATTTTGAACCGATATTCACGAATTTCGGTGGGCCGATACGATGTGCGCCAAGGAAGGAGTGATTCAATTTAGGAGGCGATACGGAAATACTCACGAAGTTGGGTGGGCAGATAGGATATGCACTATAAACCGATGTTCACGACATTTTTGGGCAGATACGATATGCACCAAGGAAGAAGTTATTCCATTTAGGAGGCGATCCGGATCATATCTTGTGACAGAGCCAGCGTAGGCGGAGGTATGAGCTCTACCGATTTCATCTCTAATTTCCACATATATTCAAATACTTTATTGTAAGTTAATACATAATTATTTCAGTCTATATATCCATTCCCGTTCCTCCGAGGCTTGTCCACATGGGGTGAGGGCAGGCGTAGCCCCCTCGTAAAAGTCACGGAGATACTGATGTCTGTTCTCCTCTGCCTTTCAAGATCTTATCAAAACACCGGTAATCTTTTCCTCCTAAAGGTAAGAGATGCCGACGTAATCTGATTGCTTCTTCTTGACCAGGCTAAGAAATTAAGCCATAGAATCAAGCAGCCTCTTCGTTCTTTCAGCCTAGGATTCACCAAGTCCTCAAATTCTCACTTTATTTATCTCCTCACTTCATGTGATATTACTCAGTATTTCTGATATTAAACTAAGAGTGAGATGTAGAATTAAAGATTTTCTCATACTTGTGTATTTAATCATCAAGCGGGATCATATTTGTCCGTGGTCCGTGTCCGTTACAGACGCCTGGATCAGTAAACACATTTGTACTCTCCCTGATAGAGGCATATATCATAATGTTGAAATCACGATAGCAAATTAATTCGGAGTAATTCACATATAATAAGTGAGTTATTTGTATTACAAGGTTCCACAATTATGATGTGCACTAATTGTAAATGTCAAAATCCCTAAATAAATATTAAATAAATAAATAAATAAAAATACTGTGTATATATATATATATATATATATATATATATATATATATATATATTACGTAAATTCGACACGTGTATAAGGAAGGTATAGAGGGAATAAACTCATAAATTTGAGGAGTAATAGTATAATTGCATGTCCCATCTGCGCTAATGGTTGCAAGTGCATAATTATGTCAGGCAATAACTAAAGCGAATCCTACCATACAACCCCTTAACCCTTTCAGTACCGTTGCCATCCTTCACACTTTACTCTGGCTACTATCAGACGGTTTTATTGAGTTTAAGAAGGGTCTCCAGCAATTAATAGGCTTCGAACTATCTCACCGAACCCTTTTTACCACCACAGATCCTTCTTAAACTACACAAAATCGTCTAAATATAGCTAGAAGAAAGTAAGAAGGGGTTAAAGCTGTAATTTAAAGCCTTCTTCCTCACGCCATTACTTTGCCCGCAGGAAGACCATAAACCATGCATTCTCTTATGGGGGAACAGGCGTATTTATTCTCTTATGGGGGGACAGGCGTATTTATTCTCTTATGGGGGAACAGGCGTATTTATTCTCTTATGGGGGGGACAGGCGTATTTATTCTCTTATGGGGGGACAGGCGTATTTATTCTCTTATGGGGGGACAGGCGTATTTATTCTCTTATGGGGGGACAGGCGTATTTATTTCCTCATGTATATATAAGTTTATATATTTTTTGAAGATTCCTCCCAAGACCTCCACCAAACCTACTCCCCCCCCCCCCCCCCTTCAAGAAAAATTTGTACATTTTTCGATAGAAAAATCTGGCCATAGGTCGGTTCCTTTTAAAATACAGGCACGCTATCGCACGCAAAGAAACTAAATCGACACCCAAATGACACGAAGTATTAATATTGACAAAGAATAGGGCGAAAGGTCTTAAAATCGCCAAACTTATGGGCCGAACATCATAACATCTGAAAAATAATGGGGCTTTATAAACATGAGGAAGAAGGGGGACCAGAAAAACAGGCCATCTCCCCTTAATAGCCTGTCGGGTCTGTATTTGGTCAGTTAAGGGGAGGTTTTTAGTGTGTTTCCTAGACCTCCATCAAGCTTGAAATTACACCCCCTTGACCCCTTTTCAAGATAAATTTGTACATTTTTCGGTAGAAAAATTTCCCGGCCAAAGGCCGGTGCCTCTTAAATTACAGGCTCGCTATCGCTCGCCAGGAAAAAATTGACACCTAAATGGGACGAAAGGTCTTAAAAGTGACATAAATGGGGTGAAACTTCTGAAAATCGCCAAACTAATGGGGCAAACATCTTAAAATCTCAAAAGCAATGGGGCTAGACATGAGAGAGAAAGGGGTCCAGAAAAAAGTCCCTCAAGTGGAGATCTCCCCTTAATAGGGGTTATTAGGGTGTGGATCGTGGTGATAAACAAAGGGTGGTATAGGCCGCCAGGTACGGCCCTCACAGCCTTCCAGAGGAGCCCGGGCCACTATAAAACAAAGGGTGGTATAGGCCGCCAGGTACGGCCCTCACAGCCTTCCAGAGGAGCCCGGGCCACTATAAAACAAAGGGTGGTATAGGCCGCCAGGTACGGCCCTCACAGCCTTCCAGAGGAGCCCGGGCCACTATAAAACAAAGGGTGGTATAGGCCGCCAGGTACGGCCCTCACAGCCTTCCAGAGGAGCCCGGGCCACTATAAAACAAAGGGTGGTATAGGCCGCCAGGTACAGCCCTCACAGCCTTCCAGAGGAGCCCGGGCCACTATAAAACAAAGGGTGGTATAGGCCGCCAGGTACGGCCCTCACAGCCTTCCAGAGGAGCCTGGGCCACTATAAAACAAAGGGTGGTATAGGCCGCCAGGTACGGCCCTCACAGCCTTCCAGAGGAGCCCGGGCCACTATAAAACAAAGGGTGGTATAGGCCGCCAGGTACGGCCCTCACAGCCTTCCAGAGGAGCCCGGGCCACTATAAAACGATGGGTGTGCCGGGCTTTATAGGGGGATCCTTCAGCCATGTTTATTTATAACGTCCGCCATGTTCATAACCTCCAGTTATTTATCATTATATAAACACTGGATACATTGTATGTGTAAAGACGTGTAGCACGCGCATACGATTTAAGGGGAGGTTTTTAGTTGATTCTCTAGACTTCCATTAAGCTTAAAATGACTCCCCCTAGACCCCCTTTCAAGATAAATGTTTACATTTTTCGGTAGAAAAAATTCCCGGCCGAAGGCCGGTTCCCCTTAAATTACAGGCTCGCTATCGCTCGCCAGGAAAAAATCGACACCTAAATGGTACGAATGGTCTTAAACTTGACAGAAATGGGGCGAGGGTTCTTAAAATCGCCAAACTAATGGGGCGAACGTCTTAAAATATCAAAAGCAATGGGGCTAAACATGAGGGAGAAAGGGGTCAAGAAAAAAATCCTGCAGGTGGAAATCTCCCCTTAAACTAAGTAGAGAAGCACAGGTCTCTGCCATGTTGCAATGTCTAGACGGTCTTTCAACTTGGAGATTGTCACTGTGTTTTGTGTCTAATATCAGTGTCGTCTTCACTTTACATGAGCTCTTTAAATGTGGTAGAAATCAATGGGGGAGGAAGGTAAACAACCCTAACCTAAAACGACATCAAAGGGGGAGGAAGGTAAACAACCCTAACCTAAAACGACATCAAAGGGGGAGGAAGGTAAACAACCCTAATCTAAAACGACATCAGAGGGTGAGGAAGGTAAACAACCCTAATCTAAAACGACATCAGAGGGTGAGGAAGGTAAACAACCCTAAGCTAAAACGACATCAATGGGGGAGGAAGGTAAACAACCCTAACCTAAAACGACATCAATGGGGGAGGAAGGTAAACAACCCTAATCTAAAACGACATCAAACGGGGAGGAAGGCAAACAACCCTAACCTAAAACGACATCAAAGGGGGAGGAAGGAAAACAACCCTAACCTAAAACGACATCAAAGGTGGAGGAAGGCAAACAACCCTAATCTAAAACGACATCAAAGGTGGAGGAAGGCAAACAACCCTAACCTAAAACGACATCAAAGGGGGAGGAAGGTAAACAACCCTAAGCTAAAACGACATCAAAGGGGGAGGACGGTAAACAACCCTAATCTAAAACGACATCAAAGGGGGAGGAAGGTAAACAACCCTAAGCTAAAACGACATCAAACGGGGAGGAAGGCAAACAACCCTAAGCTAAAACGACATCAAAGGGGGAGGAAGGTAAACAATCCTAATCTAAAACGACATCAAAGGGGGAGGAAGGTAAACAACCCTAATCTAAAACGACATTTGTTCGTGCTTAAGCTCAAAATGAATGCAATCGCCCAAAATTCGCACTACAGAAAAACAAAATTTTCACTTAAACCAATTAAACATGTTATTCATATTATTTAGCTTGTTGCTCTCTCTCTCTCTCTCTCTCTCTCTCTCTCTCTCTCTCTCTCTCTCTCTCTCTCTCTCTCTCTCTCTCTCTCTCTCTCTCTCTCTCTCTCTTTTTTTTTTTTCGGCCACTACCCCCTCTGACTGCCAGCCATCCGTCAGCTCCTCACCTTCAGAATTCCAATCATGGTAGCACAAGTTAATCAATAACAAACACAAACAAAACAACAAACACATTGATAAAAACAGTACTCCGCCGACGGAGGTTACAACATGGCGGCCATGTGGAGGAGAGGGAAAGACTGACCGTAACTCATCTGTATAAAACGGTGGGTGTGCCGCCCGACCCGCCCTCTTATACCTTGCAATTGAAACCCGAGAAGCCTGCAACCCGGAACTGGCCTCTTCCTCACCCAAGGGAGACAAATGAGCTCCGGTTAACTCGTGCTTGTGCACTTCATTTGGCTAGACGTTCAACAGTTCGGGCACGGCAGTATCTTAGCTTTAACCCTTTCAGACTCATATGACGCAGAGGTTGCCAGATTAGCAATAAAAAATAGAGTTCTCTCACTCTTATAATTACTTCTCCAAAATTAGCTTTCTGCCCACAGCTAACTCAAAGACAACTGCAGAGGTTGAAGTAACTAAACTAAAGGTGTCTAAATACCCCTGATGGTAACAAAGGCCTTAAAGTATCCCCAATAGGCTCAACACAGCTAACTCAAAGACAACTGCAGAGGTTGAAGTAACTAAACTAAAGGTTTCTAAATACCCCTGATGGTAACAAAGGCTTTAAAGTATCCCCAATAGGCTCAACACAGCTAACTCAAAGACAACTGCAGAGGTTGAAGTAACTAAACTAAAGGTTTCTAAATACCCCTGATGGTAACAAAGGCTTTAAAGTATCCCTAATAGGCTCAAAATCGCGTCATATGTTGGAGAGGGTTAACTATTTATTTCCATCCAATAATATACACTGCATACTAAGTTTAGGACGCTAGAGACTGTAAACCACATTCCCTGTGGACAAAACGGTCTTTAAACTTGTCTGTATGTATGTATGTATGTATGTATGTATGTATGTATGTATGTATGTATGTATATTTAACACATTTAATTGGCTTACTTGGGATTACATAACGATGTCTAAATTATGCATTCTTAAGGGGAGGTATTTAGTTTGTTCCCTAGACCTCCATCAAGCTTAAAATTACACCCCTGGAGTCCCCTTCAAGATAAATTTGTAAATTTTTCGGTAGAAAAATGTCCCGGCAGAAGGGCGTTTCCTCTTTAAATTACAGGCTCGCTATCGCTCGCCAGGATAAAACCGACACCTGAATGGCACGAAAAGTCTTAAAATGGAGTGAAAGTTCTTAAAATCGCCAAACTAACGGGGCGAACGTTTTATAATATCAAAAGCAATTGGGCTAAACATGAGGGAGAAAGGGGTCAACAAAAAAATCCCTCAAGTGGAGATCTCCCCTTAATTTATGTAGATTAAAAATACAAGGAACAAAACAAATGTTAACGTGGTATATTTAATGTAGTACCGAATAGTTCGATTAATTGAAACTGGATCACATCACAAAAAATCGACTCCCATTACTTTTAAACCAATATTTGTTTCTATTAAGCAAATCGTTGTTTTCTTTCCAGCATTTACCGCTATTACCTTGTCTGTCTAGCCAGTGTCTGAAAGTAGGAGGTACCACAAACAACATGGCAACTACTATAAGAAGGCGTTGGCGTAACTTATCCCATATACTGTTCAACGGAAGGGAAACAATATGACCGCTAACAAAAATGAGTTAACATAATCCTCCTGACCGCGATTACCTTGTCTCTGTCTCGTCAGCATCTCCCCTCGGACACCTCACCTGTTGACGGCTCCCGGGGATGCCTGGTAGATTAACTTGTGCTACCATGATTGAAATTCTGAAGGTGAGGAGCTGACGAATGGCTGGCAGTCAGAGGGGCTAGTGGCCGGGGAAAAAAAAAAAACAAAAAAAAAAAGATAGAGAGCAAAAAGCTAAATAATATGAATACCATTATTGAAATATAACAATAAATACAATAAATACATGGTATAGATCAGAGTAAATCAAATGAGAGACTACTATCATACATTCACGCATATGAAGAATCCCTGTAATGGATAATGGAACACCTATTGACAGTAAAAATAAGACCGAGGAGAATTCTATCATTGTGGTTCAGTCAAATGTTCGAATTGCGTCCGTGTATCATATTTGTTTTGTCATATACTTTGTTAGATATATCTATTCCCGATTGAACTATACATGCATGCAAACTAATTTGAAAAAACACATACAAAAAGTTTATTATGAAAAAAAAAAAAAAATGCAGATATTAAGAGTAGAAACCCTAAATTATTATTTATTTTTTTAAAGAGACAATGAACGGAGGAAGGAAACACACAGATACAATAATAAGATAAGATAATCTGCTTAGTTAGTAGCCAGCAGTAAATGCAAAATGGAGAATAGAATATCTACAATCCGAGGGGGAGGAATTGTGAATAATTTCCATTCCAAAACTTTTACAATTTTCATTACTTTGGTCTCGTATCAAGAGATGCTGCTCTTTGTCCTGAAAGCAACCCTTCTCATTGTTCCCGTTCACAGCTCATAGTATAATATAGTTTGCGATATTGTGCTCATAAACTGTCAAATGTAGAATATTTAGTTGCGTATGTAAACTAAGATAATAAAGATGTTCTATATAACAAGATTAGATGTTTCTGCAATCTCCCTGCTATATCACAAGTTGCACGTATTACACTGTGAGGCCGACATACAGCACATCGGCATACTACTACTGGAGATCCTTCACTTTTTGTCAATTTTTGTATTTATTTATTACTTTTCTAGTTTCCTCGCTAGACCTCCATTAAGCTTAAAATGAAGCCCCCTAGAACCCCTTTCAAGATAAATTTGTAAATTTTTCGGTAGAAACATTTCCTGGCCGAAGGCCGATGCCTCTTAAATTACAGGCTCGCTATCGCTCGCCAGGAAAAAAATCTAGACCTAATTGACAGGAAAGGTCTTAAAATTGACAGAAATGGGGCGAAAGTTCATAAAATCGCCAAACTAATGGGTCTAAAGATGAGGGAGAAGGTGATCTAGAAAAGCGACTCGTCTCCCCTTAAAGTTAGATCACGATCTACTTTTCAAAGGGTTACTACAAAGAACAGGTCTATTGTACTATCAGGTCGATTTCACTCTTTCACTACGTATCTCAAATCGCTTGTCTACCTAGTCACAACATAGAGCTCTTAGAATAGGAGACTAGTGTAATCTATGACGAGAATGAAGATAAATAGTTTACAGTGGCCGCCATGTTGCTCACATTTCGTGTTGGGCCACCAAGTACAATCGAATTCAAAAGTTCGCCTACATCTTCAATGATAGGCCTTACCACAGCGAAGCCTTTTGCCTTGATACACGAACTAAGTAGGCTTATATTATGCTTGGAAGTGAACCAATGTGTTTACTTCAATTTTATCTTTTCAGTAAGCACGTTATTATGCCTTAGACTATATTTTGAAGACTTGTGTGATATCAATGTTCATTCATAATCAATATTACTGTTATGTGTTCGGTATTGGGTAAGCAATACTTTCCCCACATATTTATATACTGTATACTATAAAAATGAAGACAATTACTTTACTGCTTTACTGTGTTATAATACATATTATACATTATATAATTGTTAGTGAATGTATTTTTCACTGGACTTTATGAAATTGTAAAATGATTGCCACTGAACTTTCAAATCTGACTTCACCTCAAGCTGTGGATTATCTGTCAACCCTTTCTTATGCCTGGCATCTACCGAGTTCTAATACTCTGGGGAACGTCAATTCAACCAACTGAGTCAGATACAATGCAAGGAATGCAACATGGCGCCTATGAATAACAATGTTATCTGCCAGGTCACCCACAAGGTCCCTCTTCTTTTTTTACCTACAGCAGTATTTTTTTTCTTTTTGCACACTTTGAAATCGGTTACCTTACTTTAGGTTAACTTACAATTCGTGAATTTATGTTATATCCTGAATCATTTCACTGTGGAATTCAAACTTCATTTCCAATCCTGCACTGTTTAAAGCCATTTCTTACTTAATAGAGTACGTTCAAGAGGCATAGTTAGTTTACATTACATTATGTTTGTCTCTTCCTTCATCTATTCTTGTATGTAAACATAAATATATAAATACATTATAGTTTAGGCTGGGTTAGAGAAAGGTTAGGTGTAGGCGAATCTACTTGGGATGTGAGTGAAGCTGCCATGGCGAAAACACTTGTAGATGAAGAGACCTTAGGCAAACCCAAATCTCTGAGGGAAAAGGGAGAGGATTATATGAAAGGCCTGGTTCTCCACACCCTCACGACTCTGCACAATGTACCGTTCTTCCCCTACACACGTGAGTTATCTTTTCTCCGTGTATACCATTACTTAAGTTTCGGATCGCTGTGCAACTGATTAAGACCTACGCCTATCGTTAGCCTTTTTTTTTTTTTTTCTCTCTCTCTCTAACTGACTCTCATTCTCTCTCTCTCTCTCTCTCTCTCTCTCTCTCTCTCTCTCTCTCTCTCTCTCTCTCTCTCTCTCTCTCTCTCTCTCACTTTTCTTCAATTCATCAGATACTTTTCATATTTTTCCAACCCAAATATATTTCCATTATTCTCTGAGTTATGCCTACTTATTAACCATCTCCCCAGATCATGTCTTAACACATCCTCATCCTCAGATATCATCTCTTAATTATTCCCAAGGCTTGTCTTCATTACCCCACAATTTACCAAATCATATCTACACACTCCTGTCAACTCCCCTCAAAATATTATAATTCCTCCCCGAGTAACCTCTTCACTCCTTTTCAACTCCCCAATTCATTGTTTTTGTTTTGCATATCTCTTTTCATAACTCGCCAAATCCCACCAACCTTTCCTTACAATCCCATATCCTAAGAGCATCTCATCACTCCTTTCCACCCCATGCCTTCATTACTTCACAATTCTTCCTTCCCCCTCAACTCTCTATTTCTCCTCGTTTTTGTTTTTTTTTAAATTAACTCTCCTTATCGAATTTCCTCTCTTAAACTCACCTCCTCTCAATTTAATTTTCCTTCACACTTTTCCTTTTCCCTCCTTCCCCCTTCTGGGTCGCCTGACAGGCTCGCTTGTCAAAAATATTTTGTTCAACCTAGATCGGGCAGTTAGTAGTTATGACACCACCAGTATCAGTCGATCAAACCTAACCCAGCTTTACCTAACCTAATCTAGTCTAGATTACTGAAGCCTAATCCTATATCTATGACTGTACAGTATGATATATATATATATATATTTTTTTTTTTTTTTTTGTATATAGTAAAACGAAATAACATCGAAGCCCATACCGTGTGTGGGGGGAGGAAGGTGTTAATCATGTGAGAAGCGATATAACCTTATATACAAACCACCCAATCTTGATAGGATATAATATACATATTCGCAGATGGGTCACCTGACGGGGGTTCCCCTGAGAGCTCGTGTACAGTAAACCTTGATTCATGCCCGCCCTGTCAGTCAGAATCACCGTGGCGAACCAGCGGCCTCGGACCCTGATGAAGGACCGAGATGCCTGGTTGGCCAAGGGGGTTTAAAAGTGAGGAATCATGGCATTGAAGAGGAGACGACCCCGAGCCTTTTAGCGAGAGGGACCTTATTGTCAGGGGGTGCTAAGGGTGTGCAGGAAGCCGTATGCAAAACTCGCGGAGGTCGTTCACTTAATTAGGTTTGAGTTCTTCTACGCTTTAGCATCAGCATAACGGTAATATCTGATCTACTGGAAAGACTTGCTACTAATAAAAAAGATAACACTGATGAAGTTATAGTTATATGCATGATTGGAGTTAGTTTCCCTTGGCGTTATTATACCGTTCCTTAATAAAACTAAATCCTACCTGTACATCACTGTATGCAAATAAAGACAATTTTAGCCTTACCCCTGTTTAGTTTTGATGAGAGGTTGAGTCGTTTAAGAATATTATTGTTTGATGTGTGGGTGTGTGGGTGCATCGTTCATACTAATAAAGTGTGTACCTGTGGCTCCATTATGGTAGGTGTGAATGAAAGGTGATTGGAGATGTGGTGATGAGATGAATGGTGATGTGCAATAGTAAAGTGGCTAGTGAAATGAACATGAAGACGTGGAGATAATGAGATATTCAGCGAGATGAGGAGTGGTTGTGATCCTGTGAAGTGGTGATGTTAGTGGTGATTTGCATGGAGAAACAAGGAGGTGGTAAGTACGTAGGTGCTTTGGTTGGTGAAATATATATGCGAGTATTAATTAAGAAATAATATGGTGATGCAAGGCGCTTTTAATGTGATGAGAAGATGAAATGCTAATGTTGCAGTGTGAGGAATATATTGTACATTTTCAAAAAGGACTACTAAATATTTGTTTAATTTACAATTTCTCTCCAATCCTATCCATCGTGATCAGGGTTAGTATTTTCCATTTATTAGTGGCATATATTGATCGCAATATAGACGGCAGACATACAGTAGATGTATGCCAACTTTGATTAGATAAGGTTAATATCCAACTGTCAATTAAACGTTTACTTCACAACCTTACCTCTTCACTAGTGACAGATGACTCAAAAGCTCTACATAATGACATTGCACCGCCTTCATTCATATACTTCTTCACTCCCTCCTTCCCCCTATCTCTCGGTTTACCTCTCCCTCTCTGTCCTTCTACCTCGCTCTCGTACACTCTCTTAGTCATTCTCTCATTTCCCATACGTTCCATATGGCCGAACCATCTCAAGGTGTTCCTTTTCACAATTTGTGTTATGATTATTTTCAATATCCACATATTATCAGTAGGCCTATTAGTGCTATATCTTGTCTCTCATTCTTTCTCTCTCTCTCCCTATCCCTATCCCTCTCTCTCTCTCTCGTTCCGTTTTGACTGTTCTTAGCTTCTGCACGAATGACCTAATCTGACGCCGACTCCGAACCAGCAATCCGGCCCAGTATTTACCTTGCGGCAGGAATATAGCCACAGTGTCAATGACGTTAAGCCCTGGTTGGCGGTGGTGTGTGAGAGAGAGAGAGAGAGAGAGAGAGAGAGAGAGAGAGAGAGAGAGAGAGAGAGAGAGAGAGAGAGAGAGAGAGAGAGAGAGAGAGAGAGAGAGAGAGAGAGAGAGAGAGAGAGAGAGAGAGAGATTGATTAATAGATAATTATAACGCGAAGGAGAGATAGCCTATACTATCTTTCAAAAACCTATGTATCCCATCAATCAATATAATGTTTCCCTATCATACTATTTAGGGTATAATACTATATATACACATACAGTACATAGTACAACTAGGAAACATGGTCACGTTTATATACATATACCGGTATATATATATATATATATATATATATATATATATATATGTGTGTGTGTGATATGGATAGATAAATGGATAGGATAGATAGAGCAAGTGATTCTAAGCACGTCTAGAGAAACACAAATTATCGGCTCCAAGATTATAGCAGCCTCACCGTATAAGCTAGGCGTATACAGACCCCCAGAACCCGGGCCTCGTATTCACACCATCTTCTCCCGCCGGTATATCTTGAAGGCTCATCGGCTCTCAAAGTCAAGTGTGAGGGAGATATGATCGATTTACGGCGCGAATAAAGATGAGCTGGGTGCGAGATTGGGGGGTTAGGAGGAGCTGGATAGACACCGGGCAACCTCTGATTAATTGTCCAGCCTCAACCCAGTTTTAAATCCTTTGTCAGCTTTCGAATTATTTGGTCAGTGAAGCAAAATTGGTGTAAAGCGATTGTGGTAGGATTGCTGCATGTATTTCAATGAGCATAGGAATAGTTTGATATATACTGAGCAACCTCTGATTATTTGGTAAGTAATAAATCCCTTGGAAGCTTTCGACTTTTTGGACCCGTGAAGCAAAATTGGTGCATAGCGATTGTGGTATGGATGATGTATGTGAATAGCTGGATAGACACCGGGCAACCTGTAGTTAATTGTCCAGTCTCAACCCAGTTTTAAATCCTTTGGAGGATTTAGAATGCTTGAGCCAGTGAAGCTGAATATTGTGCAACGCTTGTGTTAGGGGTAAGATTGTATTCATTGCTTAATGCTTAGAGTCGGCTTTAAATCCCTTTGAAGCTACAAAGTATGAATATTTTAAAGCATTTGTGGTATGCTAGGATGTAATATTTCACATAGCTAGACTGGACAAAGCATATTGCTAATCTTTCCGTCTCCAAAAGGTAGCTGTTGTAGTATCTCACTTTGGATTGGTACAGGTTTAGAGTTTTATAGAAGAACATTGTTGGTCGTGATATTCTATACATAGGGGCATAGTCTGGATTATCAACATATTCTATACATAGGGGCATAGTCTGGATTATCAACATATGATATGGGTTACATACAAACAATAAAATTAGCATGCTTACTTATATATCGACGATTCTTTACAGAAATACTGTACACCTAACCCTTTCCAAAGAACATTTAACTCAATTCTATGCCTAACATCTATACGACTTTACTCAGCAAATCATAGATCTCACATAGTCCATGGATCAGAAATACTGTAGGTTAACCAATGCATTTATTAATAACTATTAAGGGCACCCCAAGAAGTAAAGTAACAATATGCTGTGTATTAAAGGGCACCCCAACCAATATGTGTACACCAGCAGTAACAATATGCTGTGTATTAAGGGCACCCCAAGAAGTAAAGTAACAATATGCTGTGTATTAAAGGGCACCCCAAGACGTAAAGTAACAATATGCTGTGTATTAAGGGCACCCCAAGAAGTAAAGTAACAATATGCTGTGTATTAAAGGGCACCCCAAGAAGTAAAGTAACAATATGCTGTATATTAAAGGGCACCCCAAGAAGTAAAGTAACGATATGCTGTGTATTAAAGGCACCCCAAGAAGTAAAGTAACAATATGCTGTGTATTAAAGGGTACCCCAAGAAGTAAAGTAACAATATGCTGTGTATTAAAGGCACCCCAAGAAGTAAAGTAACAATATGCTGTGTATTAAAGGCACCCCAAGAAGTAAAGTAACAATATGCTGTGTATTAAGGGTACCCCAAGAAGTAAAGTAACAATATGCTGTGTATTAAGGGTACCCCAAGAAGTAAAGTAACAATATGCTGTGTATTAAAGGCACCCCAAGAAGTAAAGTAACAATATGCTGTGTATTAACGCTCAATTTCGAATATATGCGACGAACTAAGATAAAGTAATCGAAGCTATTTAAGGGGAGATATCCACTCGAGGGATTTTTTTCTGGACCCCTTTCTCCCTCATGTTTAGCCCCATTGCTTTTGAGATTTTAAGACGTTCGCCCTAGTAGTTTGGATATTTTAAGACATTTTGCCCCATTTCTGTCAATTTTAAGACCTTTCGTGCCGTTAAGGTGTCGATTTTTTCCTGGCGAGCGATAGCGAGCCTGTAATCTAAGAGCAACCGGCCTCCGGCCTGGACATTTTTCTACCGAAAAATGTACAAATTTATCTTTAAAGGGGGTCTAGGGGGTGTAATTTTAAGCTTGATGAAAACGTAGGGAACAAACTAAATACCTCCCCTTAAACTCCCCATAATCAATGACAACCAAACTAAAATAACGAGGACTGCATAGTTAGACTTTTTTTCTTCTTCTAGGGTATGCATTTTATCTTGGAGAAAAACGCAGCAGTCAGCAAACTATTTTTCTGTCAACATAATATTCGTGAAAATACATTATCCTCTAATATCCCGTATTGAAATATATTCAAGGATCTTTGAGAAAAAACAAAAAAACAAAAAAACAAAAAATCATCAAACTATCGAGAACAAGTGTGCGGCCATGTACCTATTAACAATTTCTGCATAATTAGACGCACTCTCTAAATTTATTCTGGCTATATTTAGATTAATTTAGTTGGCTCAGAAAGAGTTTGTGTGATCCAAAGGGTTTATTGAGCTAGATTGTACTCCTCTCATTGATGCGGTATTAACCCCTTCAGCACGATGACGCCTTTTTACCTTTTATTCTGGCTTTAGTTAGACGATTTTGTGCAGTTTAAGGGGAGGTATTTAGTTTGTTCCCTAGACCTCCATCAAGCTTAAAATTACACCCCCTTGAGTCCCTTTCAAGATAAATTTGTACATTTTTCGGTAGAAAAATGTCCCGGCCGAAGGCCGGTTCCTCTTAAATTACAGGCTCGCTATCGCTCGCCAGGATAAAATCGACACCTGAATGGCACGAAAGGTCTTAATATGGGGTGAAAGTTCTTAAAATCGCTAAACTAATGGGGCAAACGTTTTATAATATCAAAAGCAATGGGGCTAAACATGAGGGAGAAAGGGGTCAAGAAAAAATCCCTCAAGTGGAGATCTCCCCTTAAGAAGCGTCTATGTTATTCAGAGTGTTTATTGATATCGTATTAACCCCTTTCAGTCTCCAGGTAAATTATATACTTACGAAAATCGTCTAACGGTGATCATTATAAGACGAAAAGTACGTCATCGTGTTACATGGCCTAGTGTTAACAGGAGTATAATAAAAGATGCCATGCTTACATGGCATGGGGGCGGTTCGTTCGTGGCCACCCCATCGGGGATCACGGCGTCAGGCGATAGATAGATAGACGCTTACGAAAATAGTTTATATCAAAATATTCTGTTTCCATCCACTAATTTAACCCCGATAGTAAAATTAAGACTCGGCCGGCGACCTGTGAATGAGGGAGTGCCGCTCGGGGGAATATATTGCAGGACTTAACATATAAAATTGAATTTCACCTTCCAAACCTCAAGATCGACGTGAGATAACGGGAAGTTTCGGGTCACTCAGGGGAACACGATTTTGTGAAGCTCTGGCAAGGTTGCTAAATGAGTGCTGGGCAGGACTTTCTTTAATATTAGTCCTTTCTTATCTATATTTTATTAATTTCACCACAACACCAAACACCTCCAATGAAATTAATGAAATCATCTATGTGATCCACCTATGCCAGAAAGAAAATACCCACTGCCTCCAAAATTAATATGAAAAGTGGGTCATGCTTATGATCATAAACAATACAATATACTGTATAAGATGCTGGTTTTATGGGTCTGGATAACTTAAGGGGAGGTTTTTAGTTTGTTTCCTACTCCTCCAGCAATGTAAAAATGTCACCCCCTTGACCTCCTTTCAAGATAAATTTGTAAATTTTTCGGTAGAAAAATTTC
Organism: Paralithodes platypus; assembly: GCA_032716605.1. Classification (NCBI taxonomy): domain Eukaryota; kingdom Metazoa; phylum Arthropoda; class Malacostraca; order Decapoda; family Lithodidae; genus Paralithodes; species Paralithodes platypus. Next base: position 45,735,043 of record CM064495.1, read on the forward strand.
CCGGCCAAAGGCCGGTTCCTCTTAAATTACAGGCTCGCTATCGCTCGCCAGGATAAGATCGACACCTGAATGGCACGAAAGGTCTTAATATGGGGTGAAACTTCTTAAAGTCGCTAAACTAATGGGGCAAACGTTTTATAATATCAAAAGCAATGGGGCTAAACATGAGGGAGAAAGGGGTCAAGAAAAAAAAATCCCTCAAGTGGAGATCTCCCCTTAAAAGACACACACACACACACACACACACACACACACACACACACACACACACACACACACACACACACACACACACAAACAACAACAACAACAACAACAGCACCAAAGGCACACACACACACACACACACAAACGATAATCTAGGTAGTATGACTTCACCAAAATCTCAACATTCTTTCACTATCATTAAAGGTATATATTTCCTATTCTCTTAAACTTTACAAACATACAAATAGGATACTACAGTGCCATTGTGCAATAACACTCAACATCATACCCTGTTCACTACCAATGAAGCAAGCAAGCAATCTTTAAGAGGCATCACACGAGAGCTTTTAGCATCAATTTTCGATATTCAATATTTGTCTAGTAACTTTTTTGGATATGTTGTACTGGTATTAGATATTTAACTGAATATATATATTAATTTAAGTGACATAATTATTGAATAACTCTACCAGATAAGCTGCCAGACCAGTGTTGACGAAAATCTGAGGTGTGATAGCCCTTTTAGTATCCCCCCAACATCTGCATACCCAGCTCAGTTTACACACTTCCCACCGCATCCTTATATTGACTTGAATCACCTCCTGACCTCGGACGTCTGGGTTGTAAAAGGATAGCTGGTGGGTTATATAAAAAAAAAAAAAAAAAAAAAAAAAAAAAACAAAAAAAAACACACACACACACACACACACACACTCCATCCCTTTGTTTTATTACCGATATCCCTTCGCTAAAACGCCTGTAAAAAAAGGTTTCCAACATCTACTATAACACTTAAAATTGTGTATTATACTTGCCCCAGATCAAACCAAAGAGTGTTTTGTGGAATAGGAATATTGTATGCTATAGTAAGTTAAAATACACATGTTTGTGTTATTTACTGTGATATTTCTCTATTAATGTCGCATACTCTTATATAATCATTTCTTGCATTATTTTGTATCAAATCCATCGCTTTTGTCTATGTATATGAAGAAAACAAAAAGCAAATGCTGCCTGTATGTTATTCCTTTGATTTAGGTAACAGTTAAATATAATACAGTCTATAATAACAGTCTTAGGTATCAGCTACGATATGTCCCCGGGCTTTCAAATTCAGATAATAATAATAATAATAATCTTCTGGTTACTTATATAGCGCCCGTATCTCCTTCGAGGATTCACAAGCGCTTGGCTTTCATTAGTCTACCAGAGACCATTACCCATCCCCCTTGCTCATGGGGAGATGGTAACCGCCGGCTATGTCCCAGAAAAACTTTTCAATCTGAGCGGGGGATTGAACGCGAGACCTTCAAGATGGGAATCAGGCACACTATCAACTGGGGATGGGCTTATAGTTTCGTGGAAATTGTGAAATCAGTGAAAGTATTTGTTTGTCAACATCAAGATTCGGCCGGTTACCACTAAATTACAGGCGTGCTATCGATCGCCAGGAACAAATCGACACCTTAATGGAAAGAAATGTCTTAATATTGACAAAGAAAGGGTGCGAAAGGTCTTAAAAATGCCAAATTAATGGGGCGAACATCATATCTTGGTCAACACCAGGGTCTGGAGAATAAAAAATCAATAATTGGTACCAACATTTTCTAAAACTTTATTTATTCCTTTCGAGTGAGATATACAAAGATGTTCTTACACTTACCCCCTCTATTCAACATCTGGCAGACATTAGTATAGCACAAAGCGAACCAAACGAAATGACAGCTGAGACATGACTTATTAGTTTTTCTATAGAGGTAAGTCAATTTTGGAGTTTATCTCTAACTCCACAAGGATTTAATTGTATATAATAAGATTTTTTTAAAACATTAGATGGTTCGTTTGCAGTTCACAAGCTCAATATATTTGAGGAGAACAGATTAATGATAGAAGAATACAAATAAAAGATAAACAATCTTACTCGTAATGAAGTGTAATGAACATAAAGAATGTTAATAATCGAAATTCGCAACATACGTGTTAAGCTGGATATAAATTTGAACTCGAATGATAATAGCTAATTGAAACATGTTTTACCCGTAATATCTACGAACTATAAAATATACATATTAAAAATAATAATCAGAACGCAGAGAGACAACACCAAGATTTTATGATCATCAGAACTTTAAGCCTCCATCACACAGTCTTATATTTTGTAGTATAACTATAATACATTTGTAAGACGTGCAAGTTAAGGCAGTGAAGCACAGAAAAATATTGATTTTCCCCTGTGTAAACTTTTGAGGAAAACACATTTTCTCATTTTGAGGGCAGAGCATCTAAGCATTAGTTAATTTGCATTCTGAGCCTTATGCACCAGAGCCAAATTTATTACCCCTACGTTTGGAAAAATTCTCTCGAAGCCGATAGATCAGCGTGACTAATCATAGCCCTGGCAAGCATATTTTGGCCCACTAATTATGCTTTTACCAGGCAGGAGCGGTGATTGACAACCCCCAACCCTGAAACCTCGGACAAGAGCAAAAATTCTGATCGTGAGAAAAACTGACGTGCCGGGATGAAGTAAGCCCAGAAAATTATAGTCACCCCGTCAAGTAAATGAGGGAGATGGAAGACTGGTCGGGGAGAGTGTAGAGGGGAGGGGTGGGGAGTGTAGGGGAACATGGGGAGGGAGAGGAGGAGGGGAGTCGAAGGGGAGGGAGGGGCTAAAGTGGAGGTGATCATGAGTGGGAAGAAGAAGAGAAGAGGCATGGGAGGGGGGAAGGAGGGTGATTATGAAGAGGAGAAAGGGAAAGGGAGAGGGAGGGAGGAAAGAGGATAGAAGCAAGGGTGAGAGAAGAAAGGTGCAGAATATAAGAAAGGGGTGAGAAGGCGCAGGGTGAGAGATAGGGGTGGGGGATAGGGGTGAAAATAGGCAGAGAGAGGGATAGGGGTGAGAAGAGGCAGGTTAGGAGATTGGGGTAAGAAGAGGGTGGCAGGGGAGAGAAAAGCAGGGTGAATGATAATGTGAGAAGAGGTAGTGTTGGGGAGAAGGGTGAAAAGTAACAGCGTTGGGGGTGGGGGTGGGGTAAAGGGTGGGGTAAGCAGGGCCAATGTCTGGGTGAGGGTGAGAGGGAAAACGGGCAGGGTATGGGTGAGGGAGGAGGTAGAATGAGGCTATACGTGTAAGAGAATTAGACTCAAGGATGGGGCTCGGGAAGTTTTATAAAGTGGTGGTGAGAGTGAGGGACAGAGGGGGTTGATAAGCAAGTAAATATCATAGTATATAAAACAATTGATACGAGATATATTTCGGCATATTTTGACCTGCTACATTACTCTAAACATAAAATAAAATATAACAGAAATTTAGTGTTCCACTGGTAGCTAGACTGACAGTAGATTATACTAGTTCACCATATTCTACAAAACAGGAAGGGCAGTCAACCGTGCATTCTGAATTATTTTCCTTTTACATATTAATTCAAGCACTATACTCCCAGCTGAACCAGGGACGTTGATGCCTATTATATTATACAGGGAGAGTGGGGCATCAGTCAGTCGGGGTAGCACACCTTATAGCTGACCAGGAAATGATAGGTTAGTTAGAAGTGTCTTGGATGATGAGGGGAGTCTAGAAGATAAAGGTGTTGCCACATTACCACATTTTCCGGCAATTTTTCGACGATCAAGTTTTTCCTCGTACTATTTCCAGGCTCTTTCGTATTGGAATCGGAAACTAGATCGAAAGTACATTATGTTAGCTAGTTTAATTTTCATGCTGCCAAACAACAATTGCCTTAAAAATTGACGGAAAGATCGCTCATGAGACACTGCCTACAAACAACAGGGCTCTGATGTAACCTCATAGACGACATACACGTCCTATTTATTATTAGACATTATTTATTATTCTCAATAATAGTTTTTAGTGCAAGTGACGTGACAGCCAAATTTAATAATACAACGTAGGTAACGGTTAGGCGGCATTAACGCCAAATCTATTGTACTTAAACTGCATGTAGTAAATTGAATATATCGTCTGGTGGCCAATTTATATAATTCTAGATTTTAAAATGACAAAATACTTATAGGGATGCATTGTTAGTCTGTTTGACAAAATACGAAAAGACAAATAGATGACAAGACCAATATGTTTGCTTTCTACTGGACGATAATTGAACCTGGCTTAACACTATTTCAACCACAGCAATATATGGCATTCAATGTCCGTGGACGAGCATGTATTAATAGAGGCTGATAAATGTTCTCAATCAGACTTATGTACGGAAATTATATATATATATATATATATCTAGGGTAATTATAAACACAGTAAATATATTACAATAAATTCATCAGAGACGATACTGTACGTCAGCTATAAGCGTAGTCAAGATGCAGCAAGTTTGAATATTCCAATCTTACAAAAATCCTCCTCACATGATACATTCACACATCATGTGGCTCGAACGTCCCTTGATTTTGGCCCTGTCACTCGTTCAACTATGGGGGAAGCACTCGCTATAGGCAGTTATGCCTTTTGCCTCCCTCAATCACATAAAAAAAAAAAAATACTGACCAACAACAACAATATAGGAATCCTCAAATAGATGAACAGAATGGAATTGAAACGTGTCCGATCTCTGAATCCCCAAATCTCTCTCATCGACCGTGGCAATCTGGTTCTTCCATTATATGCACGGTGTTCAAAGGGCATTCCTCTGATATCCCAGGAGATTTATGGCGGGAATAAAACCGTGCAACACAACTCCTTCCCGAGTGAGATGTGGAGGGCAGGTTGTATAAAAGTTCGGGAGGCGAGACAAAAACCTGAATGAGACGCGGAGAGACAGAGGCCCATACAACCATATTCTTTAACCGTGTCGTGGTAAGCAGGGAGGGTTCTGTGGGGGCTAGATAAGGAAGAGTTATTTGGAATTAAAATACTTATAAAGTATATGGAAATATTGATATTTTAAAGAGCAGCACAATAATAGTCCATCACCACCCTCCACTTCAACCCATCTATCACATGTTACGAATAAGCATTGATCTCTCTCTCTCTCTCTCTCTCTCTCTCTCTGTTTTTGTTTATTACCAAAAAGATATAAACAAGCTAGAACGAGTTCAACGTAGAGTTACCAAAATGATACCTAGCCTAAAGAACAAACCATACGAAGAGCGTCTTAGAGAATTAAATCTATTTCCTTTAACCCAGCGCAGATTAAGAGGCGACTTAATTCAAGTGTTCAAAATCATCAAAGGCATCAACAATATGAACTGTAGTAAGTACTTCACTATCGACCAATCTAATTACACGCGGGGAAACGGTTGCAAAATTATTGGTAAATCTTTTAACTCGCACGAATCAAGAATTTCTTCTTCAATCGAGTTGTCAACTTGTGGAATGGGCTTCCCCGAGACGTTATAGACTGCAGCACCGTTGATTCATTTAAATTCCGCCTAGACAAATATCTCGCATAAAACCCGCGACTGACTGCGTTTGTAAATGAATAACTTTATCCTCCCCTCAGTTACTAACCCATATGTCCCCGTTAGTGGCAGGGCAGTAGTTCCCTTTCCAATGTTCCCTTACCCACTCTAAACCACTGTTTGGACACTGATCCTCAGTGTTTTGGAGGACAAGCAACCTAGAAGGGTCACTAGACCTTTTGTTGCTTGATTTCTTGCTCCTTTGT
>CM064495.1:45740994-45835994 GCA_032716605.1 Paralithodes platypus
ATTTATGATTGCAAAACATGGACACTAAACAGTTACTTAGAAAGACATACCAATTCCTAAGGTACAATTTGTTTATGATTATGCGCAATTGCTGGTATGACCACGTATCCATCAGCAATTGATGTTGGGTGATAACATATTGGGCGTATGGTTTTGGCGCATTAACTTCGGTAGACACATGACACGCCTCCTTGAAGTTGACCTTGCTCATGCGGGGGTATTGGTGAGTGACAATCTCGAGTACAGGAGGCTTAAGGAGAGACCATGACAGACAAATCATACAATTATGCCATTTCGAGTGCGACTGGCAATGGGAAGAGGTTGAGACTGAATCTCGCACAGATGAACCCCTTCGAGTGGAGTCAGTGGGTAAATACAGCTATGCACATCACGACATAAGCCCCAAATCATATTGTTTATTGGGCGATTGTGTTTATCGTGGGGCTTACTCTTACCTTTTCAAAATGAACCTTAATTATATTATAAAAGAAAAAACAAACGAGATCCTTTCGAGCTTAATAGACTATGACTGAGTGGCTTACTACAGAAATTATTCCCTTTACCTTCCCATGACCCAAGAGACTACTAATTTCCAACCTTGCGTTTCTACAATGTCTTATCGTCTTTCCTGTTGTGCTTTCCTTCTTCGTACACACGACAGTACCGAATTAGCCCAAATTAATTAATTAAATTAGCCTAACGTAATTTAATTTGTATTTTAGTGTACGTCATCGATCATAAGAACTTATAAATCAGAAGTTGTTAGTTTAGCGCTCTTCATCATAACCGAATCATGTCGAAATTGATCTAACCCGTTTTTCCTTTTTCGTTTTTAATACATACACTATATACTGTAAATATATATTTCACTTACATGTTATATACCAATAATAATAAAGCACATCAAGGATACTTAATAAGTCAGTCATATGAGTAGTGGGGTTAGCATAATATACGAACAAGTCCTTCTCACTAAGCTAAGAAACTCTGCACCGGGCTCCGGCTTATATCCCTCACGTGTAAAGCTCAGGAGAGACATTAGTCTGGGAGTCCTGGCCATACTTCTTCAATGGCTGCGGGACGGCGTGTGTGTGTATTATGTGTACCAGAACTTTACTTTAACCTTTTCAGTATGGAGGTGATTTAAATTTCATTCAGGTTATAGTAAATTCTTTGAATGGGAGAATGTATGCTTGCAATATATTCTGGATTTTCTTCAGCTCATAATAACTGTCTTGATAGCGTAATACATAAATGCGCGGAATTTCGGTGTGAGTATCCTAGGTTCGAGTCCTTGGAGTGCCACATGTATTTGTTGATTTCATTAATTGAGTTTAGAAGTAAAGTTGGTTGGTGAAAAAATATGAATTCAAGTGTTTTACAAAGGATATAACCGCTTTAATCCAACAATGGCTAAATTATTCCCCCATATCTATCTATATCTGTCTATACATCTATCTATCTATCTATCTATCTATCTATATATCTATCTATCACACAAAGACAAACACACTAGCAAGCAAGCACAAACGTATATACAAACACACGCACATATACCTCTTTACCGAATTAAACAGGTGTTCCAGAAACCAAAAAGGTGCAATAAATCAAGACATTATATGACATTATGTCGAAAGCAACAGTCAACACAAACTAACGTAATCTTATGCTAATTCACATGCCTTGGAGTCACTTTGGTACTTTCATCTAATTGATTATTCATTATTCATATATTCAATTATTTGCTTTATCATTATTGATCACACATCGAAGTCAATGGAGAAGGGATGAATGCTAATGATAGTAACCTGAAGCTTAAGAGTGTTCGTCACTCTAAACGATAGACTATATTCTTTCATAATTATATTAATTACATACCGAAAATTCATATTACTCTGTTACCCTCATTACAATTTCAAGTATTCTAAATAATGATCAATGCAAACTGCAGCTACGGATTGCCTACACTTACATTGATCTATTTATATTACATTTGCTCAACTTATTTGGTATGTGTTAAATCTATATTCACCATATATTTTCGGTATAAAAAAAAAAATATATATATATATATATATATATATTTTACTTATGAAAGGGTGATTTCATTGCCAAGGTGTATGTTAATACATTAATAATATAAAGATGCATATATAAAACGCATTTTTTTTTTTTTGGTGCAATAGTGTTTCGTAGAGCACATACCTCCACAGTGCACGCATTCTGAAAGGCGCGGTTGCATGTAATTATGGATCAGCTTCCTCGAACATACTTACATGGGAGGAAGCATAAGGGGTCGTAGGAGTTTTATGAGTGACTAAGATTGTTTGTCCTACCCAACTAATATATTATCTTAATATCTCCTTCTTACCCCTCCCTCGGTTCCTCCTCTCCATCTACCTCCTCCCTCCTTAATCAACCACTCCCAAGGGTAAAGAGGGGGAAGGGGGGGAGGGGGGGGGGGGGGGGGGGGAGGAGGGGCGGAGAAAAGGGTGGTGGTGGAGAAGTAGGATGGATGGATGGGTATAATTATGAGAGAGAGAGAGAGAGAGAGAGAGAGAGTGTGAGTGAGAGAGAGAGTGAGAGAGAGTGAGAGAGAGAGAGAGAGAGAGAGTGAGTGAGAGAGAGAGAGAGAGAGAATATCAATATGTTATTGAAATACATTATTTTATTGTATTTTACAGAAACAACAAATGGAAAAAATATATATTGCAAAACTAGGACACTCATTGCGAAAATAAAATAATGAGAGCTACGAGGAGTTATAAGGAATATATACTATCTAAAATACCCTGCGGTCCATTCTGGGAAGATATTTCGGATGGAAAGAGAGATATTGTGAATTTTACTACACTGATTGCAGAGTGAGATAAGACATAGGCAGGCAGACATTTGGAAAGATAAAGTTATAGAGATAAGGCACACAAAAAGATATAATAAATGAGAGAAAAACGAGTGAGATACGAGATAGGCAGGCAGGCATTTGGAGAGATAGAGTTATGGAAAGACACAGAGAGAGATAAAAAGTGAGAGAAACAGAGTCAGAGAGGGAGGGAGAGGGGAGGGAGAGGTGAGGGGTGGGGGTGGAGGGGGTTACTGAGGGTCTCTGGTCTCCATCAGCCGGGGTGCCTACTGAGCCATAATGAGGCGGCATCAGCCACGTCACTGTGAGGGATGGTCACATCTCACCCGCCCGGGAGACACTCCACACACACACTTACACACACACACACATGCACTCTCTCTCTCTCTCTTACATACACACACACACACACATACACACTCTCTCTCTCTCTCTTACATACACACGCACAGTCACATTCCCACTCACTCACATACACCCACATTCACTCACTCACATACACCCACATTCCCACTCACTCACATACACCCACATTCACTCACTCTCTCTCTTATTCTTCTTTGTACTCCCACTCTATTGTTTATGCCATTTGTTTCCCTTCCCTTTTCCTCCAACACCATTCCTATTTCTTCTCGTCTTTATAAACACTCACTTAGGTTGCTCTTATGACCCACACGCCTCCCTCACTCCCTTCCTGACTCTCATTCTATTTGTTATGCTCTTGTTTCCATTATTGCCTTCATAACTCTTACTCTCCTTCTTCTGCTCTTTTTATCATGCGGTGTTCTGTTTTCCTTACTCTGTGTTATGTTGTGATCTCAGTCTCTTCGTCGTATATTTTCATTCCCCTCCCTCCCTGTTTCACTTCCATAAAATTCTCACTCTAAGACTCCAATCCATTTTGTTCTTCGAAACTCTAACTCTTATTATTAGTATTATTAGCATTATTATTATTATTATTATTATTATTATTATATTTTTCACATTGCTTACTCTTATTATTTTAGTTTTACTCTTGTTATGTGGCTTCCTTCACTTATCGCAATATATTTGTACCCACTAGTCTCGTAATATACACACCTTCGTCCGTCACTCTCACGCTTACTCATAACACCTCCATTCTCTGTGTTACGTTCTTCTTAATTTTGATCTGTTTTCACTCTTATTCTGTTTTCATTCTGTTTTCATTCTGTTTCCTATTCACCTCATAAGTTTCACTCACTTGTATTGTGTCCATACTTTACCCTTGTTCTTCGCCATATTACTTTTACTGTCGTAATCTTAACTCTCACACAATGTGCGGTTCCTTATATATTAATTCATAAACTCATAATCTTCTTACTCGTTTTACATAAGCCAGATGAAATAATCACTTGTCCTGACTAAGTACAAAAATATTTTTATAATGCCTCCATGTTATCTCATCTTGTATGTTTGTATCTAATCTCGTTTGTTCACCATTCACAGGCTAATAATCAGCAACAATACAGTAATGCTCACCGTTTCCTTACTCATACCTTTGATGTTACTAATATCACTCTCTATATTCTCCATCCTCCCCGCATACTTCCTTCACAGACTTACTACTTTATTTCGTCTTAACCTATATACTCGTAACTCCAATTATTCCGTAACTGCTCATCAAAACTGTAGCTCTTTGTATCCACCCGTCAATATTCTTCTCCATCTTCACATCTCCTCCACGATCAATATTATTATGTATACGAAAAACGAGATACGTCTCCACCTATATATAGCTGAGCGATGTGTATTCTATTTCAATACTTTCAATATTAAAAGATAGATCATATCGAGAAAATTACAAACATTATACCGTCACTATGATTAGCTTACCTTTATCGTGTATCAATCCCATAAATCTTTAATGTACAGTTAACACAAAGAGGCCTGCCTAGTTTTAAATATATACAACATAAATCTTACATCTAGTTTAAAAAGGATGAGTTCAGACATAACTAGGACAAGTTTGGTTTTAATTCGTTGATAACGAGTATACCCGGTATAGGAGTAAAGTTTTGAATACCAAAGAAAGAAAAGTTGAAGTAACACGGGTAAGACGAGGCTTTGATTGGCGAGTGTACAGTTTCGATCTGGCCTAATAATAATCTAAAGGTACCAAAACAGTGGTATCTTAGTGTTAGTGGAATTTACTCCTCTACCTATTATCGATATCAGAACATTAAAAAATAGAAACTCACTACTTACATCTGCCACATTCATATCCAAGCCACAAACTTCCACGTACCTGCGAACAATAGAAAAAAATACGTATAAATATTGGCATTATGTCATAATTATAAGTCTCATACAGGGTAAATATTACCCATGTTAAAATCAACTTTCTCATGACTGTGCCCAAATTATACACCAATGCTTCCTTACCGGGTTCTGCGTACTACACCAAAAGACAAACAGAAAACAAATGAAGGAAAAGATACAAGCCAAATTAATTTAAAATATAGTTCATTTGTGCCCAAGCACATTAAAGTAACAAGACGAAAACAAATATTGTTTAAATCCTATGCCAAACAATGTAGAGTAATACACAGGTGAGATAATTGGGTAGGCACGAATCTTTAAACAATGATAACCTGCAAATTGTGAAAAGAACGGGATTTAGATTAAATAATACAAAAAATAAAACAAAAAATAAACACACACACATTTATACACCCGGGCCACCATTTGTACACTCGGATACCATAGTTTCTAGCCCACTCATAAGAATTCTTGAATCTTCTATGTTTTGTTTATGCAATAATAACTACTTGGATTGAGTTTATATTCATATTTTCGTTTCTAGAGATATAGTTCCATACTTCTAAATAGGTGAAGTTCACAAATATTTATGAGTGAGCTAGAGACTATGGTATCCGAGTGTACATGTTAATTAATCGTTATGGCGTCCGGTTACCGCCGCTGAAGAATTAAAAGTAGAGGTGGTAATTGGGTCCATACATCCGGTTGAGGCGGGGACTGATTGACCTGTGGGGAATTGGTCTTTTCGTTTACAGATCTCTTCGCCCATAGGCCTTTCTCTTTCGTTTTGCCTACAAGTAAAATGAGGATATAATAGGTTGATAGGTTGATCTGTCTTGATAGCGTAATGCTCAGTGTGCGAAATTTCGGTGTGAGTATCCTAGGTTCGAGTCCTTGGAGTACCACATGTTTTTACTACGTTCATTGATTTAATTAGTTAGGTGTATTTGTAAATTAATTGTATATGCTGTGGAGGGCTGACTGCATTAGACAAACATAAGGAAATTACACAATAATACAAATGTCAATGAAGATCTTACGCACTTCTAACAATTACCTACCAGGAACCAATGGGGACTTGAACCCCGGGCAATCAATTAAGAGCCCAGGTTGGCAAGTGTAGAGCAGGGAACACCCTGGGCTCTCCATAAAAAGACCAAAGTTCAAATCACCAATGGAATCTAGTATATTTTTCTGACACGTTATTGAGTTCTGTCATGGAATGCTTCAAACAGCATTATTGCAGTAGGTTAAGGGGAGGTATTTAGTTTGTTCCCTGGACCTCCATCAATCTTATAATTACACCCCCTTGAGTCCCTTTCAAGATAAATTTGTACATTTTTCGGTAGAAAAATTTCCCGGCCGAAGGCCGGTTCCTCTTAAATTACAGGCTAGCTATCGCTCGCCAGGATAAAATCGCCACCTGAATTGCACGAAAGGTCTTAATATGGGGTGAAAGTTCTTAAAATCGCTAAACTAATGGGGCAAACGTTTTATAATATCAAAAGCAATGGGGCTAAACATGAGGGAGAAAGGGGTCAAGAAAAAATTCCCTCAAGTGGAGATCTCCCCTTAGCGCATATATTCACCACTTCCCAGCTCTTATACAGTTTTCCGCTTCACCCACCTCCCTCACTCCACCTCTTACCAATAGGAGGTGGAATGAGGGAGGGGGGTTGGGGAAGTGGGTGCATTTCTGCCAAATCACGACCCCAACGGAATAGAATATGTGCGGCAACTGTACCAAGTGTATTAGTCCCAAACTGTACATCTGACCCGAGGCTCTAGCGAGTAGCTCTGTAGATCTTGATTCATCCACCTGCAGTCTATCGCTCACATTCATCCACCTGCAGTCTATCGCTCACATTCTGAGATATTATGTCTACAATTCGAAGTTGCGTAGCTTTTTGCGGATAGTTTTTTGTAAGCTAGGTTGGATTTGGATAAGCAGGGCTAGGTTAAGGTAAGGTAAGGTTAGGTTTTTCTTAATTTAGGACAGAATAGGTACCGTGTTTTGTATTATTATTATTTTTTTTTTTTTTTTACTTTTTTTACTATTTTTGGAATATTTGGTCACGGTAAGTAGGAGTTATTTTATGTTAAATTAAACAATTAAATTAAATACAAAAAACACAACGTACGATAGGGAAAAGCAAACCCCTTCCCAACATTACAAAAATAAAACACCCCACTTTACACCCTGCCTATGATTATTTATGATAAAATTGATCGAAGCCCGGACATACCATAAATCTCCAGCGTGACAAAAAATATAATCACCCGCGGGTTACAAAGGCTCGCCGGTGTTTCCTCGCGACAAACAAAATGTGAAAAATCGGTGTCATTTATTACTTATTTATGATCGACGTCGCTAAAGCCCCAATTTGAGACGCCCCGGCCCCCAAAGCGTCAGAGCCCAACAATCATTAGGGGGAGGTAAGTTGCTTTTTCTCCCTCATGTTTAGTCCCTTTACCTTTGAAATCTTAAGACGTTCGTTCCTTAGTTTGGCGATTTTGAGACATATCGTCCATTTTCTGTGTCAATATATAGATCTTTCGTGACGTTTAGGTGTCGATATTTTCCTGGCGAGCGATAGCTAGCCTGTAATTCTAGGAGAAATCGGCCTTCGGCCAGGAAATTTTTGTACCGAGAAATGTACACATTTATCTTGCAGGGAGGTCAAGCGAAGAATCTATACAATAAGTATATAAATAAATAAATACACCAAAAAAATGACCAAAATCCCCTAAAGGTGGGATAATGAGTGGCTTGGAGGAGTTATGAGGGTGCTGATGAGATGGGTTGCACAGTGGTAATACTCAAATGTTTAAAAAATATGTATACAACTTACACTCACACGCATACACTTAAGTTGTACGCATTCGTGAAGAGGATTACGCGAGTTTTCTCTCACTCTCTCTCTCTCTCCCTCTGTGTGTGAGAGAGAGAGAGAGAGAGAGAGAGAGAGAGAGAGAGAGAGAGAGAGAGAGAGAGAGAGAGAGAGAGAGCGAGAGAGAGAGCATGAGGTAATGGATATAAAGCTTACCACATTTGAGAAATTACAGGGTAGTTTGATTTCCAAAAACATAATTTAATGTTAAAATGAACTGACGGTATAAATGTATTAGTATAGATTATCATCAAGGAAATTGAACCGATACATCCTGGATAATATAGTGCAAATGAAATGCTAGTAAAAAATAATGGAAGCAAAGATAGAAAAATACAAATTTGACTCGTAAAACAAGATAATCAACCTTCTGTATTTCAAATATAATTCGAGAGAAAATAAATAACGCAACAATGAGAAGAAAATGACACAGGTAAAATGGATGTGAAATACATTATAAAATAAATATTAACTGCATCTTTTTGATAATAATGCATCCACCAACAAATTATGTTCTTATAAGACAGAGTTTAATATATATATATACCGTATATATATATATATATATATATATATATATAAAGTACGATATGTGGACTAACTCACTACAGTATACTGAATATATGTAATATATGTAATATATGTAATATATCCTTCTCACTGTCGACCATTTCATCGAATACTTACAGAATAGGCTCAAAGCATAGATAAATGTGTTCATGGCCAAGTATACATAATGATAGGTTTATTCCAATCCGACTGATAAACGTGATTACAAATAAAAAAATCCTTAAACTATATCACCATGAATGATGAAGGCGCCGACATACCCACGGGAGAGCAGGACATAGGTAACTGACCACGAATGATTCTCAAGAACAAGCACAATTTCTTTGATTAATCTAACCTGTCAGGATTGGTGATTGAACCCATACTTACTGAGCCAAAGAGATTAAATAAAGTGTATTAAGTGCATTAAGCTCCCCCAAGCGAATACGTGTGTGTGTGTGTGTGTGTGTGTGTGTGTGTGTGTGTGTGTGTGTGTGTGTGTGTGTGTGTGTGTGTGTGTGTGTGTGTGTGTGTGTGTGTGTGTGTGTGTGTGTGTGTGTGTGTGCTACAATATATGTGTACGAGCGTACGTCCGTGTACGAGAAGGGAAATGGCCGCCATATCTCATGACATGCTCCGAAACACACGTACGGGCTCTCCTTCCCCCACCCCCGCCGCCACCACCAATATTTACGACAGGGATTGGAAGGAAATATTCCGGGCATACATCACGGCCGTCTTTATGACACCCGACAGGTCTGCCCCGATGACTGATGGTGGTGTTGTCGAGGTGCGTCAAGCTCTTGATGGAGGCACGGAGGCAGGGAAGGGAGGGGGAGAAGGAGAGAGGAAGGGGAGGGAGAAGGAGAAGGGAGGGAGACATGCAGGGAGAGGGTGGAAGGGAGGGAGGAGGGAGACAAGCAGGGGGATTGTGGAAGGGAGGGAGGAGGGAGACAATCAGGGGGATTGTGGAAGGGAGGGAAGGAGGTAGGGAAGAAGGCAGTTTGAAGTTCAATGATAAACAAAAACAAAAACAAAAAACTACAATGTATAATTTACCTTTAGTGTCGATGGTAATACCGATGTACAAAAATACAAAATTGGTAAGAAAAAAAAAGCCGATCAAATACTGTAATACCGGAAAAAACACTCGTTCGTGAGGTTCCACCTTATACAACTTATATTATATATCTGCAGATATTACGTAGAGGTTACAGGAAAGAAGATACTGGACAAGTTGTTGTTGTTGTTGTTGTTGTTGTTGTTCCCCAAGCTGCCTGGCCGAACAGCCCCAAGGCTCCGAGCACGGCCAAGGCCATAACCGAGCGCCCCCACAGAACCCTCCCTGCCGACCACAATAAAGCCTGGGTGACCGAAGCCACTCCATGGCGGGGAGCTGAGGAGGGTGCGGAAACGCCCGGAAAACCAAAGCCCCACCCAGGGCCCTGTGCCCCTCAGCAATTATGAAGAGAAAGTTGAGGGGCAAGGGAAAAATGTGACGCTTTGGCTTCCAATCTTGGTAGATTGGGAGGTCAATCCACGGAAGAGACGCCGTCACTTGAGATCTAGGAAATATATAAGTAAAAGGAACAGTCAGAGTAAGCTATGGGTATGGCAGAGATCGCTCAGTTCTCACTCTGATAGACCAGCCCATCACCAATTAAGAAGGTACTGGGCAAGTCAAATCATATTGCAGCAGAGGGGAGGAAAAACCCTAGATGATACACAAAAACTGAATAATGCAGACATGTTATGAAAGGAATAAAGAATGCAGATATTTTAATCTGGTGTAACACAGGCACAGACGTTCTGGAAAACATAATATTAATTATTAATTATAATAATGAGTGACATAATGGTAATACCGGAGCACACACACTCGGGAAAGAGCTCCGATACGTATACCCCCCGTGACACATCGACCCTCGCTTCCCAACCCGGCATTAGTATACACCTCAAAGACGTTAATACCTGCGCCCGAATAATTATCAGTTAGCGTGCCGGCTGCTGCTCTGCGGGTTGACACTGACGGGGCTGGAAGGTGAAGCTGGCGTCACACAGGCATTTTAAGGGGATAGTGCTTGCAATTTGGTCTATATACTGTATGTATCTACTAATATATTTGGTCTATATACTGTATGTATCTACTAATATATTTTTTAGTTTCCTCGCTAGACCTCCGTCAAGCTTTAAAATAATACCCCCAAGAACCCTCTTCGATATAAATGTTTACATTTTCGGTAGAAAGAGTCGTGGGAATGCTAAAGTGGTCCCAGACCCTAAAATTTGTAACTTTAAATGTGGTTTCTGTTTGGGCTCTGTCTCGAGTCGGCCACCCCCAGGTATAGGGTATGTGCCTGTATACACACACTTAGGTAAAGTGAGAACAGGCTGGGATAGATTAGGTTAGGTACCCATAAAGCTTGTAAGTAAATCAATATAGACATTTCAAACACTTCATATACTTAAGAGGAATATATTATTTGTAACTGGAAGTGAACTAAGACAAAAGTAATACGGCATATGAGACTCACCATGATTCGTGTGTGTGTGTGTGTGTGTGTGTGTGTGTGCACTCTATCTCAGACCCTATAAAAACAAACAAAACCACTTTTGGACAAAGATTTATATGGGGAGAACAAATCAGAAAATCAAGTTATTTATTAGTCTGACTGAACCAATCCAAGCGTGGTGCCCTGACGAAGAGAAAGTTACAGATGATAGACAAAGGTGTGGCATTAAGAGTACAATCAGACGTCAATGTTATTACCTTGTGCAATACTTCAGACACCGAGATTGGATAAGGATATTTAATTCGGAGCTCAGTTCGATTTCACATTTGCTTGCTTTATACATTTAATTTTATTACATCCATCTTGCATCAGTCATGACTAGACATACTTTTAAGAAATTGCATGTGTATTTCAATCTGCTCGATTGATTTTATTATTGCTTATTTGGAAATGTGGATAAAAGAGCCAGGAATATGAAATTTGGTAGAAGAGGGATCCATTATTTAATATTCCCACTGTAAAATAGTTTTCAATGATATTTCACTGTAGATAAATATACGTTGTCTGTATACTTGCGTTTGCATACGCTGCGCATGTGAAGCAGGGTCTGAGGTGGGGTAGTGTAGGGATAAGGATAGGTTCTAGTAACATAAACCTATCAACCTATCTATTGTGAGATGGATTAATTCCCAAGCGGGTAACGTAATTCAGTTAGGAACCAAATAGAATACACCACACAACTGTTCACGATCATCTGTTCGTTCACTTATTGAACCTAGTTCTAGTCAAATACTTGAAGCCATGCACCTTCACCATCACTTTCTTTTTCTTCCTACTTTTCTTTTACTTCAGGTCCAATATCGAAACAAAAACGAGAATGCTCTGAACCAGGCCCATGCACCTTTAACTCCTTCAGACTCATATGACGCAGAGGTTGCCAGATTAGCAATAAGAAATAGAGTTCTCTCACTTATAATTACCTCTCCAAAATTAGTTTTCTGCCCACAGCTAACTCAAAGACAACTGCAGAGGTTGAAGTAACTAAACTAAAGGTTTCTAAATACCCCTGATGGTAACAAAGGCTTTAAAGTATCCCTAATAAGCTAAAAATCGCGTCATATGTCGGAGAGGGTTAATATGTTTACTGCCTTGTGATTCACTTACACTTTCTTCCCTACTTTACGTTTGTGTTTCTATTATAAGCATCCAGTAATCATTAACCAAATATGAATCATAGACCTCATCTTGCATGATTTGGTATATTTTGGCGTTCAAAGTAGTCGGAATAGTCTGCAAAATGTTAACTTAATTTAATATTTAGGGCAATCGTCCATACGACTAAACTGCTCCATTGAACACCTAATCGAAGATTCAATATTTATGTAAGACATAAACAATAAGTAACTTACAATATGGACATTTTAAAGTTCTTTGACGCTATTAATGAACGTGAGTTCAAAGATAATTGTATTTCCATGTACAGTATAAGTTTAATTGTGCTTGCTAGCACAAGAAATGTATTAATCACGTGTACAGGTGATTACTTCTCACAGTGTGTATATATATATATATATATATATATATATATATATATATATATATATATATATATATATATATATATATATATATATATATATATATATATATATATATATATATATATATATATATATATATATATATGTGTGTGTGTGTGTGTGGTTCGAGTCCAGCTGGCAATATAACACCTTTAGTAGCTCACATGTATTTGTGACATATACTTAATATTAATGACTTTCGTGTTTGGCTGGGCTAGAATTAAATTAAACCTCTATAACCAGAGTTGCGAGGGTGTATGTATAAAAAAAACAAAAAATGTATGGCATCCTGAAATGTGGATCCTACGACTTGTGTTGAATTGTAATACATTCTCGAAGAAGGATTTCCCTTCTCTTTAATATAAAGATAATATTATTTCTATAGACAGTATAAGTTTAATCTTCCTAGCGAGCACAACAAAATTATTAATCACGTGTACTTGTGATTATTTATCACCGTATATATACCGGTATATATATATATATATATATATATATATATATATATATATATATATATATATATATATATATATATATATATATAACGTATATATATATAATCTAGAACTACTTCTCTGAAGAGTGAAAATATTAGTTGAAAATTGTTTAGCATCATGCCATCCTAATCTGTAGCAATCGGACGGTGGCCAATCATCAAAAAGCCCTCACGGAGTTGAATGGGACTAAACGAGATGGACAAACGGGTTATAATCGAGTCCCAGCAATAAACTCTCCTGCCAATGATGCCTCACAATGCCACATGCAACAATCAACTCGTAAAAATCCCCAAGTAGAAAGTTGTAAGGCCGTGTCCAGTGTGAAGAGTCGTAAAGTGAGCTAGACATGAAGAGACTACGATAAAATAAAATAAAAAGTAAAAAAATAAAAAAATAAAGCAAAATAAAAAAAAAGAGACTACGTGGGGCTGGGAGGTGTACAGTTGCTAAAATAAATAATGCTATCCTGCATAGTATATTAGCTCCTAAGGAGGTGATATTCAGTGCTAATTAGATTGTATTCATATATTGCAGAAGAGTTTTTCAAATACTGTTCTAGGTGTACAGTCGTGCTCATGAATACGTGAAAACCCCTCCCCCCCATAAAGAGAGAGAGAGAGAGAGAGAGAGAGAGAGAGAGAGAGAGAGAGAGAGAGAGAGAGAGAGAGACGACGGCCAGCATTAACTAGTGAATCCCATTTTATATATATTTTTCTTTTTCATTCAAGCAGTTTCAAAATAGTTCATCAGACAATCACAATACCAAATAAAACAATATAAACCATTCCAGAAATTCCTGTGCACGGCTATACAGCATACGTGCTTAATTCATCATTTGACATATATTACTACAGTACAACTACAGGCACAGAGACTAGGAGGATGGGTTAACATAATTAAATAAATAAATATATAAACAAATAACGAAATACCGACAGAGAGATAGCTATGGTAAAATATGATCAAATATTCAGTTGTTATTTTCACATTTATATTCACATGTCATTCTCTATAACGTTAAATACATAAAGGAAAATCCGTCCATGACATCATGTGAGCGGCTTTAGTTGGCTAAAAATAAAAATGGAATTATAATAATAATATGATAAGGATCAGGAAGTTTTATATAGATCATACATGCACACAAAAAACACAACAATGCTAATCCTGCTTTGCAGGAATTGATCTGAACGATACATGTTTTGCTATTTATCGATAATAAGCAGTGAGAATATGTGAACTAGTTTTGCAATTACAATTTTGTTCATACATACAAAGGCTTTATAATCCGACCAGTGTACAAAATAAATGAAGTTCTTTAGATTTAATATTAACTATATTAAAACAGTATAGCCTTTGTTTGATCAAATTAAGATCATACTTTAGCAAATGCATGTAATTGTTCAATTAGTGGACAACCTAAAGTAAAAGAACATCTTAATACCCGTATAACTTCCAGTTTTGAACATGAAATTGTTTTTAATTATCAACAGATAAAAACCTTTGTCGCTGTGCATGATTGGATTTAGTAAAGCCGGAAAGTGAACACACTAAAGTGTTGTAGTAAATATGATGTAATATAAAGTTATATGAGGAAGACAAGATATAGTTTAATCGATTGAGATAAAACAAAACTATAATAACATTCACCTACTAGACGAGACAGAGAAAGGGTCAAGGGAACGCGAAAGTGGTACCGAACCCTAAGAATTGGAACTTAAAATGTTGTTTATGTTCGGGCTCTGTCTCGAGTCGCACACGCTCAGCTATGGGGTAGCCTATGTGCCTGAATATATACTGTACATATACATAATAAACTATGCATCTGAGGGGGTTCTTCCTAGGATAAATAAACCGTGAGGAAAGTGTTGCGGAGTCTGGTAACTGTCTTGGTGGTATAATGGTTAAAGCGTGTAAGTAATGTATGTGGTGTTCTGGGTTCAAATCCCTTGAAGATCATATACTGTCATTAAGTTTATTGGGAGTTATTGTTGTTAAGCACGATCATAGTTAATCTTCAACAATGTATCTTAATATTTTTAGATATCTAAATGATACAATTTTGCATAAGTTATTATTAGATATGACTACAAGATTACCAGCAACAAGGTTCACATCATCGTTATACTGTAGTAGGTAAAATTAATGAAAACATACAGCATATGTAATCCACCTGGTGAAAATTAATGTCATCAATCGAATCCGCATTATACATTATTGTGTAGATTAACCAGTGTATGACATCCCAAGGAAGAGCCGCAGTACAAGACAAACCACGATTGCTCCTCCCCAGAAAGAAAAATAAATAAAATCAGAGTTAAGTCGGTATCACACGAGCGCTTTTTCCCTCAACTTTTATCCTCAACACTGGTCTGGCAGCTTATGAGGTCAACTTGTAAAATATTTCGGTTAGCTAAATTCATCCCCCATCAGTCTAATTTCCGATACCAGTGTAAAATATTCCAGAAATGTTGCCAGAAAAATGTTGATCACTGAATGTTGACTATAAAAGCTCTCGTGTGATACCGGCTTATGAATGTCACTAACCCGAATGTCGGTCACCGGCCTCGACACGTGTGGTGAGCCAGTTTTTGTTGACATCCCCACAGAGTTCTTGATGAGGGTCCTCCTGGCTCACACACGTAGTAGGAAACATCATTCATATATATACATCAAATGTTCGTGTATATTTCGTATATATTTAGCGAGTATAACCATCAGGATTTATTAAGGGAGGAGTTTTCCCCTTCTTTACCGGCGACGTCTTTTCGATTTTGTTGTAGCTATGTTTAGACGATTTTGTTGTAGCTATGTTTAGACGATTTTGTTGTAGCTATGTTTAGACGATTTTGTACAGTTTAAGAAAGTTCCTTAGTAGTAAATAGGGTTAAGAGAGATACTTCGAACCTTTGTAATTGCTGGAAGCCCTATTTAAACAGCAAAAAATCGTCTAATAGTAGCCAAAATAAGTTAAAAAGAAGTAGCCGGTACAGAAGGGGGTAAATATATCACACGATTTGTCAATTAATCCATATATAATTCCATTCATAAGACTGTTTTATCGTTATGTTTGCATAATTAACAACCTACCTTAATTAATTTTTACGATCGACTGTACACCGTTTGTTTTCGGTTTTGGAACTTGGTATGCTTGATTGGGCTAAGTGCCCATTTCTGTCAAAATACGGTCACTTTCATTCCGTACTACTTCATTAATAGATAGTTATAGGAAACATATATAAATATACTAAGAAACAAAAAGGGAGACGTGTAGCCATATTCACATGTTTCATTTACACATCGTTTAATTGAAAGTGGTTTATACTGTTAATTTACTTTATCAAAAGATATGCACTTTACTATTAAAAGTTTAATAAAATCGTCTATGGTTTAGGCAAAATACACCCATAATCACACGAAAGGGTTAAACTCCAACCATAATTTGCCTAACCTACCATTAACAGTGGACCGAAGGCATGCAAGCTACCTGGTCACTTCAACGCCATACTTATCCCCATCTAATATAACTTGTCTTCACCTAAGGGGAAAAAATGTTGCTAATTCCTGTTAACATCAGGTCTTGGTTCAAATCGCATTAACGGAGAGCAACATCTAATCTTGACATGCGACTGCCATAAAGGGTTAGAGAAAATGAGGTAGAAGACTGTAAAGTTTAACTGATTCTAACAACTACCTGTGACAGAGCATGGCTATAATGAACCAGAATCTCCTAATAAGAGGAAAAACACGAATGTTGTGTGAAGTTGGTCCTGAAGGAAGAACTCACTAAAAATCATAAAGTACACTATTTTAATGCAAGTCGAGCAAATCTGTCACTGATATTTTACTGTCTCCCCCCCCCCCCCCCCCTTTGTTTTGTGTTGCCTTTGTTCCTGTTTGTTTATGTTTATGTATGTGACTGTATGGCTCTCCCAAATATACTCATATGTTGTCCTTGTGAAACTAAGGGTGAATTTACCTATACGTTTCTTTTAAACATGTAGCAATACGATTACATCATCTATTCCTGCTCTTTTATAAGAAACCTATATTTTCGCAAGAGAGGTTTATCACTATCATAGTTTTCTTCCTGCTGTTGTCTAACTAGAGCGACTACGTGAAATACCACCTTCGCCGTGGGTAGCGTTGACTGGGGTATGGATTGTAGGTTATGTATTGCCCAGTCAAAATCAATAGTTCGATGATACCTTTTACTATGATGTGTGAAATTTAGAGAAAGCGATGTTAACTCTACATTTATGCGTCATAAAATAAAAGTACTAGCCACGAACTATCAAAAACACATGAGCATTATCAAGTAACACTAATAGTAACGTAATATTACACAGTTTATGATCAGGGTTCTCTGTGAACTATTGACTTTTAACTGTACATGAATCCCAAGTTTGAGCTCGGTATCTTAACTAATGAGATTAAAATATAAATAGTGCCTCACCTCACCAAGAACATGAATCAAGAACAACAGCAACACGTAGCATTTATTAACCCCGTCTGTACCTGTGATGTACTTTTCATTATATTCTGGCAACTGTTAGACGATATTATTCAGTTTAAAAAGGGCCTCCAGCAATTAACAGGCTTCCAACTATCTCACTTAAACCTTTCTACTACCTCAGATCCTTCTTAAACTGCACAAAATCGTCTATAATACAGCTAGACAAAATTAAGAAGACGTCGCCGGTACAGAAGGGGTTAATGACGATCACCGACACAGGTAAAAACTAATATAGTTCAATGCTTACACTTTCCCTTTTATGGAACGGAGGAGCTAGCTTCCCACAGTGTCTTGTAAGTGTGTATACGGTATATGGTGTTGTAACCTAATTATCAATTTATGATGAACTGAATCTCTCTCTCTCTCTCTCTCTCTCTCTCTCTCTCTCTCTCTCTCTATATATATATATATATATTATATATATATATATATATATATATATATATTATATATATATATATATATATATATATATTATGAATACGAATATATGCATACTCGTAACTTACAATGGTCAACATAACAAACATTGATGAAAGTACGTTAAATAATTAATAATATTTATCTGAAAGCTTCTTTTTTCATCTCCCCACCCACCCTGAACAATCAATGTTGCTCCTGTCTTTCCCACCTTGAGCAAAATTTGTCTGTAAAAAGTTTACCCATTTTACAAAAATTTCAAAACTATCACACACGCGTGCACAAGTGTAGACCTATAATAGCAACCATAAACCAAAATATATATAGGAGGCCACATTTGTCGCTCTGTCCGGAGTCTGAAGAGTAGCTTGTTCTGGGGTCAGTACGCAAGATTTTCTTGTTTAATCAAATGAACATTCAAGCTTTGTTGTGTACATAGTGAGGCTTTCAGAAGAGAAACAGTGCGGATGTGGATGTATAAACAGTGCGGATGTGGATGTATAAACAGTGCGGATGTGGATGTATAAAAGAGAACTGAACATCGGGCGCCACGTACATTGAGCCCGGTCGTAAAGCTGGTGAGCGGCCACCGCGGAGGACCCATCAACTTGGCCCTTATGGATGGCCCTTCTTATGTCAGGGGGCCTCTGTTGCGCCTCGCCTCACACGCTTGACCTCTGCGACGTACAGTTAAGGCCCTTTTTCTGGCACCATTAATTCGGTTACTGGTATCGGCACCAATGGTGAAAGTTGATTACCTAAGGTAACCTTGTTTTCATTATTCTGTAGTTTTCAATTGAAAGTTACCTAATA
This sequence comes from Paralithodes platypus, assembly GCA_032716605.1. NCBI lineage: Eukaryota > Metazoa > Arthropoda > Malacostraca > Decapoda > Lithodidae > Paralithodes > Paralithodes platypus. Next base: position 45,759,920 of record CM064495.1, read on the forward strand.
CATTTTAGGGAAAGAGCACGCTTGAAAATCATCTTTTAGTTTATATTTATAAGTGTTGTCACAAATGATATAGCTCTTTATAATACTATTTCCTCCAGCACTGAAAACAACGACTTTCGTGAAGGCTGGTTGTATCCAGAGAGAGGTTTGGCATCCTCTACCCTACCTTAGCCGTTTCTGTCTGTCTCTATTACTGTACTACTTTTCCTTCTAGGTGCTGGCGAGATCGTCCGATTGGGTGGCACTGCAAGGGGGGCTGCGAACGGTGGGGATATTGGCCCGGGGGTGCAAGCCAGTGGGGTGATGATCCCCTCCCCCGCTGTTCGAGACCAAGACCATTAACCCCTTGAGGATTATGACACGTTTAGACAGTATATTATTAGACGATGGTATTCAGTTTTAGAAGAACTTGTGGGAGTTAGTTAATTGATATAGTTTTTACCCTTTTAATTTCTAGAGATCTTTCTCTAAATGCATAAAATTGTATAATGATGACTGCAGACGAAAGAGTAACAATGCGTCCTCAATGTTTAATTTCACTCTCTCACTCTCTCAACTTTGGGGGAGACACTTGTCACAGACAACTTTACCTCTTGTCTTCTTCATATACAAAAGAAAGAAAAAATAGTTCATACTATATGCTTAACATATTATATATTCATATTCTAGTTCGGTGTAACTTTATGATTATGACTTTTATTGTAATCATTCATAATAGGCAATGAAGCAATTACACATTCGAGTTTAGACAAAATATATTAGTTTATTCGTAAATCATGATTATGAGAACGAATTTAAAGTTTTGCATTAGCAATATATAATTCAGTCCATACTTTTGTTTCACTATTTTCACCAACCACCATCACTTATCTACAGTGGTCCAATTCCAACTCAATACAACTTTTTCTTTCATGTATCAGTTTCCCCTACTCTGCCTGCGCCCTTTAATTCATCTCTCTCTCTCTCTCTCTCTCTCTCTCACGGTGGCCGACCGTACTAAGTCACTGTACTTGGAGTACTGACTCTGGCGGTGGGGGTTCGATTCCACACAACAGCAGGGGAGGTTTCTGTCAAAAACTTTCCTAGGCCGTGAAGGCTAGTTCTGGACGGACCAGTCTCTGGGGACCACACAGTATCCTGCCCACCCCCTACTCCCCAGGGGGTATGTAGGCGCTCTCGTTAGCAGTCAAGATCAGTCTGTTGATCACTTAGGATATGGTCTAGGGTAAATCTAGGATATGGAATTGTGTATTTTCAGACTCATTGACTGCCACCTTAAAACAAATCAATTATTAATATCAATTATTTACACGCAAATATGCTCTCTCTCTCTCTCTCTCTCTCTATATATATATATATATATATATATATATATATATATATATATATATATATATATATATATATATATATATACCGGTATATATATACACACAGGCATAGTGTTTAATCACAATAATTCAAATATCGTTTCATATATATATTTACCTACCAATCTGTACGTACTCTCTCTCTCTCTCTCTCTCTCTCTCTCTCTCTCTCTCTCTCTCTCTCACTCTCTCTCTCTGAGCACGGCCCCCTCCGCCATATAGCACATTTCCATTACTAGGGTGACTGGTGACCCCCCCATGCAGCCGGACGGGCGTGCATGAGTTATGATCGACCGTGCGGTTATTCGGCCGCCCCATCGGTCAATATTTATCTCACTCGTGCGGACGCGATGGATGGACGGATATATTGCCCCTCTCTCGCTCATCCGGTTCACGGCGATAGATGGCATGAGGTAGATAGATAGTCGTATGTATGCATGTATATATATTTTGTCAGGCCCATTCCCCACTTTTCCTTTTTTGTGATAGATAGATAAATATATTTGGAAGGCATGGGAGATATAGATTGATAATAACGATGTGTGGTGGTACAGATAGATATATGTATGTGGAAGTCATGTGATAAAAATTGATTCATGGTTTATCAAAATATACAATATATGTGGAGTGGGGTTAGATGTACATTGGTATATAATACAATATACCCCGGTATGTTATTTCGTATAACTAAATATATATGTGCACTGATGCGATATATAGAATGATAGAGATGGGACGTGGAATATCAAAGTTATGGAATATATGTGGACATTAGATGTACAGTATATAATATATATATATATATATATATATATATATATATATATATATATATATATATATATATAGTTGGGGTAGGACATAAATATACTGTATATATTTTTTTTTTTGTCTATGTGATTGAGGGAGGCAAAAGGCATAACTGCCTATAGCGAGTGCCTCCCCCATAGTTGAAAGAGTGACAGGGCCAAAATCAAGGGACGTTCGAGCCAAAATATGTGTGAAAAGGACTTGCAAGATACATCTATGCAGATCATACTGTAAACGAAGCATACACCTATACTGTATATTCAGAGTTCCAGACATTTGTTATAATTTTATTGTTGAGGCAAAAGGACAGGTAGCTTAAGGGGGTAGTACTCGCTTTTTCTGGACCCCCTTCTCCCTCATGTTTAGCATATTAGTGTTGAGGTTTTAAGACGTTCGTTCCGTTAGTTTGTCGATTTTGAGACCTTTCGCCTCATTTTTGTAATAAATATTAAGACCTTTCGTGCCCTTTAAGTGTCGATTTTTTTCCTGGCGAGCGATAACGAGCCTCTACTTTTAGAAGGAACCGGCCTTTGGCCGGGCCCTTTTACTGCCGAAAAATTTACACATTTATTTTGAAAGGGGGACTAGGGGGTATTTATCTAAGCTTGATGGAGGTCTAGCGAGGAAACTCAACAATAAATTGATAAATAAATATATAAACCAAAAACAAAGCACTATCCCCTTAATTAATGCCTTAATGCTTCCAAAACCCAATTTCTCCATCTATCTACTCGTCAGGATCTCCCAGCGGACTATCCCTTATTCTTCAACAATACAAAAATCAACCCTTCATCTTCTCTCAATATTCTTGGTGTCTCTTTTTCTTCTGCTCTCATTTGGAAGGACCATATTACCAGTCTTGCTAAGGCAGCCTCCCAGAAGCTGGGTGTGCTCAACCGCCTTAGGGGGTTCTTTTCCCCTGCACAGCTTCTTGCTCTGTACAGGGGCATAGTGCGCCCTTGTATTGAGTATTGTTCACATGTGTGGGGAGGTTCCTCTCACACCGCTCTCCTAGACAAAGTTGAAAGGAAGGCCTTTCGTATCATTAACTCCCGTCCACTCACCAACTCTCTGCAATCTCTCTCTCTCCGCCGCAATGTTGCATCTCTCTCGCTATTCTATCGCTACTATAATAATCAGTGTTCCTCAGAGCTATCCCAGTGCATACCACCTCCTTTACGTAGGGCACGTGGTACCCGTCTTGCAACTCAATCCCACCCCTACTCTGTGCAACTCTCCAACCCAAGAGTGAAACGTTACTCTCAAACTTTCTTCTACTCAACAGCTGAGCTCTGGAACTCTCTCCCAGAATCAGTCTTTCCCGCTTCCTATGACTTAAATTGCTTCAAACTCCGTGTGTCCAGGCATTTTGGCTCGAACGTCCCTTGATTTTGGCCCTGTCACTCTTTCAACTATGGGGGAGGCACTCGCTATAGGCAGTTATGCCTTTTGCCTCTCTCAATCACATAAAAAAAAAAAAAAAAAAAAAAAAATTGGAATCAGTGGATATGATGTTCTTTATATAAACCTTAGAATACATCAGCTTAGAAAACGTCTTATAACAAAGATTATTTCTGACATTTAAGCGAAGCAATATACTGTACACATCTATAAGCATGTTCGTACTATACATATGCACGAAATAGAACTATGTGCTGAATTTATAGCTTCAAATACAACCTAAGATATGTTCATTATTTCCAATGTACCATGCAGACAAACAATAACAATGTAATAAAGATAATAAATTGCTGTAATTCCTTGTATGTTGAAGTGTTGTAGATTGTATTTGTTTTCCCTTTTATTGGTTGTACCTGATGTTTATTTTTCTCTTAAACTCTGATAACTGTATATAATTAGTGTAATACATTCAGGGGGACACATATTACCAACGGCATCAGTTTCCCGTTGTCACAAACACTTTTGTAAAATATGCTAACAACAAATATCGGCATGTGTGAATGAGTGTACGTGACAGAAAAGATTATTAATTGAAATTTGAAATCGAAATGATTCCTTAAGACCTACTTTAATTTTCACTCTACTCACATGGAATGGTTAGATTCTGTTATGTAATAAGCATATGAAACTACAGGTAACTATGTAAAGTGTTGGGATTCTTGGTAAGCTATCCAGTGGAAGCAATGTATAAGTTTGGAGGTGAACTTAATCTCTACAATATTGGTTGAAACACTAGTTGCAGAAATATTTAGTAAAAGATATAATTTTGCCTTATCACATGCAGTTATATGCAAGGATGGGAAAAAATCATATTCATAACTCATTCTGCATCCCAACCCTACCATAATATGCCATTCCATGCTATTGCTTCCCGGAAATAGCCAGTGCAGCTGTGAAACCACCACGGGAAATAGTTTGATCTAAATATCGTATTCCCAACTGTGATGGAGGAATAAGTTTAGACATCGATGAAATATAAAATAACTGTCAACAGAAATTACTATGTCGAGTAAGTTTCTAAAAATACATACATTTTATTCATTTTAATATTTTAAACATAAATGAGCCTATGGACCCAATAAAAATACAAAGTAAAATACAAAGTAAAAAACAATTGTAGCCCAACGTGGGGCTCGAACCCACGACCCCGAGATTAAGAGTCTCGTGCTCTACCGACTGAGCTAGCCGGGCTGTTATTGAGAGGGACTGTATGGTGTCTTTGGTGTTAGTGAGTTGGGCCTAAAATTAGGCCTTATAATAAATTAGGGTTGGGTGTGAGAGGGATCTGCATACTCCCATTTTCTTATGTTCTCTACTTCACCACAAATGAAATGAAATCTGTCTCGTCTCCGCATTATTAAAAATAGATACATTAGACTAAACCGTACTGTTTTACTGTAGTATATTTAAAATTTTAATTATATATTATTATGGTAAACGCGTGGGAGAATTTTTCCAGCCATTGATAAAACCCAACCTATCAAGTCGGTATCACCAAACTCGACCCGTTGTTTTGAGATCACTTTGCATAAAAGAACATGTCGCTGTCATAGCATAAGGCACACTTTGATCTTGCACCTACATAGCTATCTATCTGTCTATCTATCTATCTATTTACTCAGGCCCACCCCGATCTAGCACTATGGTATAATTGGGGCACACCGATAAAAGTATGTATGGAGAAGCATTTTCTGATTCTCAAAAAACGTTATATGAACATCGGTGCCATGTAGTTCAGTCTTCGAAAAGGCACTATGGTTTAACCCTTACCGTACCGGCGCCATCCGTTTAAATTTACTTTGGTTACTATTAGACGATTTTATTAAGCTTAAAATGGGCCTCCAGCAATTAACAGGCCTCGAACTATCTCACTTAACCATTTTTACTACCACAAATCCTTCTTAAACTGTAAAAAAATATCTTAATATAGATAGAATAAAGTTAAAAAGACGTCGCTGGTACAATAGGGGTTAAAGTTATTCCATCTCTATATTCTAAAGTATCTTCATGGAGAGGTCAACAGGGTGCAAGCACAGGCGTCTATAGGAACACTTACAACGAATCATGTGCTTCCTAACGCCATGTTGGATAAATAGGTTTCGTCTTCTTTACTTTATAATGTTATATATTCACATTTGTTTATTGTATGACAGAGGGAGTACGACAGATGACATTAGTCTTATTGTATTATTATTATTATTATTATTAGTATTAGTATTAGTATTATTAGGCAGTATATATTTATTTTTATTTTATTTTTATCCTCTCATCATGTACTGGATTGTTTGGTGCTCCTTACTGCCCTAAAGGACTTTAGGACTGGATTTTATTTTCTATGTGAGTGAGGGAGACAAAAGGCACAACTGCCTGTGGCGATTGCCTCCCCCAGAGTTGAAAGAGTGACAAGGCCAAGATCAAGGGACGTTCGAGACAGAATGCCTGGACACACGGAGTTTGAAGCAATTTAAGTCATAGGATAAGGGAAAGACTGATTCTGGGAGAGTTCCAGATCTCAGCTGTTGAGAATAACGGTGCACTCTTGGGTTGGCGAGTTGTACAGAGTAGGGTGGGATTGTGTTGCAAGACGGGTGCTACGAGCTCTACGGAGAGGGGGTGGTATACAATGAGAGAGCTCTGAGGAACACTGAATATTGTAATAGCGGTAGAATACTGAGAGAGATACAACATTGCGGTGAAGAGAGAAAGAGAGAGAGAGATTGCAGATAATTGGCGAGTGGACGTGAATTAATGAGACGGAAGTTTTTTCTTTTCTAATTTTGTCTAGAAGTGCTGTGTGATAGGATCCTCCCCACACGTGTGAACAATACTAAATACATGGACGCATTGACACACTGAAAGACGAACTGACTGTTTTCACGACGCAAAGTACCCGACAGTCTTACTGTAAATCCCCCGGCATGCTAGAGTAAAAAAGTGGTAGATGTATTCGAGGCAGATATTGGCGTAATTCCCCCAATAAAGAGGTTCCCGGGTGTTGTCTAAGGGGTCTAGGGGCTGTTGCAGGTCTCCATTATCGTGTCCACCCATGCCGACGTTATTAATTCTAATCACAATCATCAGCCATTTATCAGTTAGCCCACTCGCTCTATAAATTTCGGCCTGCCCGGGCGAGATTTATTGGGGGCGAGCGAGTTGCAGGTGTACAGTCGCGCTCAAAAGTCGTGTCCTACCTTCAGAAATGCAACACCATTTTCCCCTTTGATGCGAGATAAAACATTCAACAAAACTTAATAAAGCTTGATTTTGACAGATTTGTTCTGTTTCCCAATTACTATATATTATTTTGATCGGGCAAATAATGATATTGTTAATTATGGAAGTAGAACATGACTTTTAAGCATGACTGTAGAACAAGCTGGATTTTAAGAGAAAGGCGTACCGTTATCCTGTGTATCTCTTGCCTGTATTGCTAAGCACGCCCTGCCAATCCCACATTAAAGCAACTAAGTATGGGGAATCAAGTTAGATTAAAGGTGCCAGGAAAAATGGTCAAGCTGAACTAAAGACAGTTACGATGGAATGGGTAGTAATTCCAAAACATAAATATGTTAGGTTAGGATAAGTTAGATTCAAGTTAAATCGTTCAACCAGGCGACGGATTTTCATTTTATTCTAGCTATTTAGTGATACTATGGTTTATGTTTGCAAAATGTTGCTCATATTTATCTCTAGCAACAAGAAGTAATTAACTCAAATATTAGCCAAACAATAATATATAAGACATCGACATGATCAATAGGTTAATTTTAGGATGGGTAACAAATAAATACGAAGAACTATACTCAGTTTCATTTCATCTGACGGTAAATTAAATCCCTTAGCAGCTAATTTCTCGATAATTAATGGACAAATATGAAACCACTATGTCTCGGCATCATATCAAGACCAAGTTTCTATAATAAACACCATATTTCTCAACAAAATCTTCATAATAACTGAGAAATCTTGATGGGAACTTTGCAATTTACCGTCAGTTGAAAAGAAACAGGGTTATAGAAAAGAACAACAAAAACGTGCAAGCGAGAGAATGTGTACACGAAAGAACCTCCCGCCCTTTTTCTCCCTCTGTTGTATACGTGTTGTGCGCGGGTGATTCTTCGACCGTACATGGCGTCGTTAAATTAGGCGCGACCAGATTTCTCCGTCTCCCTTCCGCTCAAAAGGTCAAGCGGCTTCTGGGTGCCTGGCCTCCTATTTTGGTGTCCGGTAGTTTAATTTCTTGTTCTCCTGACGTTTCGTGTGTTCTGACATGTTTACGTGTTTCCCGGAATGTTCGTGTATCCTTGCTTAGTCTATGTTGGTGCCCATTGATATTATTTCTTGTTCTGACGTTTCGTGTGTTCTGACATGTTTACGTGTTTCCCGGAATGTTCGTGTATCCTTGCTTAGTCTATGTTGGTGCCCATTGATATTATTTCTTGTTCTGACGTTTCGTGTGTTCTGACATGTTTACGTGTTTCCCGGAATGTTCGTGTATCCTTGCTTAGTCTATGTTGGTGTCCATTGATATTATTTCTTGTTCTGACGTTTCGTGTGTTCTGACATGTTTACGTGTTTCCCGGAATGTTCGTGTATCCTTGCTTAGTCTATGTTGGTGCCCATTGATATTATTTCTTGTTCTGACGTTTCGTGTTTTGTGACATGGTTTCGTATTTACTGGAATGTTCGTGTTTCTTTGCTTATTCTATGTTGGTTTCTATAAATATAATGTCTTGTTCTCCTGAAGTTTCGCGTGTTTTCATCCTCGGTTTCAAGTTTCCTGTGATATTCGTACTTCCTTGATTCGCATTTCACATAAAACACAGCTCAATCAACCAGTTAACAATATATGGTGCGACACATTCGAGATTATGTATATTTGTGTATATATTTATCTATTATTTATAATTTTTAATTATTACAGTTTTGATTGTTTTTCCAGTTTAGAGCAATGCACGTTTAATTTGCCCCGTTGGCTAAAAACTAACTAATAAAATAAATACATAAATAAGAGAAAAAGGAAACGCCTGCCCAGATCCCCTTCAAACTTAAAATCACCACCCAGACCCCCTTCAAGCACACTCTATATAAACAAAGGCCAATTTCTCCTCATTTATAGGCTCGCTGTCGTACTCTCAGAGGAAAATCGACACCTGAATGGGGTGAAACATCTTATAATCACCAAACTAATGAGGTGAAACGTCCTAAACTCTCCAAGCTAGTGAAGTGAAACAGGAAAGGACCAACAAGACCCGCCTGGCACCAGATACGGTTACGCAGATTACCTTATTACTATATTGGAGTTACAGTTAGACAATGTAATTCAAGACAGGGAAGACCTTTCTGTCATACCAATTTAGGAGATGACCTGTTTTTGTGACTTCATGCATCTGGCTTTCACCGGCTATTTCCTACACACACACACACTCCTTCCCTCCCTCATTCACTTACTTCCTCACTATCTCTCTCTCTCTCTCTCTCTCTCTCTCTCTCTCTCTCTCTCTCTCTCACACACACACACACACAGACACACTCACACTCACTCACTCACACTCATTATCACTCTCTCTCTCTCTCTCTCTCTCACACACACACACACACACACACACACACACACACACACACACACACACACACACACACACACACACACACACACACACTCCCACACTCCTCCATTCACGACCGCCACATACCAGCGAGGACAGAAAAACGGAAGGAAAATAAAAAGTTAAAAGTGTAATTCCCAGCTTTCAAACCACCAGCTCATGATTCCTAAATGTCAGAGAATGTTGCGGGGGAAGACTGGGATGGAAACCGAGTGAAAGGCGTCGCGGGGAAAGCAAATACTGAAGGGGCCAAAGATTTAATACTAATTGCAAAGGTTCAGGTCAAGGGGGTAGTGCTTGGGGTTTGGTCTATATATTTATATATTTATTTATTTATTTATTTTAGAGTTTCCTCGCTAGACCTCCATCAAAATTAAGCAAACACCCCCTAGACCCCCTTTCAAGTTAAATTTGTACATTTTTCGGTAGAAAAATGTCGCGGCCGAAGGCCGGTTCCTTCTAAAATTAGAGGCTCGCTATTGCTCGCCAGGATAAAATCGAAACCTAAAGGGTACTAAAGGTCTCAATATTGATACAACAAATTAGGCGAAAGGTCTCAAAATCGCCAAACTAACGGAACGAACGTCTTAAAACCTCAAAACTAATATGCTAAAGGGAGAAGGGGTTCCAGAAAAAGCGAGTACTACCCCCTGAATACACGATCAAACTCTTTTTCTCTCTTCAGCTATTATATATTAAAGGAATCGAAAAGTTTTGAGAGGTTCATGACACGACATCGTTCCAGGTGCTTCAGGTGAAAGCTAATATTGATTACGCTTTTCAATTAAGGCGGAGAGTAAAGGAAATTGGGTGTGCCTAAGATTTTCCATTTGCTTTTGGTATGAGGCTACTGTATTAACTTTCAAATAGCCCAGATTAAATATGATATACATGTGATTAATTAAATAAACATCATAGGCCTATTGGACAGCTTTATAATAAAAGAATGGGAAATTATATATTTATACTGCCACGAAAAAAAGGACACAATGAGAAAATAATGCGGACATAATATACATCAGAATATAGATAATAAAACAGTGAACAGTCACTGATACAAATTCGTGATCTCACTTATTTATAAGTATAGAAGTATATCTCTGAAGAAAAAAGACGAATACACTTTTCTATATGTCAACATCAAGAAAAACATAGGGGTTCCACGAATTTCACAGGTATAAACAAAGCAACATAGTGTTCACCGAAAATGACAGCCGAAGAAATCAACAGAACAACTATAAAAAAAGGAAACGCACAGGAAAAGGCAGAGTAAATTGGGTGAGCGTGAGACAAAACAAGGTAAGATATACGACGATTTTGAACATAACAAAATAAACAAATAAAAATGGAAAATTAATGTAAAAGACAAATACCAGGACAAAGCCAACTAAGCAAGGCGACTGTGGGACAAAAACACTAAAGACAAATACCAGGACAAAGCCAACTAAGCAAGGCGACTGTGGGACAAAAACACTAAAGACAAATATGAAGAGATATAATTCTAGGGACAACCAGGGGACAAGAAACAAAATAACGAGAATAGGGCAGAGATAAAATGTACAGTAGAAGGGGAAACATTATACCGATGATAAATATAATGAAATATTACGATAACCCATCTGGTACTGCAACAATAAAACGTGGAATAAAAGCAAAACGAAAAATCAACAGGATAACTAATATTAAACGGGAAATCAACAGGATAACTAATATTAAACGGGAAATCAACAGGATAACTAATATTAAACGGGAAATCGCAGACAAAGTCATAATAAACTCTGGGATCGTGAGAAAACGGAAATAAAGAGGTGTAATTTTAAGAACACCCCGAGGACACGCAAGAAACATAAGAAAAACAGAGGAGAGGTTAAACAAATACATTATATATACAAACAAAAGAGTAAACACAGAATGGACATGGAACACAACATAATACATCGAACAAGGAATTACTATGAAAACGAAATCCCAGAATAGGCAGACATAGAAAAGAAGCGAACGTGGGACACTACAGCCAAAAGAACTATCCCAGGAAAAGGCAAAATAAACCCCGGGACTGTGAGACATAAAGAGTGAAGGCAAATGAAGAGGGGTCATTCTAGGGGTACTCAGGGGACCCATAACCTCCCCGGACCAGATGCCACATGACACTGTCCCCGGAGATATTCTTGGTGTCTTTCCTCCCTCAGAGTCACACTTGAGGCTTGTCTCACCATAGTCGCACTGTAAGTCTCAGTCCCACTATAGCAAGTTTATCGGCGAAATATAGCAGTACAGAGAATCCACAACCATTTTTCTGAATATTTATATTGTTGTGACATGACCCAGCCAGGGCTCGAACCCAGGCCAATAATGCAGCACTCCAACACCTAAACCACTAGACCACTGAGGAGATACGAGGTAATTATTCTTGAAATATATATTAGTATTCAAGATAATTAAAACAAGATTCAAAGTTCCGTGTAAACGTAGGTGAAAGAAGCCACATAAAGCAGCTGTCACACTATTCACCTATGGTTACAATTACATTACAATTACATTATAGACCTATCCACCAAAAATAAATCTGAGGTAGTTTCCTCCCTCTTTTTAGACCTCTCCGACATATGACGCGATTTTGAGCCTATTAGGGATACTTTAAAGCCTTTGTTACCATCAGGGGTATTTAGAAACCTTTAGTTTAGTTACTTCAACCTCTGCAGTTGTCTTTGAGTTAGCTGTGGGCAGAAAACTAATTGTGTAGAGGTAATTATAAGAGTGAGAGAACTCTATTTCTTATTGCTAATCTGACAACCTCTGCGTCATATGTGCGTGAAAGGGTTAAGAACCTTGTCACGCCATCCCTCTCCAAATTCACAATAAAGTCCTATAAACCCTACATCACTCTACAGACCTGTTCTTGAATATCCAGACTGGGGGCTTCTCTAGCTTTGTCACACTAGACGTATATTTGTTTAAGTCACACAAGGGTTGTTTGTATCTACACTATACAGTAGTCACACTCGGGTCTCTCCTCATCTATACTCACACTAATCATATTATTTGGTTAATAACACAAGAAGACTATTGATAAGGAAAATCTTGAGTAATTGAGAGACAGAACAAACACAAATCCGTTCTCACAAGACTCCCCAGCCCAACAGACGACTTTAATAAGAATAACCGCAGCAAACAAATAAACGAGAGGCGTTCTAATAATATGCGACTGCCAAGAAACCTCAGAATTAATAGCCAGAGAAATGGATTGGTTGTTCGTGCTAAGATGTCGTTTGTCGGGTTCGAGGCGAGAAGAAATCAAGCATACTGGCACCATCTGTTACCTGACCTTTAGCCGGATTACATTATTAACGGGGACTAGTTTATAAAGCTGTTTGTCTTAATGTAATGATTGGAGAATGACCGTAAGGCACACATTCCGATATTAAGAGCAAAGTAACTGAACATTATACACACATACAGTACACACATACAGTACACACACACACACACACACACACACACACACACACACACACACGATAATAATGAGCTTAGCTCGCATTGCGTGGATTCCCCTTGACGAACAAGTAACTGAGCGAGAGTGAGTAACATACACACACACACATACATTTACACACACACGCACACACACACTGTCCCTTCATAAATCTATTTAATATAAACAAAAAGTTTACACTCATTCACACACACACAAACAAACACACAAACAAACACACACTCACTTTAATACTACAAAGTACAGAAAAATACAGCTGATCCACCACAAAATACAGATAAATACAGCTGATCCACACCAAATTAGATAAATACAGCTGATCCACCACAAAATACAGATACATACAGCAGACCCGCCACAAAATACAGATAAATACAGCTGATCCACCACAAAATACAGATAAATACAGCTGATCCACCACAAAATACAGCTGATCCACCACAAAATACAGATAAATACAGCTGATCCACCACAAAATACAGATAAATACAGCTGATCCACCACCAAATACAGATAAATACAGCTGATCCACCACAAAATACAGATAAATACAGCTGATCCACCACCAAATACAGATAAATACAGCTGATCCACCACAAAATACAGATAAATACAGCTGATCCACCACAAAATACAGATAAATACAGCTGATCCACCACAAAATACAGATAAATACAGCTGTTCCACCACACAATACAGATAAATACAGCTGATCCACCACACAATACAGATAAATACAGCTGATCCACCACAAAATACAGATAAATACAGCAGACCCGCCACAAAATACAGATAAATACAGCTGATCCACCACAAAATACAGATAGATACAGCTGATCCACCACAAAATACAGATAGATACAGCTGATCCACCACAAAATACAGATAGATACAGCTGATCCACCACAAAATACAGATAGATAGTGACACCCTCAATAGTGCACACAATAAACTATAGGCCTACAACTATAACAAACGACAAGAATAATAAAATGACATACACTTAAGGGGGTCCACCTCGCTCTTTTTCTCTTTCTCTCCCTCTCTTTTTGGCTTGTATCCATTCGGCCCCATTCAGCCAACTGTTTTAAGACGTTTATCCCCATCCAGGATTCGATTTCTTCCTGGCGAGCGAAAGCGAGCCAGCATTGTATGGAGAAATCCGGCTTCGCCGGACACATTTTTCTATCGAAAAAAGTAAAAATTTAGCTTGCTGTCAAAACAAAAATACATATATGCTGGCTCGCTACCGCGCGCCAGGAAAATATTGACACCTGGGCCTAATGGATACAAGCCAAGGAGAGAGGGAGAGAAAGAGAAAACAAGCGAGGTGGGACCCCTTAATAAACTATACAACTAACAAACGACAAGAATAATAAAATTACATACACTTAAAAACAAAACCAGAATTGCCATCCCCCTTTCCGTACAGACAGGTAATCAAACACCATACAGGTAATCAAACACCATACAGGTAATCAAGCACCATACAGGTAATCAAATACCATACAGGTAATCAAACACCATACAGGTAATCAAACACCATACAGGTAATCAAATACCATACAAGTAATCAAGCACCATACAGGTAATCAAACACCATACAGGTAATCAAACACCATACAGGTAATCAAGCACCATACAGGTAATCAAACACCATACAGGTAATCAAGCACCATACAGGTAATCAAATACCATACAGGTAATCAAGCACCATACAGGTAATCAAGTACCATACAGGTAATCAAGCACCATACAGGTAATCAAACACCATACAGGTAATCAAGCACCATACAGGTAATCAAGCACCATACAGGTAATCAAGCACCATACAGGTAATCAAATACCATACAGGTAATCAAGCACCATACAGGTAATCAAGCACCATACAGGTAATCAAGTACCATACAGGTAATCAAGCACCATACAGGTAATCAAACACCATACAGGTAATCAAGCGCCATACAGGTAATCAAGCACCATACAGGTAATCAAGCACCATACAGGTAATCAAACACCATACAGGTAATCAAGCACCATACAGGTAATCAAGCACCATACAGGTAATCAAGCACCATACAGGTAATCAAGCACCATACAGGTAATCAAGCACCATACAGGTAATCAAGCACCATACAGGTAATCAAATACCATACAGGTAATCAAGCACCATACAGGTAATCAAGCACCATACAGGTAATCAAGCACCATACAGGTAATCAAGCACCATACAGGTAATCAAGTACCATACATGTAATCAAGCACCATACAGGTAATCAAGTACCATACAGGTAATGAAGCACCATACAGGTAATCAAACACCATACAGGTAATCAAGCACCATACAGGTAATCAAGTACCATACAGGTAATCAAGCACCATACAGGTAATCAAGTACCATACAGGTAATCAAGCACCATACAGGTAATCAAATACCATACACTTCAACACACATTACCCCCCATACATAGACAATAACAGGTTCAACTAACATGAGCTGAAACATACATGCTTCAAAAAGGCATGTATTTTCTATTGAAGCGTGTCCACGAACCACGACACATGTAAGAGCTGTATCACATCCAAATATTGAAACAAAATATAGAGCACTGAATATAGTTTACATTAATTTTTAAAACACAAGAATTGAATAGTCAGTTTATACTTTACATTTTAATACACTATGATATCTTATGTCAAAAGTTGTCAATACATTCATGAACAAATTTAAACTCACACTGACATATTCACAAACTCCAAAACACACACAAAATAAAGATATTAATTATACACTATCCCCACCAAGACCAAACACACACAAGCACAGACACACACACACACACACACACACACACACACACACACACACACACACCAAGCACGGCCACACACACACACGCAAACACTCACTCGTCGTAAACACATGCAAACGGCCGCGGTTTTAGACTTACAATGGCCAGTTTTTAGAAGCTCAACGCCAGACCCAGAGAGACAGAGCGGTGTAAACCTAAATAAGACCAAATGGACGCCAACTGCACAGCCTCTCTCTCTCTCTCTCTCTCTCTCTCTCTCTCTCTCTCTCTCTCTCTCTCTCTCTCTCTCTCTCCTGTATAGAGTATATAAATTAGTCTACATAGTTGTCTTTATCAATTATTCTGATTGTATATATGTATAGATAGAGATACGCAATAATTATGCAAATTAAGTGTAAACACATACACTTGATTATGTTAAATACTGTATACAGTATTTGTTCCCACTTTTTCCTAAAAGTGTATGTTAAATGTATATACATGGCTATCCATTTATTTAAGCTTGAAATTTATTCTCTATCTCGCTCTCGCTCTCTCAAACGCACACGCACACGCACACACAGTTTACTACACACACACACAGACGCAACTGACTACAAACACACACACACACAACTTATAACACACACACACACACACACCAAACCTACACCAACACACACACGGCCCGGCATTAACACTTTACCCCACACAACTTACCCACATAAACAGGGATTTTTACACCCTGGGCCCACAAAAACTCAATAACATACAAACTGACACTCTGAGGAACTTTATAACGCCAGCCGCCATGTTGGGAAATACGGGGGTCCAACGGCACACACAAACCTACTACCACACAAACATGCAAACATCCACTGGGGTAAAAAAAAAACAAAAAAAACAGCTGACATACGCACACTACCGAAAATCACGAATACGAAAGTGGACAGTATCAAACATACAGACATAAAAGCACCGACAGTAATTTGCAAAACAACAATAGCAATATAATAATTATGATCATTTAGAATGTTATTAATAATCATATTCATAATAATAATAATTATAAAATATCTGAAATTCAGAATAATGCTATACAATTTTCGTAAATCCAAAGTAAATAGAGTAATGCATTTATAGTCAAATGAATAACAATTTAATTTTATAATTCAAAGATTAGCAATAAAATTGACGAAGACCACCTACAGTTATATTAGATATATATATATTGTTGTATTGTATATGTGTATTTGTTGTATTTATATGTATTTTGTTTAATTGCATTGTATATATATATATATATATATATATATATATCGAAAGCCTTCGATAGAGTCTGGCATAAATCTTTAATTTCTAAACTACCCTCCTTCGGTTTCTATCCCTCCATCTGTGCCTTTGTCTCTAATTTCCTTTCCGGCCGTTCCATAGCCGCGGTTGTGGACGGCCATTGTTCACTTCCTCACTCTATAAACTCCGGTGTTCCTCAGGGCTCTGTCCTATCTCCTATTCTCTTTCTAATTTTTATAAATGATCTCCTTAACTGTACCTTAATTCCCATCCATTCATACGCAGACGACTCAACCTTGCACTACTCCATTAGTTTTTCAGAACGCCCCAGCCAGCAATCCCTCAACGACAAACGTAATGAAGCCATAGAACTCTTAAATTCTGATCTAAATACTATTTCCAATTGGGGCAGAGAAAACCTTGTTAACTTTAATGCTTCCAAAACCCAATTTCTCCATCTATCTACCCGTCAGGATCTCCCAGCGGACTATCCCTTATTCTTCAACAATACAAAAATCAACCCTTCATCTTCTCTCAATATTCTTGGTGTCTCTTTTTCTTCTGCTCTCATTTGGAAGGACCATATTACCAGTCTTGCTAAGGCAGCCTCCCAGAAGCTGGGTGTGCTCAACCGCCTTAGGGGGTTCTTTTCCCCTGTACAGCTTCTTGCTCTGTACAGGGGCATAGTGCGCCCTTGTATTGAGTATTGTTCACATGTGTGGGGAGGTTCCTCTCACACTGCTCTCCTAGACAAAGTTGAAAGGAAGGCCTTTCGTATCATTAACTCCCGTCCACTCACCAACTCTCTGCAATCTCTCTCTCTCCGCCGCAATGTTGCATCTCTCTCGCTATTCTATCGCTACTATAATAATCAGTGTTCCTCAGAGCTATCCCAGTGCATACCACCTCCTTTACGTAGGGCACGTGGTACCCGTCTTGCAACTCAATCCCACCCCTACTCTGTGCAACTCTCCAACCCAAGAGTGAAACGTTACTCTCAAACTTTCTTCTACTCAACAGCTGAGCTCTGGAACTCTCTCCCAGAATCAGTCTTTCCCTCTTCCTATGACTTAAATTGCTTCAAACTCCGTGTGTCCAGGCATTTTGGCTCGAACGTCCCTTGATTTTGGCCCTGTCACTCTTTCAACTATGGGGGAGGCACTCGCTATAGGCAGTTATGCCTTTTGCCTCCCTCAATAACATAGAAAAAAAAAAAAAAAAAAAAAAATAATATATATATATATATATATATATATATATACAATGCAATTAACCCCTTCAGGATGCGAGGACGCGTTTCTCCATTATAATCGGGCTATTATTAGATTAGTTGATGGAGTTTAGGAAGATCTTTAGACATCAAAGGTGTTAAAACTATTTTCATTAACCCTCTGACTACCAAAAATCCATTCTAAACTCAATAAAATCGTCTAATGATAGCCAAAATAAAAGAAATAAACACGTCCTGTTATACTGAAAGGGTTAAAAACATATTTTTAGGCTCGATTACAACGCGTAATTTATAGATCCATTAGTAAATTTCAACCCAAGCCTCTGTCTTAATAAACCAAATAAATATACACAAAATACCGGTATGTGTGCCGGTATGTGTACGAGGGCGAGCAAACACACCCATACACATACACACACACACACACACACACACACACACACACACACACTTGGACAATCTCTCTCTCTCTCTCTCTCTCTCTCTTTAGTCTCATATGAAACACGCAACCATGGCTGGAAATTAAATTGAAAAGGTTCAGCAATAGTATCTGTGGAAAGTTTTTCACATATAAGATACGGTATGTTCTACCTGGAACAAACTTCTCTCCGAAGTTGTATATAGTTCTTCAGTAGAACAGTTCAGAAGAGACAAGATAGTATTTTGCACACTCTGTAAAGAGTGTAGTGCACTAAACAGTCTATCTCTCTCCTTCCACTTCGAGTATCTCCTCGGAATGGACCGCAAGGTCTCTAAGATACTAACTATTCCTTGTAACTTCTTGTAACTCTCTCACCAGTCTCAACATCATATAATACCTTAAGAACCTACCCCTGCACCTCCATACACAAAAACACCTTCACAACAACTCCCACGGGTCAACGTTTAGGAACTGCTGAAGTGTGAAACTAACGGCAACACAATCCACCCACTCCCTACCAACAGACAAACATCTACCTTAAAGCCATCACCTCTCGCCCTCTCCTTAAAGGCCAATCCAAACAAGCCATCTGTTTAGCATTTATTTGTTATCATCAATATAAGTATGTCAACATTTCCAACTTAATTCCGTCAATATTTCCGAACTATTGTGTATTGATATTGTCAACTAGAATGTAAGTGAGTTGCTTCAGGTATTATAATTCTTATGAAAGTTAAATTCAGTAGCTTACAGAAAATAATTGCCACTATATTCTGTCAATATTTCTGGACTTTGTTTGTTTAGCACTGGTATTGGAAACTAAACGGATTGTGGTTAACTTTAGGTGACATATTTATTTTATATGTTTAATTCCGTAGCTGACAGAAGATAATTGCTTAAAAAGTTGCCAGATAATGCACTCGTTTGAATCCGCATTAATAGTGAGCTCGACCTCAAGATAAGCACTAGTTAGCAGAAGTTACGGCACCTTTGTTCTTACAGGCCCCATGCTCAAACTTAGGTCTACTTTCTATAATCCAATCATATTAAATTGCCAGCTTCTTTCACTACACCTAACAATTACTCTTGATTTGTTTGATGAATTTTATGTTTGGACATTTTAAACATTCTTCTTTATTCAGACTCCAAGGGCCAATTCACACGTAATACCAACCAATATTTACTAAGCTTACCATCCTCATATCTGTACATCTCATGTTCATCCACTAAATTGTAAAATGTGTATTTTCAGCTCATGAGGCTGCCATTCTTTAATAAACCGTTTATTATTATTATTATTATTATTATTAATCACATTAAGTTATAAGCATATACTATATTTGGGGTGAGATTTTTCTGACAAGTTAACTAAATCTTAGTATTAAATTGTGCTTATATTTGTTTAGAACAGTTGTAGCCAGAAATACCTGTTTAATAATAGGATGAACAACTATGATGCACTCATTAATGTAGCACTCGGTAGAGCTCATACCTCAGCCTACGCTGAAAGGTTCTTTACCATTAATATCATAGGTCTCAATTTTCTTCTGGATCTGGGTCACAGGATATGATCCGAATCGCCTCCTAAATTGAATCACTTCTTCCTTGGCGCATATCCACCAAATGTTGTGAAAGTACTGGATCGCTTCTTAAATTGAATAATTTCTTCCTTGTCGCATAATTTCGGGAAAATCGGTAAATAACTTTGTGAAATATCTTGTTTACAGAAAAAAATAAAAAATAAAATAAACACACACACACAAAACGGAGGCCAAAACATAACCTCGGTCTAACTTCGTTGACCTGGGGCAACACTAGTGTGAATACTGAACTCACCAATCAAAGTTAAATATCATAGAGAGGTGATCAGTTATTCATGCTCGAATCTATACATAAATTGAACACATAACAAATTACAAGTCTTGTCCCGAAGTTTGTCAGTTGTTTATGTTGGGTAAGAATAGTCAGGTGTTAAACTACGCTTGATCTTCAGATAAAACTGGCAACACAGACAGCCACAGCCACTCCAGTAATACGGTAACATTAAACATGCACTTCACTCATAACACACAACAAGGGGAGCCGTTGTTAAAGACATGCACCTTATCTGAAGTCGTGACTAACTCAAATCAAACTTCTAGACCAATAACTAACTTTGCTTGAATAATTACTGTTTTTTTCAGGTTACACGTAAAAGAAACGTTTAGAATATATCCACTGCTTGAGATACAATGTTTTCACCACGCAAGGACATAACTGCGTCTGTTAAGGGGAGGTTTTTAGTTTGTTTCCTACTCTTCCAGCAATCTTAAAATGTCACCCCCTTGACTCCCTTTCAAGATAAATGTGTACATTTTTCGGTAGAAAAATGTCCCGGCCGAAGGCCGGTTACTCTTAAATTACAGGCTCGCTATCGCTCGCCAGGATAAAATCGACACCTAAATGGCACGAAAGGTCTTAACATTGACAGAATGGGGCGGAAATTCTTAAAATCACCAAACTAATGGGGCAAACGTCTTAAAATCTCAAAAGCAATGGGGCTAGACATGAGGGAGAAAGGGGTCAAGAAAAAAGTCCCTCAAGTGGAAATCTCCCCTTAAGAAACTAGCTAAATTTCCCCTACATGTAATTAAATAGACCAGTTACAACACTAATTGTAACTTTCACCAAACAATCCAGCACTTAAGAATCGGGCTTGTGACTTTACGAGCAAAGTTTTCTTGATCAATTTAATCTTATAACATTATTTGTTCTCCTATGTACCGTTAGGCGTGTGTTATTTTTTGTTCTATTGTTCTTACTTAATATAACCTCTTGTCGCAACAGGATAAACACAATAACAATTAACCCATTAATCCGATGGCGATATAACATTACTGTATATATTCTACCACATTACAATTTCCTCCAGTTAAGGGAAGAAGACCCTGATAAAAGCTAAAGTGTTAGAACATATAAAAACCCGACGAAGATCAGTAGAAATTCGTGTGTTGGAGGTCGGTGGAAAGAGGGCCGGGTAGGAAAATGATGCTACCCCGGTCATCCAGTGTCAACCCTAATAGCGGACCCTTTTTTACCGGGCGACGCCGCAATTTATGGGCCTATCTTAACGACGCCCGCTTATTTACTCAATTTTTGGCGGCGGCAACGACTCGTCCGTTCGGCTGCCTGATGTTTTAACGAATGAAGTCGTTTACTGGAGTGGGCTAGCTGCTGTGCCCCCAACCACTTCCCCCCCCCCCCCCCCCCCCCCAATAACATGCACACCACGTTAGTTTGTCCAATCGTCACTAATCAAACTAACTAATATAGCCGAACCTAACTTAAACTAGTATAATGTAATATATTCTAACCTAATTGCTCAGTTTTAACTTAACCAAAAGTAACTTCCTAACCTAGCCTAACTTTAACGAGTATGCGAACAACTCGGTAGCCTACAAGACGAAAAGACTGGAGAGAAAAATGACCGAATAACACCCTCAACCCCCACCCCATCATTCGTGACCTCCCCCCTACCCCTCTCCCTCCCCTCTTTTTCCCCTCCCGTTGTGTTGGGGGGTGTACAGTAGATGGCTGACATTCACCACTGTTGTCGCCTCGTTTATGTGCTGATCATTTACCAGCACGACAGGTCTCCTCCCAACGACATCAACTGACTCTTCTGTTAACTCGGTGGTGTGTGTGTGTGTGTATATCTGAGAGAGAGAGAGAGAGAGAGAGAGAGAGAGAGAGAGAGAGAGAGAGAGAGAGAGAGAGAGAGAGAGAGAGAGAGAGAGAGAGAGAGAGAGAGAGATAGAGTGTGTGGGTGGGTGGGTGTGTGGGTGTGGGTGGGTGTGGGTGTGTGTGTGTGTGTGTGGGTGTGGGTGGGTGTGGGTGTGGGTGGGTGTGTGTGTGTGTTACTCAGTTACTTGTTCGTCAAGGGGAATCCACGCAATGCGAGCTAAGCTCATTATTATCGCGCCTCCTTAACTGGGAATGTATTGCGTGAAATGCATGTTAAGTGTTTTATGTACTGTTGGAATGGCTGTGGATGTGTGTGTAGTCTGTATTTTAGCCAATTGGCGACATCGGAAACGAAGGCTTAGGGTGGATCTGTATGGTACCATTCTCACTATAGACGGTACCGTCTCGCCCGAAGGCTTAGGTAGCCATCAGCTTAGGTGAACCATATGATACCCATCTCGCCTTGTACCATTTTTGCCAACCCCAGATGGGACGTCACAACGTCGTCCACTTATTCCAGGTACCTATTTACAGCTAGGTGAACTGAGGCTAACACATGAAAGGAGACAAGCCCAATTTGTCTCCGCCCGGCCGGGGATTGAACCCCCGACCCCTCGTGTGTGAGACGAGAGCTCTACCTACTAGGCTACGGGCTGTGTGTGTGTGTGTGTGTGTGTGTGTGTGTGTGTGTGTGTGTGTGTGTGTGTGTGTGAGGGAAAGAGGGGACAGAGAGGGGTTTGTGATGTTATGAAGACCGTCACAACAGCCACACACCTAAAGGTCCACAAGTAATACGGGCACATCTTAAAATACAATAATATATCGCAAGGTTTGGTTAGGTTACGATAAGTCTACTCGAGTTAGATTAGGATTACTTAGGTTACTTTAAATAAAGTAAGTTTGGAGATTTTAGCCACTTAGGAGTGAGGTAATTTTAACCTAGAACCATGTTGTTATATATATCTTGGTCCGTCGTACGTGGTAATTTGAATGGGTACCGTCGGAGACCAAAGTTCGTGACCGTTATTTGATAATATATTTTTACCGGAACATTAGTAGAACATGACTAAACATTCACTCTTTAAATAAAATAAACCAGTATATACTGTATTATTAATAATAATAATAATAATACAAATAGATACCGAGTAACAAAACAAATGCGAATTTTCCTGTTTTGTTTATTTCGTTTTCTGTGTTTTCCTCAACATTCATATACCATTATAGCCTGTTTAGGAAAGTAATTTTATATAATTAACATCACTTATGCATACCATCACAATATAAATAGTATATCCATAAATATAATCCAATGGTAAATATTACATAATACTGAATCATGTACAACGTTTCTTATTGGCTTATATGATTTCGTGTACGGTTTACAAGGTTAATTTACAAAATTCCACAGTACCAAACATGTGCATGACAATTCAACCATTAATATCATACGGTAGCCGAATGCAATAATCAACCTTTATGTATGCCAAAAAAATAAAAAATAAACCAATAATAATAATAATAGAAAATGACTAACTGTACACCGTGAGCTAATCACTACAACCCAATACAAATTATCAAAACATTATGTAATCGTATCACAGTAATGTTCGTCCAAATGTGACATTATTTTTTATCGCGAGAACAGTTGTGTCTATCTGTGAGAAAATTTGCAGTTCTAATGGTTTCATACATCATAAGCCCAAGTCATTAATGTCATGTAGTTTTTCTGTCTTACTTCAATTATTACTGGTGAAAACTATACCGTAAGCATCCATTTACTTCCTTATGTTCTTGAGATTTAATTAAGATCATAATGCTTACAGTGTTTCTGGTGTATCTTTTCATGACAATGATTAGTATTTACAAAAACAGTAGCCTAGGCTCAAAATAAACTTTTACCTAGTCAGTCAACCGTGATAATAATATACAAGCCAACACGAAGCTATAACGGAGAAGATTTTGAGTTGTGGCACACTGTCGATTATACTTGACAAAAACCTGTTAGCTAACCCTCCCCACATTCTCCCAGCGACGGAAACCGATTATCTTCGACAAAGGACGCTCGTCTTCTCTTGGGTTTCTTTTTCCTGCCTTCCCCTCCCCTCCATCTGTAGTAGTAATCTTCACTCCGGCCCCCAATTCTTCGCCTTTGTGGGAGGGGAGAAAATGACCAGCCTTGACTTTGGATTCCCTTCAACTCGTATAGCTCACTCAATCCAGCATACTCAACTCATGGCTCCCTCAATCCTGCATACTCAGTTCATCACTCACTCAATCCAGCTCTTTCTACCAAAGAGTATATCAATCTGTCCTCTCTTCAATTCTAAACAACCTCAACCTGTGCCTTACTTACCTTACTTAACCAGCAGTCTTTTGAACCGACAGTGGCACAGTCGCATGAAATAGTTGCTCCCTATCAGTACCTCCCTTTACTTCCAGAACTTTCGTATCTACCTTTTGCTTTCAGAACTGGCGATGTAACTTCTTTGGTTAATATATCGCCCTTAATCAGACCCTTTCTCACACAGTCTAATTTTGACCGCTGACTCTCTTAATCTATCTTAAACTAAACGTCCCTATCAACTAAAGGTCACCTAAAAAATTAACGTGCCTGTCAAACAACGCCCCCCTCAACAAACACTTTCCCTCAACCAACGCACCCCTCAACCAACGCACCCCTCAACTAACGCCCCCCTCAACTAACGCCCCCACAACCAACGCTCCCCTCAACTAACGGCCCCCACAACCAACGCTCCCCTCAACTAACGGTCCCCACAACCAACGGTCCCCTCAACTAACGCCCCCACAACCAACGCTCCCCTCAACTAACTCCCCCACAACCAACGCACCCCTCAACTAACGCCCCCACAACCAACGCTCCCCTCAACTAACGGCCCCCACAACCAACGCACCCCTCAACTAACGCCCCCACAACCAACGCTTCCCTCAACTAACGCCCCCACAACCAACGCACCCCTCAACTAACGACCCCCACAACCAACGCTCCCCTCATCTAACGGCCCCCACAACCAACGCACCCCTCAACTAACGCCCCCACAACCAACGCTCCCTTCAACTAACGCCCCCACATCCAACGCCTTCAGCAGTCAGGGCTACCCACAACCATTTCCCCCTGCAACCAAGGCCCCCCTCAACCCGCGGCCCCGAAATAATCGTCCGGTGGATCATGGTGTCAGGGTGTGTGGGTCGCTACCATGCGTCACCCGCTGGATGACCCCCCTCCCCCTCTTCCTGCCCCCACTATGATTAACTGGATCCCCTTCCTCTCTATCCACTCTCCTACTTATTGCCACCCTCCTCCTCCTGCTTTCCTTCCCCCTACTCTCTGATGCCCATTTATACTCCTGATGATATCCCCATCTCCCTCTTCTTTTTCCTCTCTGATGTTGCCCCCTCCTTCTCTGCTGTCCTTGCCACCCTTCTCCCCTCTTTCTCCAGACACCCCTCTCTTGCTTCTGCTGCCGACCCTTTCCCCCCAATGTCCCAAAGTATTTCTTTCCTCCGCCGTTGATGACCAGAAGATTTTTCATCCCCTGTAGTGTTATGGTGTGGTCTGCAGTACTCTGGGCCTCTTCCTTCGCTCAGCTTTATAAATGTTATTTGGCTCTCCGTCCTCATTCCAAGTTTAATTAGATCCTCAGAATATAATATACTCTTAAGAAGTAAAATGGAGCTTTG
Source organism: Paralithodes platypus (assembly GCA_032716605.1). NCBI lineage: Eukaryota > Metazoa > Arthropoda > Malacostraca > Decapoda > Lithodidae > Paralithodes > Paralithodes platypus. Next base: position 45,785,828 of record CM064495.1, read on the forward strand.
AATATCGCATATGCTAAATGTCCGTTTTAAGTTTGACTGATGAAATCATGGTAACTTAGTGTCTAGATTATTATACATACCGGTACATACTTTTAAAAGCAATTTTGCCCTTGTTATTCCAAAAAGATAAAAGTAACGAAAGTTGCCTTGTAAAACGTTACTACATCCTCAAACTTGCAGCACATACTCTGATCGAATTGCTGAGATATAAGAAAATATATCTTAGAATCCGAAATATTACTTGATGATGTGCGTCTGTAACTCAGCCAAGTGGGTTAATAAACAGTTCCGTCGATCCTTTATCCCAGTAGCTCTCCATTACAAGGGGAGAGTCGGTGGTCGGAACAGATCGGTCAACGAGTTCATTAAATACAACCCCCAGCTAACCATTCCTAGAGTCATATTCCGAAATAGATATACGCCTATTTGAATATGTATCGTGCCCAACAGAGATAAGGTATTACTGTATAATATGTATCGTGCCCAACAGAGATAAGGTAATACTGTATTATATGTATCGTGCCCAACAGAGATAAGGTACTACTGTATAATATGTACCGTGCCCAACAGAGATAAGGTACTACTGTATTATATGTACCGTGCCCAACAGAGATAAGGTACTACTGTATAATATGTATCGTGCCCAACAGAGATAAGGTACTACTGTATTATATGTACCGTGCCCAACAGAGATAAGGTACTACTGTATAATATGTATCGTGCCCAACAGAGATAAGGTACTACTGTATTATATGTACCGTGCCCAACAGAGATAAGGTACTACTGTATAATATGTACCGTGCCCAACAGAGATAAGGTACTACTGTATAATATGTATCGTGCCCAACAGAGATAAGGTACTACTGTATAATATGTACCGTGCCCAACAGAGATAAGGTACTACTGTTTTTTTTTTTTTTTTTTAAAGAGACAATGAACGGAGGAAGGAAAAACACAGATAAAACAAAAAGGTCCATGTGCCTAAAGGCATCCTCCATTCATAAAATGTTTGTAACAACTGGATTTAAACATTTGTAGATTGTAAGTTTGTGGAAAGCAATTCGAGGGAAGTGAATTCCAAAGAGTAGTAGCTCTGGGGATAAATGAATTCTGATAAGCAGAAGTTCTGCATTGTGGAGGAGAAAGTGTAAATTCATGGGCACTCTCAGCTGCCCTAGTTCTACGGGGAAAGATGTGGAGAGGCGGCACAATTGAAGCAAGTTCCTCGGAACAATTGCTGTGAAAATATCTGTAGAATAATGCAAGGGATGCAACGTTTCTTCGTATGGATAATGTAGGAAGGTCCTGTGTGATTGCAGGGTTATTGATTAATCTAATAGCTTTATTTTGAATTTTGTCCAACTGCCTCAATGCAACCACTCCACTTCCACCCCACAGAGGTGAACAGTAATCCATCTGAGAACGCACATGACTTTTATATATTACGGCCAACTGCTCGTCAGTGAAGAATTCTCGAACTCTGTACAGGAGTCCCAGTTTTTTAGAGGCATTCTTAGCAATGCTTCTAACATAATGTGTCCAGCTCAAGTTAGTAGTTAATGTTACACCGAGAATGTCAATAATATGTATCGTGCCCAACAGAGATACGGTACTACAGTATAATTCCAAAGATACTTCATAATTAAGCTTGATGGTGTAATGGTTAGAGTGTTTAAACTATGTATGTGGTAACCCAGGTTCGAATCCCGGTGGGATCACATGCTTTCATTAATTTCGTTGGGAGGTGTTTGGTGTGTGGAGTGAAATAAATAAATTAGATTTAGAGGTTCAAAAGTTTTAAATGTGCAAAATTATTATACCTGGTGACTGTAATTAGAACACGGCATCTCCTCTGACTGTTTGTTACGTACTGTACAATCCGCAACATAATTAGCTTTACCATTACGCTGCTTTACCCTTTACTGTCACCTTTACACCTACTGGCACGTGCTTCTTTGTGTAGGACGTGTTTTAAGGGACCCAACCTCCCTTTTTTTTTTATCTTTCTCTCCCTCTCTCTTTGGCTTGTATCCATTCGGCCCCTTTCAGCCTACTGTTTTAGGACGTTTACCCCATCCAGGTGTCAATATTTTCCGCGAGCCAGCATATATATATTTGTTTTTACAGCAAGCTAAATTTGTAAATTTTTCGATAGAAAAATTTCTCCGGCAAAGCCGGATTTCTCCATACAATGCTGGCTCGCTATCACTCGCCAGGAAGAAATCGACACCTGGATGGGGATAAACGTCTTAAAACAGTTGGCTGAATGGGGCCAAATGGATACAAGCCAGGGAAAGAGAAAACATGAAAGAAGAAAAAAAAAACGGTGACCCCCCTTAAGCTATGACTAAACCAATAGTCATATAATCGCGGCCTCTGTTATGTTGACGTGTGTGGAGTTCAGAACCAGGGGGAAAACGTGGCATTGAATTATATATATACAATAGACTACCGTTTGTGTATTCTATAATATGTATCTCATATGTATCAAAGTTTGTATTTAAAGGTTCAACCAGTTAAATTGGTGTATACGTATTATGGTTTATGATTGTACACGTTGACACGAACGTATATATTAGTCGGTTGCGCAAAATATAACTCTAGGTCGGATCTTAAGGGGAGGCAGACTGTTTGTTTGGTCTATTAATTCATGTATTCATATATTTTTTTAGTCTCCTCCCTAGACCTCCATCAAGCTTAGAAAAACACCCCCTAGACCCTCCTTCAAGATAAATTTGTACATTTTTCGGTAGAAACATTTCCCAGCCGAAGGCCGATTCCTCTTACAATTGCAGGCTCGCTATTGCTCTCCTGGAAATAATCGACACCTAAATTGCACGAAAGGTCTTAAAATTGACAACGAAATGGGGCGAAAGGTGTTAAAATCGGCAAACTAATGGGCCGAACGTCTTATAATCTCAAAACTAGTGGGGCAAAACATTAGGGAGAATGGTGTCCAGATAAACGGTCTGCCTCCCCTTAAAGGACCCAGCCCTCCCGCCGCCCGCCGTCCTTCTCTCGGGGTAAACTCTGACAAATGACGTACGCCCAATCACCCAGGGGGATTATGAAGGGTAATGACGGCGATGATGAGACGACGGAAGGAGGGCGAGGTCTGAGGGAGATCATATATACACACGGAGAGAGCCAGTGGAAGGAGTGATAGAGAGAGAAACGAGCTGGTGTGATCATAAATTCACACCGAGTAGTGAAATGGAGAGACGAACTATACTCTGTATCATTTCATTCGACGGTAAATTGAATCCTTTAGCACCTAATTTTTCGAAAACTAATGGAAGAATATGAAACCACCATATCTCTGCATCCTATTAAGACTAAGTTTAAATAATTAGCACCCTATTTCACTACAAAATCTTCAAAATAAATTAGAAATCTTGATGGGAACTTTCCAACTTACCGTCAGATGAACAGAAACAGGGTATAGATGAGGATATTTTACAGAGAGTGATTCCAATAGGATACTTCACACAGGCGGATCTTGTGTTCGAGTCAAGTGAAAAGTGGCTAATTAAAATGTGGAACAGGCTTCTGTTGATTTAATTCAAAAGCTTACATTTACTCAATAGCGTTATCCAAAATGAAAAGGTAGACATATGAATAATTTAATTTACATTAATTTACATTATATCAATACACGTTATACTGAATTAGGTTAGTTTCGACAAAGTTATAATATGCAATGTCTGACAATTGAGTCTCGGTAGTATACTTAACTTGTAACAAATTTGAAGTAAGGCACTATAGTATTAATCTATGAACGAAAAACTTTGGAGTGACATGAATCTGTTCAATATTAACAGTATATTTATTGGCAACTTTACCACAGTATCTGAGGGAGTTACTGTATATGAGTACGTTATATGCAACGTTCAATCGCCCACTATATTTCTGGCAGCAGCATTGGACATTTTCCACTGGTATCGGCAACTTTGATGGTGTTATAAACTTACAGCTACCTTTCTTAAATAACTTGTATTCAGATGCTTCCAGGCCAAAGTTGTCGAGAAAAGATGCCAGAAAAAACCCTGGTGTGACTGTCCCTCGAGGGTCTTTACAGAAGGAGGGAGGTGGGTGTGGCTTGGGCCTGATAAACTGGAGAGAGACGTGGGAAAGACGTATAGATCAGTTTGGTCCAGCCCTCCCACACCAACTCACAGATTTGGCTGACCTATGAGACCGGCCAAGAGGTCATTATTTATGCCACGGTCTCTTCTGTTAGCTTGATTTTTCACGGTAAACTGAAGTGTTTTCAGTTTTTCTAGTTTAATGTCAGACAACTAAATATACAGAACAGTAGTTTTAGTTTGAACAGTGTTCATAACAGTTCAAACAACAACATAGTTACACTCAATGATATGTATACATTTCACGATCAATGTACATCTACTGTATATATAATGAGTATAATAATATCTTCACAATTCTCTGTGGACGCAAAGCTACTTGGTAACAGTTTTGTTCACATAAAGCTAGCAAAATAAAGTATTATTTATAACTACAATGTCATTCGACCGATGCTTAGCCGTATTCTTAAGATGTGATGATTTGAAAATTTCTGACATGTTAAACGCTTTCCAACAAAAAATATGAATACAAAACTGCAAATAATTTCGTAATTGATGTTAAAAAAAAAAACATACTACAATTATCTGAGACTTTGTCTTGTTTATGGTGTACACCCGTCAACTTCCATAAACCTGACTATAATATCAACTGAACAATATATATCAACACAATCATTATTAGTGCTTTCCTTCATAAAAAATCGTAAATTTTATCTTATTCATTTATGTCAGAAAATATTATTTGTAGTCAATCATTTTCTAGTTTGTCTACGTTATTCCCCAACGTACACTCCCACATCCTGTTAGTGAAAAACATATCCAACTAGCCTAAGTAACCTCTATTTTAAAATGCGCCTTAGGCCATAGCAAATACTCTTAATACGTATTACGGTAACCAACAGAAAGAGCCTTTTCTTTTCCCTGTATTATACTCCTCCGTCCCCTCCCCTCGCCTGATCTATGGAGTGACCGCACCACCACCATTATTCCAGCTACCAATCCTCCCGATTACTCCCTCCAATATTTATGTCCCTCGGATAACCAGCGGACGCCAATTAAAAACGAAGGGGATTTATGGAAAGAAATCGGAAATAGAGATGTTGGAAACCCCACGATTCTTGAAGAGCTTTGATTCGTCCTTTTGTATTTATGTGTTTTTTCCCTTAGACATTGGTTAGGTAATCTCGTGTGTGATTCTAATCATAATTAATATACTGTAATTCATGACAAGAAAAAGAACAAATATAATTACATACCCACTGTGAGTGTGTGTGTGTGTGTAGCCAACGTCATTTTAGCAATATATATAAATTATATATTCATATATTTTTTTATGTTTTTTTTCGCTAGCCCTCCATCAAGCTTTAAAAAAACACTCCCTAGACCCCCCTTCAAAATAGATTTGTACATTTTTCGATAGAAAATTTCCCGGAAAAAGGCCAGTTTCTCTTAAAATTACAGGCTCGCGATCACGCGCCAGAAAAAAAAAATCGACACCTAAATGGCACGAAAGGTCTTGATGTTGATATAGAAATGGGACAAAAGGTTTTAAAATCGACAAAATAATGGGCCGACCGCCTAAAAATGTGAAAACTAATGGGGCTAAACATGAGGGAGAAGGGGGGCCAGAAAAACGACCCATTTCCCCTTAAACCGAAACAAATCAAACCAAAGCAAACCATTATTTTTGGTGCGAGGACGTGCCTGGATACAAGAGACACCCACCTGGCCCCCATCCCGATAGTTTATAAAATCTCCGACACAATTTCTACCGTCCCCTTTGTTGGTGGGTATTTTTTGAGGGCGGCGGCCGGTTCTATAACTCGGACTGGCCGGTGCATGCTGCCTCCTCGTCCGGTTGGAGACTCAAGTTCGGAAAAAGAATCGAAACCAGAGCCACCCCCCGCCGACTCCTTTACCAGGGCCTCTGTTTCCCCCTCTCTATACTTTTGTGGCTCTGTCGTAGCTCACCGTGCTGGCAGGGAGAGTATGTTAGAGGAGTGACCGGACAACTCAACCAGTAGACCATTTGGTGGCTCTGTCGTAGCTCACCGTGCTGGCAGGGAGAGTATGTTAGAGGAGTGACCGGACAACTCAACCAGTAGACCATTTGGTGGCTTTGTCGTAGCTCACCGTGCTGGCAGGGAGAGTATGTTAGAGGAGTGACCGGACAACTCAACCAGTAGACAATTTTGTGGCTCTGTCGTAGCTCACCGTGCTGGCAGGGAGAGTATGTTAGAGGAGTGACCGGACAACTCAACCAGTAGACCATTTGGTGGCTTTGTCGTAGCTCACCGTGCTGGCAGGGAGAGTATGTTAGAGGAGTGACCGGACAACTCAACCAGTAGACCATTTGGTGGCTCTGTCGTAGCTCACAGTGCTGGCAGGGAGAGTATGTTAGAGGAGTGACCGGACAACTCAACCAGTAGACCATTTCAACCAGTAGCTTTCAACCAATACCAAATCAACCAATACCAAATCAACCAATACGGTTAGGTTAGGTTGGTACTATATTTTGGCACTGGTTTGGTTGGTCTTGGTTGATTTGGCACTGGTTGAGAGCTACTGGTTGAAATGGTCTACTGGTTGAGATGTCCGGGAACATGTTAGAGACTTTAGAGGCTCTATAGTAAAGAGAATGTGGAAAAAAACTCACATTTCGTGCCCTTGTAATACTAAATCACCATCACTTGGCGTGTAATAAAATATATGGATTCGTATCTCAGGGTAGGCTACCGAAAAAAAATGCTATAAGATTGAAACATTATATAATATCCTTGTATATAATTAGAACAACACTGGTAGTCAATACCGATAATTTAATAAAATATGAGTATTTTCTGGCCAATTTCCGTCATTTGAAAAGTATTATGAACATTTGTATATAGTGTGCCTTAATCCCCAAAATGGCGTTACGTAGTTGTCGACTCCCTGTACCGTAAAGGTCGTGTAATATGTAGTGACCAGTGGCGACGAGTCAGATTTCGCTCGGTAGCCTGAGATTGTTCTTCTGTTTTTCAAAGCGTTCAGCAAAAATCCGGGTCCCATGAGAGCCGCGCCGGAGCTCCATCTGTCCCGTCCTAAAACACTCACAAAAATGCTGGAACTTAATTATTCCTCAAAAGTATACACGGCGCTTCGACTGATATGGCTATAAAATAAACAATCAAACTAGGTAAATAATTGGGAATTACTTATCTATTGGAAGGACATCAAACATAATAACTGTACAACTTAAAACTGATAATATGCACCTTGAACAGAACATTTCTATAATGTACGCCTAGATAAAATAGCTCGAGGAAAACCTTTATGAGAAATTGCGTAAAAACTAAATAACTTGACATTAATGGCCATAAAGACATAGGCCTATCAAGACTATATGCAATGTTACGGCATGAAGTCCATAGTATTATTCATGGATTAATCAAATCGAATGACTACTTTTCAAGAGAATCTTCTAACTTAAAAATAATTTCTCCATGAAAAATAAATAAATAAATAGAAAGTCTCTAGCATATATATATATATATATATATATATATATATATATATATATATATATATATATATATATATATATGCAGCATATAAGATACCATATATGTATCTAGCCAAATTGCTACAAATTGAGCCAATTTGCCAATTAGGTCCAGAGCTTCCCAGCAGCACCACTAAAACATTCCTCTTTAGCGACCACCACTGAATTTCCTCCTCCGACTGGGTGAACTATCGCACCCTAATTTCCCAGCGTTTATATCACCGGCCTTAAGGGCGTACTATTCGCATTTTCTGGACCCCCTTCTCCCTCATGTTTAGCATATTAGTTTTTAGGTTATAAGACGTTCGTTCCGTTAGTTTGGCGATTTTGAGACCTTTCGCCTCAGTTTGTTGTCAATATTAAAACCTTTCGTGCCCTTTAGCTGTCGATTTTTTCCTGGCGAGCGATAGCGAGCCTCTAATTTAAGAAGGAACCGGCCTTTGGCCGGGAAATTTTTCTGCCGAAAAAATGTACACGTTTATCTTGAAAGGGGGTGTAGGGAGTGTGTTTCTAAGCTTGATGGAGGTCTAGCGTGGAAACTAAAAATATATATATATATATATATATATATATACCAAAAACCAAGCACTACCCCTTAACCTGCTTTAGAGGGTCGCATTTTCGATATATTAAAGTAATCATCAAACGATTTTATACAGTTTATGAAGCACCTGTGGGAGTTTGAGAGTTAAGATCGAATTTACCCTTTGATTATCCTTCCTAGGTTGCATACGATTATCTAAACTTAGCCAGAATAAAGCAAAGGCCTCTCAAAGGGTAAACCAGGTCTATGGTCCAGCAACCCCCGCCTGTGAAGTGTCCACCCTCATTGCTGACCCGTCCCGCCCGCCTTCACTGCCGATATCGTTCCCTTCGCCTCTAGTCTGACCATATGACCTTCAATAGTCCCATACACCGGCCGTCAATTTGGGTCTAACATCTACAAAGCGGTACTTCAGTCTTGTGTAATTACAATTATATATATAAAGTAAATACGAGTGCATACATGTAGCTATGTACCATCACGCAAATGGCAGTTTACCAATGCTTGACTTATGATAATACTCGTATGTGCAGTGTAATGAATTACAATGGTCACCCTCGTAGGACAGTGCCAGTGTGTATGTGACTAGAACAACAGGTGGGGACTCTTCCTTTGGCTGTGCAAGAGTGCCACCCCCTTTGTTTTTCCTTAAAAACCCATTCCTACCAAAAAGCAACTAACCTAGTGATGGTTAGTAGTTCCACTCTGTCAACTCTCTCATTTACTCTCACTAATATACCCTTCACTCTCCCTCCTCCCTCTTTACCCCTTCTCTCTATCCAACCTTTCACCCTAACTATTATACCTTTCTCCCTACCCTTCACTCCTCCTCCACTCTCTTCACCTCCTTGTCTCTATCCAATCTTTCTCCCACATCACTACACCTTTTCCCCTACCCTTCATTCTTCCTCCCCTCTCTACAGACTCCCTTATTACTATCCACCCTTTCACCCTCACCACTACACCTATCACCCTACCATTCACACAAATCCCCTTTCTCTTATCCTCCCCTCTGATATATCTTCCGCCTTCTCCACCGTAGTTTCCACCATACCTCTAATGTTCACCCTTTCCTACTATCTTGTCCCATTCCATTATTTCACCCTCACCACTACACCTTTCCCCTTAACCTTCCCTCCCCACACCCACTACCACTATCCACTCGTTTACCCTCACCACTACGCCTCTTCCCCCTACCATTCATTCATCTTCCCCTCTCTACATCCCCTTCTCCCTACCCACACGTTCGCCTTCACCACCACACCTTTCCCTCTACCCTTCCATCACTACTACCTTGCTACCCCCCCCCCCCCCCCCAATGAGGCTGACCACATGACGGCCGGCCTGGTAATCAACGTGTTATCGGAGGCGTCACACGGGGTTAGCCTCACGTTCAGCACACCCTCCTCCTCAAAGGCCGTGGAAGAGCGGGATCTCTCTCTCTCTCTCTCTCTCGTTCTCATTCTCTCTCTCTCTCTCTCTCTCTCTCTCTCTCTCTCTCTCTCTCTCTCTCTCTCTCTCTCTCTCTCTCTCTCTCTCTCTCTCTCTCTCTCTCTCTCTCTCTCTCTCTATAGTGATAGTGAGAGTATAGTGGATGGGGTGGTAGTTAAACGTGGAGAGCTACTGAAGGGTGGTGTGGTAGGTGAAATCTCTTATAAAGGAAACAAAGCAGAATGAAGAACTAAGGGTTACAGCCTTCTGCAAAGAGAGTCCTAAAGAGTTTTTCATCTACGTGAACATCAGGAAGCCACTCAAAAGTAGCATTGGAACTCTAAAGGATCCAACAGGCCAACTTCAAACTTCTGACACTAATATAGCTAAATCCCTAAACGACTATTTTGCCTCAGTATTTACAAGGGAAAATACCAGTGACATGCCAAGTCCAGGATTAGTGCATGAGGGTGAAGTTCTTAGCAAAATCAGATGTACCCCAGAGGATGTAGCAAAAAATATATAAATTGATAAGTTAAATAGGTTCAAGTCATCCGGCCCAGATGGCTTTCATCCTAGAGTTGTATGTGAAGTGCGAGATGCAATCGCACCTTTCTTAGCAGACATCTTCAATAAATCACTAGAAAATGGAGAAGTCCCTGAAGACTGGAAACTGGCCAATGTGACCCCAATCTTTAAGAAAGGGGATCACGAGTGTCCCAAGAATTATCGGCCAATTAGCTTGACTTCTATCATAGTAAAACTCTAGAAGGGATACTAGTAGACAATATAGTTGACTAACTAGAAACCCATAATTTAATTACAGATTCCCAACATGGATTCAGGCAACACCATTCATATCTTACCAATTTGTTGGAATTTTTCCATGAAATGCTGAGTGAGTATGACAAAAGTAGAGCCATAGACATCCTTTACTTAGATTTTCAAAAAGCTTTTGACAAAGTGCCTCATTACAGGCTAATGTCAAAAGTGAGTGCGCTAGGTATCAATACAGAGGTCACAAATTGGATAGAAAGTTGGCTAACAGGTAGACAACAAAGTGTGGTAATCAATGGTGTTTCTTCTGATTGGACTTCAGTCACTTCTGGAGTTCCACAGGGATCTGTCCTTGACCCACTTCTGTTTATCATATATGTCAATGACATCGATATTGGTCTGTTGAGTGTGATCTCCAAGTTTGCAGATGCCATAAAGCTTGGAATGAATGTGAAAGACCCCAAAGGGGTTGAACAGCTCAGGATGGACCTCAACAGACTGGGTGAATGGTCGGAGACATGGCAGATGCCTCTAAACATGGAAAAGTGCAAGGTGATGCATATCGGCCAAGCAAACCCCAATTCAGGCTATTCACTATTGGGAATGCTTCTGGAAGTGACTGACTTGGAAAAGGATTTGGGTGTTCTGATTAGCAGTGACCTAAAGTTTTCCAAGCAGTGCATTGAAGTAAAGAAAGCTCAGAAATGATTGGGCTATATTAAGAGGCAATTTAAGTATAGAAAAAGGAAATAGTCCTGACAATTTACAACGCTGTAATACGGCGTCATGGAGTATGCTGTTCAATTCTGGTCTCCAGCACTCATGAAAGATATAGAGCGACTGGAAAGAGTACAAGCTAGGGCTACAAAGCTTATTCCATCGCTTAGAAGAATGAGCTATGAGGACTGGTTGAGAGCTCTTGATCTCTTCCCGTTGGAGACCCGTTGGAGACCCGCAGACTACGAGGTCAGCCCATTAAAGTTTTTAAAATACTTAATGGGTTTGACAATGTGGATTATATATAGCAAAATGTTTAGCCTCAATATGAATACAACACGCAACCATGGCTGGAAATTAGAATTGAAAAGGTTCAGCACTAGTATCTGTGGAAACTTTTTCACATAATTATAAGATCTGTTCTACCTGGAACAAACTACCCTCCGAAGTTGTAAATAGTTCTTCAGTAGAGCAGTTCAAGAAGAGAGTAGATAGTATTTTGCACACTCTGTAAAGAGTGTAGTACACTAAAAGTCTCTCTCCTTCCACTTCGAGTATCTCCTCGGAATGGACCGCAAGGTCTATGAGGTACTAACTATTCCTTGTAACACACACACACACACTCTCTCTCTCTCTCTCTCTCTCTCTCTCTCTCTCTCTCTCTCTCTCGTGTGCAGCAGTATACGTCACCTCAGTGTTCTGATTGGCTCAAAAAAGGACTCCCTCAAGTGCCATTGCCCCTTACGACCCGCCGCCCCAGGAATCATTAAAACTATGCCTGACGTATATTGTCGGTTAATCCAGAGTGAAACCAGAACCCGCGACACCCGAACCCAAGCGAGGGGGGAGACAGCCACTAGTGTAAATCTGTGGTACGTGAAGGTATATGGCCGCCCCTTGGTTATACTTGTGGAGAGTTAAGATGCACTCGCTCCTAAAGTCTGACGCACATGTACGACCATGCCGTGTTCACAAGTTCTCAATAAAACTAAAATACCCAATATATAATTACATTGGTCAGACTCAAATGCAAGAGGAAGCTTTGAAGCTGGTAGGCTACACGACAGCCTAGAAAGCTTGAAGCAAAACACAAACATACTAGTTGGTTTGTAAGTAATATTGTTTGTCAATGTGCGAAAATAAATTGTCCAATCTGATCCTATAGATATTTGATTAATTTAACCTGAATTGTAGTGCATCCCCCAAATACATCCCCCAAAGTTACTAGAGATCATTATAATTATGAACCGATAGATATAGTAATAAGCCTACCCTTTACTAATACATTTTTGGGGTGGGATTTGGAAAAAAAAAAAAAAAAAACAGAGAGAGAGAGAGAGAGAGAGAGAGAGAGAGAGAGAGAGAGAGAGAGAGAGAGAGAGAGAGAGAGAGAGAGAGAGAGAGAGAGAGAGAGAGAGAGAGAGAGAGAGAGAGAGAGAGAGAGAGAGAGAGAGAGAGAGAATTATGCAAAGTCAAACGACAATGAACAACTTACCATACTATCAACCTAGAGCGCGGGTTGTCTTTACCTGCCGAAGAGTTAAGTGGTCTTACCTGAAAAAGAAAGGAGATAACTATTAATTATACTGAATACGAAGCACATTATTAGAGCATAGTAAAATATTAATTATAATTATATTATTATTATTACTATTATTATAAATTTGTACCGTCTTCATTTACAGCAAATTCATCAGTATCATAGTCTCATCATAATAGTTGAAATGTCTTCACTACCTTATTATATTTAATACTACATAAATATGCTGCACTTTTGCTGCCGTGTGCTCGTCCTATTATGTACGTACAATCGAAATTTCTCCCATGTACGATTATTCTATTAAATCTTGCTATATCACATTACAGTCGATCATGTATAAGGTGTGAAGCAATACAGTTAACCATTTACACAGTGAAATATAATATAGTCACCCATTTATGCAGGGAGTTGGAGTTTAGTATTACATTGGTTAAAAGAGATATAAAGCGTAAGTGGAAGAGCCGTTGATTATTAACGCTGACTGTACAGTCACGCTAATAAGTCATGTCTCAGCTGTTATTACTTTTGGCTCGCTCTGTGCTGTATTAATGTCTGTCAGATGTTGAATAGGGTAGGTAAGTGTAGGAATATGTTTGTATATCTCACTCAAAAAGAAGAAATCGTGTGTAAATATTGCTGGTACCAATTATTGATCAAAACATAATTGATGCCGAGACATCACTTATTAGGCCGACTGTACAGTAGCAAGCTTGATCTTTTCTATTGTCGTCGCTTCTGTTCTACTCAATCAACTCTCTCTCTCTCTCTCTCTCTCTCTCTCTCTCTCTCACACCAAGAAAAACCTTGTCAGATGTACCTAAACCCGTTCAATCGACATCAAAAGCAAGCAGTGAAGTGTACGGCCCCGAGAGAAAACCCCGACACTACCATAAATATTCCCTCATCAGTATAACTTCAAGTAACATTCATTTGATCTTACAAGTCGGAGGTCATTTACACTGTAGGTTAAGGGGAGATCTCCACTTGAGGGATTTTTTTCTTGACCCCTTTCTCCCTCATGTTTAGCCCCATTGCTTTTGATATTATAAAACGTTTGCCCCATTACTTTAGCGATTTTAAGAACTTTCACCCCATATTAAGACCTTTCGTGCAATTCAGGTGTCGATTTTATCCTGGCGAGCGATAGCGAGCCTGTAATTTAAGAGCAAGCGGCCTTCGGCCGGGACATTTTTCTACCGAAAAATTTACAAATTTATCTTGAAAGGGACTCAAGCGGGTGTAATTTTAAGTTTGATGGAGGTCTAGGGAAGAAACTAAATACCTCCCCTTAAGGCTATAATTAGTCCATAGTATGTCTAGTTAAGGGGAGATGGGCGTATTTAAGGGGAGATGGGCGTATTTAAGGGGAGATGGGCGTATTTAAGGGGAGATGGGCGTATTTAAGGGGAGATGGGCGTATTTATTTGCTCATTGATGTATATTTTTATTATTATATGAGTTTCCTCCCTAGACATCCATCAAGCTTAAAAACCACCCGCTAAAGACCTTCCTTCAAGATAAATGTGTACATTTTTTATAGAAGGCCACTTTCTCTTAAAATACAGGCTCGTTATCGCTCGCCAGGAAAAAATCGACACCTAAATGACACGAAAAGTCTTAATATTGACAAAGAAATAGGACAAAAGGTCTTAAAATCGCAAAACTAATGGGCCAAACGTCTTATAATTTGAAAACTAATGAGGCTAAACATGAGGCAGAAGGGGGATCAGAAAAACGGACCATCTCCCCTTAATTTGTCGCATTCGGGACTTCTTGGTGAGGTATAAAAGTATTAGCCTGTTGAGACGTAAGCATGTTGGCTTTGATTAAATTAGACATTACCGCTGCCGAGTCAAGGGATAAAAACGTAAGAGATATATCAAATCAACTACTGTTAAAATACTGTAATCAAAGTCTGACCCAGATTTTAACGATCAGTTGGCCATAATATATAAAAGTCATGTGCGTTCTCAGATGGATAACTGTTCACCTCTGTGGAGTGGTTGCATAGAGGCAGTTGGATAAAATTCAAAATAAAGCTATTAGATTAATCAATAACCCTGCAATCACACAGGAGCTTCCTACATTATCCATACGAAGAAACGTTGCATCCCTTGCATTATTCTACAGATATTTTCACAGCATTTCCGAGGAACTTGCTTCAATTGTGCCGCCTCTCCACATCTTTCCCCGTAGAACTAGGGCAACTGAGAGCGCCCATGAATTTACACTTTCTCCTCCACAATGCAGAACTTCTGCTTATCAAAATTCATTTATCCCTAGAACTACTACTCTTTGGAATTCACTTCCCTCGAGTTCCTTTCCACAAACTTACAATCTACAAAAGTTTAAATCCAGTTGTTACAAACATTTTATGAATGGAGGATGCCTTTAGGCACATGGACCTTTTTGTTTTATCTGTGTTTTTCCTTCCTCCGTTCATTGTCTCCTTAAAAAAATAATAATAATAAAAAATAACTAGTGATCTATAATCAAACAAGGTCAAATGCAACCAAGGCACATGGGCAATTTATGTAAAGTAATCAAACTTACCATCTATTGGTCCCTATCTCGGTATAAATTACTTGAATTAAATATCACACCTTAATACAAATTTACATGCATTTATTGTAGTTGCACTGATTTAAATTAGAAAATTCTGAAAGCAAAACAAAATTACAGGAATAGATACGTGTTATGCGGAGTTATTTGAAATTCATGTGTCCTATCAAAATAATTTGTATTGATATTATAAATTGTATATGTGCCATTGCGCCAAATGGCTATAAACATGGTTTTACCAAAGTTAATAACTGAATGGAAAATTAACAATATAGAAACTGTTGCAAGTATTTTATATAATTAGGTTTAAAGTTATTGAGCTATTGCAAATTAACAATATAGAAACTGTTGCAAGTATTTTATATAATTAGGTTTAAAGTTATTGAGCTATTGCAAATTAACAATATAGAAACTGTTGCAAGTATTTTATATAATTAGGTTTAAAGTTATTGAGCTATTGCAAATTAACAATATAGAAACTGTTGCAAGTATTTTATATAATTAGGTTTAAAGTTATTGAGCTATTGCAAATTAACAATATAGAAACTGTTGCAAGTATTTATATAATTAGGTTTAAAGTTATTGAGCTATTGCAAATTAACAATATAGAAACTGTTGCAAGTATTTTATATAATTAGGTTTAAAGTTATTGAGCTATTGCAAATTAACAATATAGAAACTGTTGCAAGTATTTTATATAATTAGGTTTAAAGTTATTGAGCTATTGCAAATTAACAATATAGAAACTGTTGCAAGTATTTTATATAATTAGGTTTAAAGTTATTGAGCTATTGCAAATTAACAATATAGAAACTGTTGCAAGTATTTTATATAATTAGGTTTAAAGTTATTGAGCTATTGCAAATTAACAATATAGAAACTGTTGCAAGTATTTTATATAATTAGGTTTAAAGTTATTGAGCTATTGCAAATTAACAATATAGAAACTGTTGCAAGTATTTTATATAATTAGGTTTAAAGTTATTGAGCTATTGCACATTTGTTCATGCCAGATCTGATTATATAATAATAACTGTTTACCAAAATCCAGTGCGTCCTACTGAGCGGTGTGGTCCCTATATATCATTAGGCTGCCATGTTATTATCTAAAAGTCGTGTTAAAGTTTTTTTGTTTTATTTTCTCTCTTTTTTTTTTCTGAAGCAAAGTGATACTGCTTGAACAAGTTATCGAAAGGCCAGACGCTCGATTTTAAGGATAAACTACTGGCCACGAAAAGTATGATAGTGGGAAACACACAACTGAGAAACAGGTGATCTCTTAATTTATCTGGCTGAACCTCTTACATCTTGAATGCTCTCATGATACTTTTTTTTTTTTTTTTTTTTTTTTTTTTATCGTTTGAAATCTCACGTATCTTGTCTTTTTATGTAATATCTCGTTTAAAAAATTATACTGACGAAACGGTGAACCCTCACTTTCTCAGGCTGAATCTCCTTTATCTTGAATTATCTCATTACCGTTCTGAGAAACACAGAACGAACAGAAAAGGGGCCAAGAAAAATAAAACGGACACAAACGGGAATGATAAATATAGAACGGGATTGAGAAATACAAATCGGATAAACTAGAGAATGATAAACACTGAATGGACAGACTAGGGATTGAGAAACAGTACGGACAGAATAGGGATTAAGACACATAGAACGAACAGACTATGGATTGAGAAACACAGAACGGACAGACTAGGGATTGAAAAACAGAGCACGGACAGACACGGGATTGACAAACGGAGAACGGACAGACTAAGGATTGAGAAACACAGAACGGACAGACTAGGGATTGAGAAACAGAACGGACAGACTAAGGATTGAGAAACACAGAACGGACAGACTAGGGATTGAGAAACTGAACGGACAGACTAAGGATTGAGAAACTCAGAACGGACAGACTAGGGATTGAGAAACAGAACGGACAGACTAAGGATTGAGAAGCACAGAACGAACAAACTAGGGATTGAGAAACACAGAACGGACAGACTAGGGATTGAGAAACACAGAACGGACGGACTAGGGATTGAGAAACACAGAACGGACAGACTAGGGAGTGAGAAACACAGAACGGACAGACTAGGGAGTGAGAAACACAGGACGGACAGACTAGGGATTGAGAAACACAGGACGGACAGACTAGGGATTGAGACACACAGAACGGACAGACTAGGAATTGAGACACACAGAACGGACAGACTAGGGATTGAGAAACAGAACGGACAGACTAGGGATTGAGACACAGAACGGACAGACTAGGGATTGAGACACACAGAACGGACAGACTAGGGATTGAGAAACACAGAACGGACAGACTAGAGATTGAGAAACATAGAACAGACAGACTAGGGATTGAGAAACACAGAACGGACAGACTAGGGATTGAGAAACACAGGACGGACAGACTAGAGATTGAGAAACATAGAACGGACAGACTAGGGATTGAGAAACACAGAACGGACAGACTAGGGATTGAGACACACAGAACGGACAGACTAGGGATTGAGACACAGAACGGACAGACTAGGGATTGAGACACACAGAACGGACAGACTAGGGATTGAGACACACAGAACGGACAGACTAGGGATTGAGAAAAACAGGACATATACAGTAGATAAATAATTGAGAAACACAGGGCAGACAAATAACGGATTGCAAAACACAGAACAGCCAGAAACAGAATGGAAACAATCGAATCTGACAGAAACGAACCACAGAAACATGAAACAGAGAAACATTAAAATCAAACAGAAAACAAAACTAAGAAACAAGTAATGGAGGAACACGAAACGGAGAGCCACAATACCAACAGACGCGAAATAGAGAAACACGGAAAAAAGCACGAAATAAAAACCGGAAATGGAGAACAAAATTAGTGAAACATTAGGCCGAGAAACATGAATAAGAGAAACAGCTGATTATCAGTCTTAATTATTAATGACCGTAAACCTTTCAGTAGTATGACAAAATCATATTTAATGTATTCATGTAACTCGCAGCTCGAGGCGGAAACTTGTCTAGCACAACCCCTTTAATACAATTACAAGAAATATCAAATATTTTCGTGGATATTTTTTGCATTTTACTAATTATAGACCAGTTTGTTCAGTTTCATATCGAGAGGTTTAAAAAGGCTAGTGTGTTTTGTAAGAAGTTAGCTTCCTAAAATAGCATCGCAGACTTTAAAACGTTTCTAAAAACACAAAAAAACAAAACCAGAATATATTAAGTGGAGTTACTCGATAATACCAGAGGTAATGTAAGGAATTCGATGGTAGATTTGCTCAATAATAGGGAGATATAATCAGTAGGAATGTGAATTGCTGCATTAGAGGAGCAAAGACTCGGCCAACCACGACAACTTGTGGCAGATTATACGTTATAAAAATGGTGCGTTCAAATGTAACGCAAATGGTACTCCTAAATGAACAATGGTCGGTTTATCTGTTCAAACGAGTACACTTGAACGATTAAGACACTATTAGGTGTATCATCTTTGCTACGTTTTAACACATAAGTTATACGGTGAAGAGTAAGGTATATTAAGGGGATAAAGTCCAGTTGTTACACAAAAGTTATGAATATAGTTTTCCTTGTTCTATTCATTGACTCTTAAAAATAATAATAGTTATAATAATAATAATAATAATAATGAACATACAAACCGCACATTGCTCATGCATGTGCACCTATTTTTGCTACATATGATCACACAATGTTTATAGTGTATGGCTGAGTGGTTACAGCATTGTACTCATAACCACAAAATCTTAGGTTCGAATCCGGCATAAGAAGGGAAGACATAATTGGAATTAAATAGCTTATTGTATATTACTTCATTATTTAGCATTACCTACCGTCATGCCACACAACACTATTGTCAGTACACCAGTAATGTATGACTATCACAAAATAGAAGAAATTATATCAACATAATAAAAATAACACAATGTTAATAATATAATAGTAATTATAATAATAATAACAACAACAATAATAATAATGAATATTAATCAAAATAACAAAATAATAATAATAATAATAATAATAATAACAACATTAAATATAAAAATTAATGAATAAACAAATACATGTATTAATAAATAAACACTTTGGCCGAAACAGTAGCATCTTAGAAACTGCAGGTGGCGTGAGTGTGAATGTGTAGTGTCTAGCCCCATTTATACACACGCATAATAAGCCATAGGACCTCGCTTCTAGTCACAGTTTAATGAAAAGCCTGTGTCCAGCAGGTTGTAAAACTAAGCTTATGCAGGATCAAGTAGCACAAGCGGTGTAAATTGTTGTCTATTGAGTAAAAACTAAAAACAAACCGAAGAGTTACGTGAGCTTAAGGGGAGGTATTTAGTTTGGTCCCTAGACTTCCATCAAGCTTACAAAAATACCCCCAAGACCTCCTTTCAAGATAAATGTTTACATTTTTCGATAGAAAAATGTCCCGGCTGAAGGCCGGTTCCCCCTAAATTACAGGCTCGCTACCGCTCGCCAGGAAAAAATCGACACCTAAATGGCATGAAAGGTTTTAAAATTGACATAAATGGGGCGTATGGTCTTAAAATCGGCACACTAATAGGGCAAACGTCTTATAATACCAAACTAATGGGGTTAAACACGAGGGAGAAGGGGATCCAGATAATAACCCTCTCAAGTGAAAATCACCCCTTAAGATACGTGCAAGATACTGTCGTCTAAGCTACTGTATATCTATTAGAGGGCGGGTGAATAGAGATAAACATAATATCAATACAAAAGACAAATATAATAATAATAATACGTCGCACATCGAATAATATATATTGAGGATCAAGAACAACGATTTGTGACCAAAACTTGTAAAGCAAGTCTTGTAGTACAGTTAGTTGCAAGACCAACTAAATACTGGTCAACTCTCGCAAGAACAAAACCAAGTTCAAGTTCATCCACCCCTTCCCAAGATTAGACCAAATGAACTCGGGATGAATTACTGAACTTTGATTGAAAAACAAAATATAATATATATATATATATATATATATATGACAGCACAGGTGAACATTTTAGAGCAATGTGGTCGTAAATTGTAACCTTAGAAGTGGGAACAAATCTTGCCTGGTTTACATCTAACGAAGACTAAAATTAAGAAACGTAGTTTTGATTTGTGAAACACATCTTGATATCACCCATTATCTAAGGACAAAATATATCCTCTATTAAATTTAACTAGTAAAGGGGCTTCAATTTAACAAGGGTTTAAAGTTCGATCGATAATAAACATAGAGGAGCTCAATTTGCCTTTCCCTGCGTCATTGTCAATGGACGAAGGGGAAGGTGAACCCCATCCCATGTATAAGACTACGGCTCTTAAAATATCAGTGGGGTTCTCACTCACACCGTCAGCCTCCTTCTCCTCCTCCCTCTCCAACCTCCTCCTCCCTCCTTCAGGCACAGATAAAAACACATGAAGAGAAAATTTGTGTCACCTAATGTCCATTTATTACCGGTATTCATCTGGCTGCTCATTACCGTAATTCAAAGCGACCCTTATTACTTTTAGTTCGGCCTCTCTCCATTTTCGGTCTGATGCCCCGAACGTCATTAGGAGCTCCAGGACCTTGTTATTATTATCATCATTGGCTGGGGACACTTGTTGCTCCGCCCTGCCCCGATGCTTGTGTTGTCATTCAATCTACAATCCCGTCACAGACAATTATATACGAACTGGACCTGACCAATAGCCAACCACCCGACACTGCCAATCACCGAGGGCTACTTCAAGCAACCAATCAAGTGGGAGCCGCATCAAGTCCACTCAACCTTGTCTTTATCCAAGTAAATCGTAAAGTAATTTCTGGAATATGGCCGCGGGGTGCAGAAAACTAATTTAAACACTGTTATCCCGGCCGACACTGCCAATCATCCGCCGAGGCTGTATTATTCCTGATATTCATTTGATTAACCCCCTTCATCCACTGCAATTGATTTTGTCAAGATAATCATCATTTCCTGCAATTCATGTCTAGTGGTCGTCCGTCGTGGGTCGGGCAAGGCCAGCCAGACACTCACTCATCTCAGCTACATTTAAATGCAATATTTCGAACTATACGTTTTGAATCACATCGTTTTTCTTTGACACGACACCTCTCTTCCTCTCTCGCTCTCGCTCTCTCTGAGTACAGTTGCGCTCAAATGTGTGTGTCCTGCCTTCATAATTTCAAGTTTGATTATCTCTCTAGGGAGGAAAATTAATAAAAAAAAATAAAAAAAAACATTACATTCAAGCTATTCTCACTAGTGCCGAGGAGTATTTTTGCCTTACACGAATAATGACAATACAGTATAGGTGAAGTCGCGAAGGTGGGTATTAGTTTTGTGCAGGACTGTATACTTCATACGTGTCATTTGAGCAGAGGCTGTAGACAAGGTATATACTGTATACATCTTGGCTGTAGGGATCGTTCAGGGGGCTGGGGTTTGCGTTCGGGGCACCCACTTGTTGTTACCTCCGTCAGCGCCTTCATCGTCGTCCCTGGCACTCTTGTGATTAGGAGGGTTAAGACAGTATCACACTCGAGAGATTTTATAGTTAACATTCGATGATGAACATTTTTCTGGCAACAATTATCGAGTATTTTGCACTGGCATCGGAAACTAGACTAATGGTAGATGAATTTGGGTAACCGACATATTTAATATGTTGACCTCATAAGCTGCCAGACCGGTGCTGAAGATAAATGGTTAGGGAAAAAGTGCTCGTGTGATACCGGCTTTAGTGGCCCAGGGCGGACAGGTTCAAGGTACAGAGGATGGAACAGAGGACAGTGGTAGACCTGGACAGTGGTATTATTTAGTGCCTTGCTTCTTTTACCCATCCTTTGGTAGTAAGAACAGTGTCGTGGTTTAGGTTTTTTATAAGAACATAAGAAAATGGGAATCTGAAGAAAGCCGATTGACCCATACAAGGCAGATCCCTCTCACACCCAACCCTAATTATAGGCCCAACTCACTAACACCATGAGGACCGACCTCACCAAAACGGTCAGAGGTCATCATAAGTCTGCAGAGAGCCGATTGGCCCAATCCCGGCAGATAATAATTGAATGATAATTTAATATATCTTTGGTTGCATAGAACAGTGATATAATTAAGGTTTTCGTATATTTTTATTTATTATATTTATTTATTTATTATATTTATTTATTTATTATATTTATTTATTTATTATATTTATTTATTTATTATATTTATTTATTTATTTTATTTATTGTATTTATTTATTTATTTTATTTATTTTATTTATTTATTTATTTATTTATTTTATTTATTATATTTATTTATTTATTATATTTATTTATTTATTATATTTATTATATTTGTTAGTATTGAACAGTGGTATGGCTTAAGGCGGTAGCACACGAGCGCTTTTTCACTTAACATTTATCCTTAACACTGGTCTGGCAGCTTATGAGGTCAAAATTTTAAATATTTCGGTTGCGTAAATTCATCTAGGAACAGTCTAGTTTCCGATACCAGTGCAAAATATTCCAGAAATGTAGCCAGAAAAATTTTGATCATCGAATGTTGACTAAAAAAATTCTCGTGTGATACCGGCCTTAGCTATCGTGGGTAGCATTGGACAGTGTTATCGTGGGTAGCATTGGACAGTGTTATCGTGGGTAGCATTGGACAGTGTTATCGTGGGTAGCATTGGACAGTGTTATCGTGGGTAGCATTGGACAGTGTTATCGTGGGTAGCATTGGACAGTGTTATCGTGGGCGGCATTGGACAGTGTTATCGTGGGTAGCATTGGACAGTGTTATCGTGGGTAGCATTGGACAGTGTTATCATGGGTAGCATTGGACAGTGTTATCGTGGGCGGCATTGGACAGTGTTATCGTGGGTAGCATTGGACAGTGTTATCGTGGGTAGCATTGGACAGTGTTATCGTGGGTAGCATTGGACAGTGTTATCGTGGGTAGCATTGGACAGTGTTATCGTGGGCGGCATTGGACAGTGTTATCGTGGGTAGCATTGGACAGTGTTATCGTGGGTAGCATTGGACAGTGTTATCGGGGGTAGCATTGGACAGTGTTATCGTGGGTAGCATTGGACAGTGTTATCGTGGGTAGCATTGGACAGTGTTATCGTGGGTAGCATTGGACAGTGTTATCGTGGGCGGCATTGGACAGTGTTATCGTGGGTAGCATTGGACAGTGTTATCGTGGGTAGCATTGGACAGTGTTATCGTGGGTAGCATTGGACAGTGTTATCGTGGGTAGCATTGGACAGTGTTATCGTGGGCAGCATTGGACAGTGTTATCGTGGGCGGCATTGGACAGTGTTATCGTGGGTAGCATTATCGTGGGTAGCATTGGACAGTGTTATCGTGGGCAGCATTGGACAGTGTTATCGTGGGCGGCATTGGACAGTGTTATCGTGGGTAGCATTGGACAGTGTTATCGTGGGTAGCATTGGACAGTGTTATCGTGGGTAGCATTGGACAGTGTTATCGTGGGTAGCATTGGACAGTGTTATCGTGGGTAGCATTGGACAGTGTTATCGTGGGTAGCATTGGACAGTGTTATCGTGGGTAGCATTGGACAGTGTTATCGTGGGTAGCATTGGACAGTGTTATCGTGGGTAGCATTGGACAGTGTTATCGTGGGTAGCATTGGACAGTGTTATCGTGGGTAGCATTGGACAGTGTTATCGTGGGTAGCATTGGACAGTGTTATCGTGGGTAGCATTGGACAGTGTTATCGTGGGTAGCATTGGACAGTGTTATGGTTTAGTTTGTTGTTCATTTAAGGAGGCCCACCTCGCTGTTTTCTCTTTCTCTCCCTCTCTCTGTGGCTTGTATCCATTCGGCCTCATTCAGCCTACTGTTTTAAGAAGTTTCCCCCATCCAGGTGTCAACATTTTCCTGGCGAGCGGTAGCGAGCCAGCATATATATATTTGTGTTTGACAGCAAGCTAAATTTGTACATTTTTCGATAGAAAAATTTCTCCGGCGAAGCCGGATTTCTCCATACAATGCTGGAAGAAATCGACACCTGGATGGGGATAAACATCTTAAAACAGTTGGGTGAATGGGGCCGAATAGATACAAGCCAGGGAAAGTGAAAAAAGGAAAGAAAGATAAAACAAAGCAGGTGACCCCCCTTAACCCATCTCAACGCTTGTGGTACTGCTGGTCTCCCTCTTTTATAATCCTCTCCCGTGGTTCGCAAAGGAAGGGCCCCCAACCAACAACAGATGACTACCATATCTCATCCCCCCCCTGACAAAACAATCTAAGGAATATGGTACACATCGCTCGGCGTCTGGGCCAGTGAGCGAGCGTAGAGGCGGATTCACAGAGCACTTTTCCACTTGACTTTAATCTCGACAACTCCGATCTGGCGGCTTCTGAATTAAATGTGTATGATTATTCGGTCACCTTAATGAATCTACCGCCCATCTTGCCGCCGATACAGGTGCTAAATTGTCCCGAAATGTTGCCAGTAAATAGTTGCCGGTAGAAGTTGCCGGGAATAGGGTAAGTGTCAATCCGCCTTAAGGGAGACGTCCGGCCCAGGTGAGGCTGTATGTTACCCTTTTTACGACACTCTACGCCAGGCTTCCTCACGGTTTCGTTCTGTTTCGTGATTTGTCGTTTAACTGTGGTTTGTGGGCGGGTCACTGGCGTAGTCATTATTTACTTTATTTCGATAGTTCTCTCTGTTGATCCTTGAGGATATTTATTTTATTATTTAACAGGTCACGTTCACAGAAAATGTACTTCTAAGATTATACATGAGCAAGACGTTTTTCATTAGCCTGTGTGACCGATAATCACACGATGCTCAGCCTCCGCGACTGGCAAACATCCACTTTTTCCCCGGGATCACAAATCTGTCAGGAGACTTAAAACAAAGGAAACAGTAACAGCGCAAAAATAGTCGCTGTCATCATATAAACCGCGGCGCTAAAAGGTCTATCCGGCCCCACCCGCTCCACAGCCACATTCGCCTTCATCTACCCCATTAAGAAGGTCGATTATCACGCAAGAGGCTGGCGCTGTGTTTTCGAGCTTACGACTCCGATGCTGCGGCCAGTAATGACTCAAGTATTTGAAATTTATAGAACAGGGGATGTAGGCAAAAAGTAGCCGCGGAGTAGGGGGCGGAGTAGCCTAGATGTCGCTCGGGTCCAGCTGGATGACAATCGCGAGTTGTTAGATGATGCTCAGATGTAGCCTTAAGGGGAGGTTTTTAGTCTGTTCACTATACCTCCATCAAGCTTAAAATTACCCCCTTAGACCCCCTTTCAAGATAAAAGTGTACATTTTTCGGTAGAAAAATGTCCTGGCCGAAGGCCAGTTCCTCTTAAATTACAGGCTCGCTATCGCTCGCCAGGGAAAAATCAACACCTAAATCTTTAAAATTGACAGAAATGAGGCGAAAGTTCTTAAAATTGCCAAACTAATGGGGCAAGCATCTTAAAATATCAAAGGCAATGGGGCTAAGCATGAGGGAGAAATGGGTCCAACAAAATATCCCTCTAGTGGAAATCTCCCCTTAAGCCCGCGTCACACGATTACTTTCAGCGGCGGATTTATTGGAGTCACATTAGCAGAGTAAAAAAAAAAAAAAAAAAAAAAAAAAAAAAAAAATCTAATACATAGCAATTTTCACCTGAACTATAACGGTATTTTGAATAATGTAATCCAGTCATGACAAAAGTATATTCAATGTCTATAACAAATATAGAAAACCTTTATGGTCATGTTTAGTTTGGTATGTTGGGTATTTTGTTGTCTTTTATCAAGTACAGTTGCACTTGCGACCCAAATCCTTCAAAACATTATTAATTAAAACAGTCGACGTCACACGAGTTTTTCTATTGGTACAAATATATATATAGGAGTTTGGAGTCCGCCATTTAGGTCTATTATTAGGAATTTGTGTCCGTCATTTAGTTATTTAATATGACGCCTCGATATAATGAGTTGAGAGATTGAAAGTACCAGAGTCATATACAATTCACCGCTTAAGGGGAGGTTTTAAGTTTGGTCTCTAGACCTCCATCAAGCTTAAGATTACACCCCCTTGAGCCCCTTTCAAGATACATTTGTACATTTTTCGGTAGAAAAATTTCCCGGCTGAAAGCCGGTTCCTCTTAAATTACAGGCTCGCTATCGCTCGCCAGGATAAAATCGACACCTAAATTGCACGAAAGGTCTTAAAATTGACGGAAATGGGGCGAAAGTTCTTAAAAATCACCAAACTAATGGGGCAAACGTCTTAAAATCTCAAAAGCAATGGGGCTAGACATGAGGGAGAAAGGGGTCAAGAAAAAAGTCCCTCAAGTGGAAATCTGCCCTTAACCCGTTCAGTACCGATGCCATCCTTTAATTATATTCTGGCCATGATTAGACACTTTTACTCAGCTTTGGAAGGGCGTCTGGTAATAATAAGGCTTCAAACTATCTCAACTCACCCTTTAAACTACCACAGATCCTTCTTAAGCTGCATAATATCGTTTAAACTACCACAGATCCTTCTTAAGCTGCATAATATCGTTTAAACTATCACAGCAGTATCCTTTAAACTATCACAGTTCCTTCTTAAGCTGCATAATATCCTTTAAACTATCACAGATCCTTCTTAAGCTGCATAATATCGTTTAAACTACCACAGATCCTTCTTAAGCTGCATAATATCGTTTAAACTACCACAGATCCTTCTTAAGCTGCATAATATCGTTTAAATACAGCTAGAATAAAATATAACCAACGTCGCTGGCACTGAAAGGGTTATAGTGCTCGTGTGACACCGACTTTACAGAAATTAGTGTTATCGGTGGTCGTAAACATGTTCCCGTCCCACGTCTCTTGGGGGGCGGGAGGGGCGGGGGGGAATTTGTCTTATGCAACCCAGCTCCGACCATTAGTACAATCGCCGATTTTGAGATACTTGGGAGCCTCTTTATTGCTAGAGGATCTTCCTAAGCTGAAAACAATTCGTCTACTACTTGCCAGAATAGTATTTGTCTAATGCAACCCTGATCTGACCATTAGTATAATCGCCGACATTGAGATATTTGGAAGCCTTTTGTATTGTATAGGTCCTTCTTAAACTGAATACAAATCGTCTAGTAGTTGCCAGAATATGATGGAAAAGGGACGTCATCGGTACGGAAGGGGTTAATCAATATTCAGTGTTTCAAGTTTGTCAAATAGGAGTGACGTACCAGCTATTTTTGCAGGTGGCATTACACATTGCAACAACACGTCACATACATTTACATTTGTGTACACCACCACGACTATATGATGTGCAAGGGAAATGAGTATGATTAAATCAAAACGCATTTGTTTATTTATATGGTCAATGTATAGCTTCATGGCAAATTATTCTTGGGTAAGTCAATTATTCTAGTTTTCCCTTCATACATAAAATACACACTCACAACCACACTATTAATACATCCATATATATCTTTGAACTTTTTGAAGGTCAACTATGAAGCACTTGGAATAATATATAGCAGCATTTTGTTTGTTTTTTGTTTTTTTTGTGTGAGTAATGGAGACAAAAGGCAGAACTGCCTGTACATTGGGTTGGAAACAGTCTCAAGTGAGAGTATATAATATATTACTCGTGAGTGTACAGTCAAAATCAATAGTTCGCCTGAATTACTAATGAAAATCAGGATGGAATCTAGAGAGAAGGGTATTATTTTATTATTATTATTACATCTCAATTATTATTCTACTAAGTGAAACAATTTGTACTAGTTATGCTATTGGACACATACGAGAACGGTTAAGAATGTTATAGGTATTTTATAGTACAGAGTTTATGAATAAGATTATCGACAAACTATTGAACTAAGCTGTACACTATAAACTCGGTCTCTTGGGCCATCTCACGCCACATTAGTCTGGGAGTCGATCCATTATACACAACACCTGGATTTTTGCATGCGACTTTCGGCAGTTATATTACCTCCTACGCTACCCACCAGCCCTATCTTGCTGTCGACTTATGGGGACAGATGGCATCAAGCGTGTTTGTTTATGTGCAATTGTGGAAAGTAAACGTCGATGTACAGTCGGTGGTAAAAGTGACGTCGATGTACAGTCGGTGGTAAAAGTGACGTCGATGTACAGTCGGTGGTAAAAGTGACGTCGATATACAGTCGGTGGTAAATGACGTCGATGTACAGTCGGTGGTAAAAGTGACGTCGATGTACAGTCGGTGGTAAAAGTGACGTCGATGTACAGTCGGTGATAAAAGTGACGTCGATGTACAGTCGGTGGTAAAAGTGACGTCGTGCTATTCTATATTTTATTAATTTCACCACAACACCAAACACCTCCAATGAAATTAATGAAAGCATATAATGTGATCCACCGGTATTCGAAAACAAGTAAATGCTACTGACATGTTGTTGTTCTTGTTGTTCCCCAAGCTGCCTGGCCGAACAGCCCCAAGGCCCCGAGCAAGGCCAAGGCCATAACCGAGCGCCCTCACAGAACCCTCCCTGCCGACCACAATAAAGCCTGGGTGACCGAAGCCACTCCATGGCGGGGAGCTGAGGAGGGTACGGAAACGCCCGGGAAACCAAAGCCCCACCCAGGGCCCAGTGCCCCTCAGCAATTATGAAGAGAAAGTTGATGAAAACATTCCACACTGATATTTGGTATTGATAAATACGCTCAATGTAATGTTAGACCAGCCAACCGTATAATTCACATGATTAAAGAGTGAGAGATAGAATGTAACTACTGCAGAGGTGGCTCAAAAACTGATGTTGCAGCACCAAGTATTTTTCTGACAGAAATTGGATATGCTCGAGAATGAAGTTTTTCAATTATCTATATGCATTTATATAACATATTCAATATGCAGCAGAAATGCAAATGATTCGGAGCGAGTGCGGCATTATAATAGATGGAATTCTAATGCTTTTGCATAGTACCGCGTGCCTCCTTATGTTATCATTATGCATAGAACCTATCAAGGTGACAACCTATATATTATTTGAGTAAACAAATTTGGAGAGTATACTCAGAGGAGGATATGTAGTTCAGATCTTCTCTTTGAAGTGTATTGTGCAGATGTATAGGAAGAAGGGAAGGACGTCATCGGCTGCCTTTATGGAATTGGAGAAAGCCTATGACAGAATTAATCGGACAGGTCTATGGAAAGTACTGAGAATATATGACGTATATGGCAAATTGATGGCAGCAGTGAAAAGCATGTATGAGGGTGCAAGGGCAGACTAGAGCTTAGAGGATGAACTGAGCGAGTTCTTTGATCTGAATGTTGGTTTAAAGCAGGAGTTTGTGATGTACCCATGAATGTTAATTATTTACATGGATGGAGTCGTGACTCGTGTAAGAAATACAAGAACGAGCAGTGGACGTTGGAGTACCTTTAGTAAGGGCAGGGAGTGAGTGGACGTTGTTTGTGGTGCTGCTGTTTGCTGATGATATAGTTCTACTAAGCGATGATGAATGGGAGTTGTAGTGTTTGGTGAATATTTTTGGCACTGTGTGCGAGAAACGGAAGTTGAAGGTCAGTAGTGTCTAAAGAGTAAGGTTATGGTCTGTGAGAATACAAACGAATACAAAGGAAAGCAAGCAACAACATACCCACTGATCCTTACTAGGCTGCTTTAAAAAAAATCAGACTAAAGGTCTTCATCTCCACAATGACTGTGGTCAGAAAAACTAAATTATATTACTATGTACGATACTAAAATGGTCACATTACTCGGGCACAAACGCAGTCAGTCGCAATCACAGAATGTGAGGTAAGGTCGAATGGCCAAGTAATGGAACATGTTTACCGGATCTAGTCAAATGTATTACCGTGATCCTTGTTACCAAATACGCCACCAGAAACCAATAATACACCCATGAGACCTCTCGGTTCACTAGCGCCATATATGAGGCGGCGGTGACGCTTGGGACCAGTAGGATACCAGTCACTTCGGAAAAACATGTTCTCATCAGGAGCTTTGGTGAAGTGTATCTGTCTCCTGCAGCCCTAACAAAAACCCTGCTGGCAACAGAGACGAGACAAGTACAACATGTTTTTTTGCCTTAATGCAGCGTCATACGGTTGTTGTTGTTTTTTTTGTTTTTTTGTCTAGCCAGTCACGGATTCGGGCTATTATTTGTCTTCACATTTTGGCTGAGTTTCCCCTCAATTACCAGATTTAATATATCATCGTCATCGATTCCAGGTACTAAATTCATATTAAGAGCGAGTTAATCGATGTGTGCTTGATTTCAACTTTTTTACTTTTTTATCCAAGAAGCACAAGTCATAATCTGTCATTTGCTATTAAAACTCTGCATAATTGCCTGTGTGACGCCGCCTTTAGTCATTGCGATCCACAAATATCCTATTGTTATTCGTATATTAATATGCAAAATATACTAACAAAAACTGAAGGCTCGTACCCATGATTCATATTAGAGGAAAAACTCTGTTATTTATATACAAGTAAAGGTTTTAGCTACCCCAATCATTTTTCCCAGTCCCTCAAATGGCGTGTGGAGTTATGGTAGGAAAAACTAAAATCTAACCTTCAAATTTTCAAGGATTTTCACACAATTCCACTCGACTCCTCAACAGACACAGAGGCACCACCAAAATATACTAGTCTTCTATGAGGGCCAAAATACTATGGTATCTTGGTCCATTTGGGATTATCTAACCTGTACAGTCGGCCTAATAAGTGATGTCTCAGTACCAATTATGTTTTGATCAATAATTGGTATCAGCAATATCTAAACACGATTTCTTCATTTCGAGTGAGATATATAAACATGTTCCCACACTTACCCACCCTATTCAACATCTGACAGACATTGATACAGCACAGAGCGAGCCAAACGTAATGACAGCTGAGACATGACTTACTAGCGCCACTGTACAACACTCGAGAGAAGAGGCAATCCACTCCATGAAGGTTCAAATACTAGGAAAGCTGTGCATGTTTTCGCTTTTATCTAACTTGTACAGTGATCGGGAGCAAAGACATCCATTTTAATACTATAATATCTGTGGTATTTGGCTATTCTCATTCCATTGGCTGCAATTGGGTCATATTTAACTTGTACAACGACCGGGAGAGAAAGGAATCCATTTTACGAAGACTTAACTACTGTAATACCTAAGTAAATCTGGCTATATATTTAACTTGCAGGATTCTAATACTAAGCTATCTGGGAGTATGTGGGTTTCATCTGACTAGTACAATAGACTAGAGAAAAGGCATACATATTATATACTATTATATTTGGGCGTATTCGGCCTTTACCTAACTTGTAATACGCCCATGGATAATAAGAGGCATCAATTCCACAACCATGCTATCTGGGCGCAGTGGGGTTTATTCTGAGGGATCGAATACAATAATCCTTAGAGACATTTAGGTTTTATCTGGGGGCCTAAATGCCATAGTATCTGGGTGTTTTGGGGAATTTATCTGAGAGCCCGTTTACTATGAGATCGGGGTTCATTTGACTATTATGACTATTATTTGACTATTTGACTATCTACTAAGATAACTAGGCGTACTTGGATTGTCCTAACTTATACTAGGATCAGAATAAGAGGTATCCTATATAAATGTTCTAATATCTGGCTGCATTTAGGTTTTATCTGAGAACCCAAACACTAAGATATTTGGGTGCATTTGGGTTTTATCTGAGAACCCAAACACTATATCTGGGTGCATTTGGGTTTCATCTAACTTGTACTACGATCGGGGGGAAGAGACATTCATTCGGCGGACCCGTAGCCTAATTTCCCACCACGCGGGCAAATTCTCGTACTGAGGGGCTTTATCAATAACTGGCATTATCGTGTTCGCTATTTCTATTGCCCCAGAATTGCCGGGATCACCTGAGCCAATCACGTTCTTGCTCTTGTTGCTGCCGGGGGAGGAGGGTGGTAAGGGAGAGGAGGGGGTGGGGTGAGAATGGAGAGATGGAAGAGATGAGGAAGGGATGTAAAATAGAGATAATGCAGAGGGGGAAAGGGAGAGGAAAATGGACAATTGAACAGAAGAGGAAAGGGATAATATGAAAAGAAATGGAAGAGCAGAAGTGTTATAACAATATTGAAGTAAAGTAATAACGATAACGAAATTATAATAGTGGGAATTTTAGAGTAGGAAATGGACAGAAACATTTAAGAATAACAGAATAAAAAAACCTAGGCCACAGTTGTCCTGAAAAAGAGAAGGAAGTTGGTAATAAATGTAGACGGCAAAAGAACAGAAAACAAATGCAAACATAATAGATGCAAAGGAGGAGTAGGTAGGTGGTAGAAAAGATGTAGGAGGAAGAAGGTGGATAAATAATTATAAGAGGCGAGGAAAGAATTGGGGAAATATAGACGGCAGACAAACAAAAAATGTAATATATATATATGTATATACTGTATATATACCTTTGTAATATAATGAGGAAGAGAGGAAGCTATGATAGAGGAAAGAAAATATTATATGGAAAGTGAGGAGCGGTGTGATTGAGGAAAGGATAGAGGAAGAATGTTTGAAAGCAAAATGCAAATAGAACATATATGACATTATATGTAAAGGAAAGTTATAAACACGAAAGCAAAATGAAGGAGGAAGAAACGAAGAAAACTTGAATAATAGGAAATACAAAAAATAAGATAGGGGAAAAGAGCAATAATAGGAAAACGGATGATCATTGATTTATACATACGGGGTAAGAAGGAAATAATGCTAATGAACACAAAGGAAACAAAGTAAAAAATACAATGGGAGAATAATGGGTATAGATTGCTGACGAGAACAAATAAAAAGAGCATCGGATGTGATATCAAAGTGGCGATGGAACATAATTAAAAGGAAAACAAAACCTTCAAGTGATATGTTTACATTTTTAGCAAAATAGTCTTCTTTTCATGAAGATCAACGATATATGCTGATTAGTTATATTATTCGGATAAATGGCACAGTATGGATGGAGTATGATTTGCAATATAGAAGGAATCACAGCATATGAGTAAATTGCAGGATAGAGGAAGTATGATTCACAGCATACGAATATCGCAGTATAAAAACAGTCACAGTATACTGAAGATGGGGTATGATTTGCAGTATAGAAGTTAGCGCCGTGTAGAAACAGTCACAGTATATAAGGAATATTATTTGCAGCATAGAAGGAAGCGTCGTATAGAAATAAGTCGCAGTATAGATGGAGTATGATTTACATTATAGAAGGAAGCGCCGTGTAGAGTAAATTGCAGCATAGAGGAAGCATGATTCACAGTATATAAACATCGCAGTATATATGGAGTATTGTATAGATAAAGTGTGATTTGCAGCATAGAGGAAGCATGATTCACAGTATATAAACATCGCAGTATATATGGAGTATTGTATAGATAAAGTGTGATTTGCAGCATAGAAGGAAGCGCCGTATAGAAAAGTCGCAGCATAGATGAAGTACCGGTATGATTTGCAGTATAGAAGGAAGTGCAGTATACAGTAAACTGCATCATACAGTAAACTGCATCATACAGTAAACTGCATCATGCTTCACAGCATAAGAATATCGCAGAATAGAAAGAGCCACAGTATAGAATCGGCGTATGATTTGCGATATAGATGGAAGCGCCACATAAAAAAAAAAAAAGGAGTCACAGGATAGAAGGACTCGCAGTTGCAGTCGCCAGCGTCGGTATCATGGCCTCTCCACTGTAATTATCTTGTGTTATGAGAATTGTTGGTCTCATCCCGACGCTGGCACGGTCATTGGGCGAAGATCATAACCCTCCCGTCGGTGTTTGAGGCGATTCCCAGAAATTAAAGATATATAATTCCGAGTGAGCGATTTGATGGGGGGGATGGCACAACGAGGATTTGAAGACTGTCGTGGGGGCTATTTTGAGAGGGATGTTGAGGGCATATATTCTTTATCTTCTTAGTTTTTGTGGGGAGGTATAAAGGATGTGATTTCGAGGGGACAATCTTCGTGAGGACTAAGATATATAGAGAGGCAATGGAATGTTATTACTTTACTACGAGAATATCTCTTAACTTGTGTAATATCGCCTAGTGTTAGCCAGAATAATGATTTAAAATATTTATTTTAACTCAAGATATTTTTTACGTTCCATATTGATGGCCAGATTAAAATTATAAGGCGCCATCATACTAAAAGAGTTAATGTAGATATTTGTTTAAACTCATTCAATTCCAGAGATCCTTCTATCAAATAATTTAAAATCGTCTGAGGGTAGCTAGATTAAATAAAATGTCATCAGATTGAAATAGTTAAGGGGGTCACCGGCTTTTTTTTTATCTTTCTCTCTTTTTCTCTCTTTCCCTGGCTTGTATCCATTCGGCCCCATTCAGCCAACTGTTTTTAAGACGTTTATCCCCATCCAGGTGTCGATTTCTTCCTGGCGAGCGATAGCGAGCCAGCATTGTATGGAGAAATCCGGCTTCGCCGGAGACATTTTTCTATCGAAAAATGTACCAATTTAGCTTGCTGTCAAAACAATAATATATATATGCTGGCTCGCTACCACTCGCCAGGAAAATATTGACACCTGGACGGGGGTAAACGTCTTAAAACAGTAGGCTGAATGGGGCCGAATGGATACAAGCCAAAGAGAAAGGGAGAGAAAAAGAAAACAAAAAAACGAAGTGGGCTCCCTTAAAAACCTATAATTCCAAGTGAAGGGTTTGATTGGAATGGCAGCCAAGAAGTATGAAGAGGACCCGCCGTGTGTGGAACGACTGTCGTGGTGGCTATTTTAAGAGGCTTGTTGGAAGGTGATACAAAAGACATATAATTTTGAGAGACAGCCTTAATAGGAACCGCAGCTACACAACAGGACGCACCGGGCATGTACTGAGAGAGTATGGTATATCAGGACACACCGGGCATGTACTGAGAGAGTATGGTATATCAGGACACACCGGGCATGTACTGAGAGAGTATGGTATATCAGGACGCACCGGGCATGTACTGAGAGAGTATGGTATATCAGGACACACCGGGCATGTACTGAGAGAGTATGGTATATCAGGACACACCGGGCATGTACTGAGAGAGTATGGTATATCAGGACACACCGGGCATGTACTGAGAGAGTATGGTATATCAGTGGTAATAACTTTTCAACAAAGACCTTTTTAAGATGAAAATCTCATCTGGGGACAGCTATACTAAGGCATGTTTCAAAATACTAAGCATATACATAATGTTCTTTAGGTAATTGATTTGATAGGAACGGCATCTATACGCATCATGATCTTCTGTATACAGTATACGCATCATGATCTTCTGTATACAGTATACGCATCATGATCTTCTGTATACAGTATACGCATCATGATCTTCTGTATACAGTATACGCATCATGATCTTCTGTATACAGTATACGCATCATGATCTTCTGTATACAGTATATCTAAAATTGTCGAGGACATAGAATAGTTAAATGTGTTTCTCATTATCAAAAGATGAACAAAAATGAAAATAAATACGATTTACTTTTGAAAATCAATAACTTTATCTTATGCCAGATCCCTACAAATTATTTATCGAATTAGAGACATGGTGAAAAGCGTAAAATAATCCTCCGAACAGTTAGCCTTTCATTTGACCTTACACATATCAAAGAGCCCCCGGTACATCCTAATCTTCCACTAATAACTGACAGCATAATATATATGCTTATAATATGATATCCTGGACATAAGTAAAAAATTGGATGCCACATAAAGCCTCCGCCCTCACAGCTGCTACGATCAATCGAGAGGGCAATTAAATACAATGCTACGGTTTCACCCGACTTAAGGGGGTAGTACTTGTTTCTTGGTATATTTATTTATATATCTATGTATTTTTGAGTTTCCTCGCTAGGCCTCCATCAAGCTTAACAAAACATCCATTTGAAGACAGATGTGTACATTTTTTGGTAGAAAAATGTCCAGGACGAAGTCCGATTCCTTCTAAATTTCAGGCTCGCTATCGCTCGCCAGGAAAAACTCGACACCTAAACGGCACGAACGATCTTGATATTGATAACAAAATGAGGCGAAAGGTCTCAAAATCACCAAAGTAACGGAACGGACGTCTAAAAAATGAGGGAGAAGGGGGTCCAGAAAAAGTGACTACCTCCCCCTTAATGTCGAAAGGAAATGATAGTATCGACTGTCGGCCCCAATAATATGACCAGCGGACAAGAGCTAATAATTATGTCATTTACTCGTAGCGTGGTCTTCCGTCGACCCACGTGAAGGAGACGGCGCGGCTGTCATCTATAATATAGCGGTGATTAAGGGGAGATATCCACTCGAGGGATTTTTTTATTTACCCCTTTCTCCCGCATGTTTAGCCCCATTGCTTTTAAGATGTTAAGGCGTTCACCCCATTAGTTAGGCGATTTTAAGAACTTTCACCCCATTTATGTCACTTTTAAAACTTTTCGTCCCATTTAGGTGTCGATTTTTTCCTGGCGAGCGATAGCGAGCCTGTAATTTAAGAGGAACCGGCCTTCGGCCGGCACATTTTTCTACCGAAAAATGTAAACATTTATCTTGAAAGGGTGTCAAGGGTGTTTAATTTTAAGTTTGATGGAGGTTAAGGTAATAAACTAAAAACCTCCCCTTAACCCCTTCTGTACCGGTGACATTCCTTTTCAATATATTCTGACAACTATAGGTTGATTTTATTCAGGTTAGGAAGCACGTCTACCCATTAAAAGGTTACACACTATCTCAACTAATCCTTTTTACTACCACAGATCCTTCTTAAACTGCACAAAATCGTCAACATATTGCTAGAATAAAATGTAAAAATACGTCCCCGGTACAGAAAGGGTTAAAACCATGTATTGAATTAGGACACTTATCTTCGAAAGTGTACTCCCAGTTTATCAAAATCGTCTGACGGTAGCTAGTCATGGTGATTAATTAATGTGCGAGATAGTTAACCCCTTCGGTACCGGCGACGTCTTTTTAACTTTATTCAGGCTACAATTAGACGATTTTATTGTGTTTAAAACAGGCCTCCAGCTACTAACAGGATTCGAACAACCTCCCTTAACCCTTTTTACTATCACAGATCCTTTCTAAGCTGCATAAAATCGTCTAAATATAGCTAGAATATAATATAACAGACGTCGCCGGTACAGAAGGGGTTAAGATGAAAAAAGTCAGACAGTAGCAAAGAATTAAGTGAAAAGAGGATCGGATGGGTCGGCTTCAACTGGATTTTTTACAATCCCCACTATATCCTTTAACTTTAAGAGGCTTTTTCTAAGCTGTATGAAGCCGTTAGTTTAATTTACCTATAGAATACACAAAAAAGGTCATGAGTAAGAAAGGAGATGGTGCCTTCGAATCGGTACATTAACTCTGGTATCTATTAAAGACAAAAATGACAAGCAAGACAAAATGGAGACATAACGAGAGGAAAAACGTGGAAATAAAGTTACCAACAATCAAAACAATAGTTAAATAACAAATGTAAGATCAAAATCAAAACAACATGTTTGAAAACTGAAAAATAATATAGAAGATGAAAAACAAAGAAGACAAAACAAAACAACAAAAAGACATTAACACGATTGAAGGAAAACAGAGATTATACAGTAGTAACAGGGAGGTTATATATACAGGAGAGGGGCGGCCACTACAGTAGTAACAGGGAGGTTATATATACAGGAGAGGGGCAGCCACTACAGTAGTAACAGGGAGGTTATATACAGGAGAGGGGCGGCCACTACAGTAGTAACAGGGAGGTTATATATACAGGAGAGGGGCGGCCACTACAGTAGTAACAGGGAGGTTATATATACAGGAGAGGGGCGGCCACTACAGTAGTAACAGGTTATATATACAGGAGAGGGGCAGCCACTACAGTAGTAACAGGGAGGTTATATATACAGGAGAGGGGCAGCCACTACAGTAGTAACAGGGAGGTTATATATACAGGAGAGGGGCAGCCACTACAGTAGTAACAGGGAGGTTATATATACAGGAGAGGGGCGGCACCACAGTAGTAACAGGGAGGTTATATATACAGGAGAGGGGCGGCCACTACAGTAGTAACAGGGAGGTTATATATACAGGAGAGGGGCAGCCACTACAGTAGTAACAGGGAGGTTATATACAGGAGAGGGGCGGCCACTACAGTAGTAACAGGGAGGTATATACAGGAGAGGGCGGCCACTACAGTAGTAACAGGGAGGTTATATATACAGGAGGGGCAGCCACTACAGTAGTAACAGGGAGGTTATATATACAGGAGAGGGGCGGCCACTACAGTAGTAACAGGGAGGTTATATATACAGGAGAGAGGTGGCCACTACAGTAGTAACAGGGAGGTTATATACAGGAGAGGCGGCCACTACAGTAGTAACAGGGAGGTTATATATACAGGAGAGGGGCGGCCACTACAGTAGTAACAGGGAGGTTATATATACAGGAGAGGGGCGGCCACTACAGTAGTAACAGGGAGGTTATATATACAGGAGAGGGGCGGCCACTACAGTAGTAACAGGGAGGTTATATATACAGGAGAGGGGCGGCCACTACAGTAGTAACAGGGAGGTTATATATACAGGAGAGGGGCGGCCACTACAGTAGTAACAGGGAGGTTATATATACAGGAGAGGGGCGGCCACTACAGTAGTAACAGGGAGGTTATATATACAGGAGAGGGGCGGCCACTACAGTAGTAACAGGGAGGTTATATATACAGGAGAGGGGCGGCCACTACAGTAGTAACAGGGAGGTTATATATACAGGAGAGGGGCGGCCACTACAGTAGTAACAGGGAGGTTATATATACAGGAGAGGGGCGGCCACTACAGTAGTAACAGGGAGGTTATATATACAGGAGAGGGGCGGCCACTACAGTAGTAACAGGGAGGTTATATATACAGGAGAGGGGCGGCCACTACAGTAGTAACAGGGAGGTTATATATACAGGAGAGGGGCGGCCACTACAGTAGTAACAGGGAGGTTATATATACAGGAGAGGGGCAGCCACTACAGTAGTAACAGGGAGGTTATATATACAGGAGAGGGGCGGCCACTACAGTAGTAACAGGGAGGTTATATATACAGGAGAGGGGCGGCCACTACAGTAGTAACAGGGAGGTTATATACAGGAGAGGGGCAGCCACTACAGTAGTAACAGGGAGGTTATATATACAGGAGAGGGGCGGCCACTATAGTAGTAACAGGGAGGTTATATATACAGGAGAGAGGCAGCCACTACAGTAGTAACAGGGAGGTTATATATACAGGAGAGAGGGGCGGCCACTACAGTAGTAACAGGGAGGTTATATATACAGGAGAGGGGCGGCCACTACAGTAGTAACAGGGAGGTTATATATACAGGAGAGGGGCGGCCACTACAGTAGTAACAGGGAGGTTATATATACAGGAGAGGGGCGGCCACTACAGTAGTAACAGGGAGGTTATATATACAGGAGAGGGGCGGCCACTACAGTAGTAACAGGGAGGTTATATATACAGGAGAGGGGCGGCCACTACAGTAGTAACAGGGAGGTTATATATACAGGAGAGGGGCGGCCACTACAGTAGTAACAGGGAGGTTATATATACAGGAGAGGGGCGGCCACTACAGTAGTAACAGGGAGGTTATATATACAGGAGAGGGGCGGCCACTACAGTAGTAACAGGGAGGTATATATACAGGAGAGGGGCGGCCACTACAGTAGTAACAGGGAGGTTATATATACAGGAGAGGGGCGGCCACTACAGTAGTAACAGGGAGGTTATATATACAGGAGAGGGGCGGCCACTACAGTAGTAACAGGGAGGTTATATATACAGGAGAGGGGCGGCCACTACAGTAGTAACAGGGAGGTTATATATACAGGAGAGGGGCGGCCACTACAGTAGTAGCAGGGAGGTTATATATACAGGAGAGGGGCGGCCACTACAGTAGTAGTATACAGGAGAGGGGCGGCCACTACAGTAGTAACAGGAGGTTATATATACAGGAGAGGGGCGGCCACTACAGTAGTAACAGGGAGGTTATATATACAGGAGAGGGGCGGCCACTACAGTAGTAACAGGGAGGTTATATATACAGGAGAGGGGCGGC
Organism: Paralithodes platypus; assembly: GCA_032716605.1. Lineage (NCBI taxonomy): Eukaryota > Metazoa > Arthropoda > Malacostraca > Decapoda > Lithodidae > Paralithodes > Paralithodes platypus. The sequence goes on from CM064495.1 coordinate 45,826,173, forward strand.
CACTACAGTAGTAACAGGGAGGTTATATATACAGGAGAGGGGCGGCCACTACAGTAGTAACAGGGAGGTTATATATACAGGAGAGGGGCGGCCACTACAGTAGTAACAGGGAGGTTATATATACAGGAGAGGGGCGGCCACTACAGTAGTAACAGGGAGGTTATATATACAGGAGAGGGGCGGCCACTACAGTAGTAACAGGGAGGTTATATATACAGGAGAGGGGCGGCCACTACAGTAGTAACAGGGAGGTTATATATACAGGAGAGGGGCGGCCACTACAGTAGTAACAGGGAGGTTATATATACAGGAGAGGGGCGGCCACTACAGTAGTAACAGGGAGGTTATATATACAGGAGAGGGGCGGCCACTACAGTAGTAACAGGGAGGTTATATATACAGGAGAGGGGCGGCCACTACAGTAGTAACAGGGAGGTTATATATACAGGAGAGGGGCGGCCACTACAGTAGTAACAGGGAGGTTATATATACAGGAGAGGGGCGGCCACTACAGTAGTAACAGGGAGGTTATATATACAGGAGAGGGGCAGCCACTACAGTAGTAACAGGGAGGTTATATATACAGGAGAGGGGCGGCCACTACAGTAGTAACAGGGAGGTTATATATACAGGAGAGGGGCGGCCACTACAGTAGTAACAGGGAGGTTATATATACAGGAGAGGGGCGGCCACTACAGTAGTAACAGGGAGGTTATATATACAGGAGAGGGGCGGCCACTACAGTAACAGGGAGGTTATATATACAGGAGAGGGGCGGCCACTACAGTAGTAACAGGGAGGTTATATATACAGGAGAGGGCGGCCACTACAGTAGTAACAGGGAGGTTATATACAGGAGAGGGGCGCCTACAGTAGTACAGGGAGGTTATATATACAGGAGAGGGGCAGCCACTACAGTAGTAACAGGGAGGTTTATATACAGGAGAGGGCGGCCCACTACAGTAGTAGGTTATATATACAGGAGAGGGGCGGCCACTACAGTAGTAGCAGGGAGGTTATATATACAGGAGAGGGGCGGCCACTACAGTAGTAACAGGGAGGTTATATATACAGGAGAGGGGCGGCCACTACAGTAGTAACAGGGAGGTTATATATACAGGAGTGCAACCTTGCACTACTCCATTAGTTTTTCAGAACGCCCCAGCCAGCAATCCCTCAACGACAAACGTAATGAAGCCATAGAACTCTTAAATTCTGATCTAAATACTATTTCCAATTGGGGCAGAGAAAACCTTGTTAACTTTAATGCTTCCAAAACCCAATTTCTCCATCTATCTACCCGTCAGGATCTCCCAGCGGACTATCCCTTATTCTTCAACAATACAAAAATCAACCCTTCATCTTCTTTCAATATTCTTGGTGTCTCTTTTTCTTCTGCTCTCATTTGGAAGGACCATATTACCAGTCTTGCTAAGGCAGCCTCCCAGAAGCTGGGTGTGCTCAACCGCCTTAGGGGGTTCTTTTCCCCTGCACAGCTTCTTGCTCTGTACAGGGGCATAGTGCGCCCTTGTATTGAGTATTGTTCACATGTGTGGGGAGGTTCCTCTCACACTGCTCTCCTAGACAAAGTTGAAAGGAAGGCCTTTCGTATCATTAACTCCCGTCCACTCACCAACTCTCTGCAATCTCTCTCTCTCCGCCGCAATGTTGCATCTCTCTCGCTATTCTATCGCTACTATAATAATCAGTGTTCCTCAGAGCTATCCCAGTGCATACCACCTCCTTTACGTAGGGCACGTGGTACCCGTCTTGCAACTCAATCCCACCCCTACTCTGTGCAACTCTCCAACCCAAGAGTGAAACGTTACTCTCAAACTTTCTTCTACTCAACAGCTGAGCTCTGGAACTCTCTCCCAGAATCAGTCTTTCCCTCTTCCTATGACTTAAATTGCTTCAAACTCCGTGTGTCCAGGCATTTTGGCTCGAACGTCCCTTGATTTTGGCCCTGTCACTCTTTCAACTATGGGGGAGGCACTCGCTATAGGCAGTTATGCCTTTTGCCTCCCTCAATCACATAGAAAAAAAAAAAAAAAAAAAAAAAAAGGAGAGGGGCGGCCACTACAGTAGTAACAGGGAGGTTATATATACAGGAGAGGGGCGGCCACTACAGTAGTAACAGGGAGGTTATATATACAGGAGAGGGGCGGCCACTACAGTAGTAACAGGGAGGTTATATATACAGGAGAGGGGCGGCCACTACAGTAGTAACAGGGAGGTTATATATACAGGAGAGGGGTGGCCACTACAGTAGTAACAGGGAGGTTATATATACAGGAGAGGGGCGGCCACTACAGGCAACTTTGGCTTTGACCCCTTCTTGTTTTTCTTTAAAATAACAATATCAAGTCAAACATAAGCAGGCAGACATAACGGGAGGGGGGGGGGGGGGGAGAAAGAGAAGGATTAATAGTGCCGACCGTGACTGTGCGCCCGTAACTCCCGCCCGACACAGCAAGAGGAGACAGATAATTAAGGGGGAGGGTTGTTTTTATGGACCCCCTTTCTCCCTCATGCTTAGTCCAATTAGTGTTCAGATTTTAAGACGTTCGGCCCTTCAGTTTGGCGATTTTAACACCTTTCACCCCATTTCCTTGTCAACTTTAAGACCTTTCATCCCACTTAGGTGTTGATTTTTTTCTTGGCGAGCTATAGCGAGCCTGTAATTTTAAGAGGAACCGGCGGCCTACAGCAGGGATTATTTTTACCGCAAAATGTACAAATTTAGGGGGTGTTTTTTAAAGCTTGATGGAGATCTAGGTAGGAAACTAAAAAATAAATGAATAACTATATAAATAGACCCAAAATATGACCACAACCCCAATTAAGTGGCCACAGAGGGACCGCTCGCAAAAACCCTCTCCTCCGCACTCACTCAAAACATGGCGCACGTAAAAAAGCAGGACAGAGTCGCTCTTTAATTGTGCATACCTCCGCCTGTGCAGTCCAATGTGTTGCCCGGGTCAGAGGAAGCTATTAGGAGACTTTCGAAATTTAGTTCTTAATATCCGCCATGTTGTAGACCTTTGTGATGCCCTTCATCTACCTCACAGTGATGTTATAGTCCATTCATTATAAATAGGCCAGATATCGTGACCTCTATCCTCTGTAACTCAAAAAGGGGCTAGAACAAATGGGCTGTCAATAGCCACACCCATTCTTTGGCTGACTCTTCCCGAATGTTAGAAATATTAGATGGTTTACTTCAGCCGTTTTTGAGTTGTAGAAGTTAGTGGAGAATATTTGTGGCTTACTTATAATGAATGGACTATCTGAACGTAAAAAATTGCGAAACAGGACCGGTCACAATCTAAGGAGACCATACTTAACTTAACCCAACCTAACCTTACTAACCTAATCTAACCAACTTCAGCCAAAGTAAATTACATCCCATTAGAAACAAAAACTAACACAGCATAATAAAACCTAAAAATCGACCACTGCTGAAAAGAAACCCGAGGTCGATCAACTCCAGGTACAGAAAACGACAGGTACTGTAATGAAAAACTCGACATGATTCCCCCCATATAAGACCTGGACATGGGTGACGGGAAGATGATGATGAATGCTGACTCGAATTACCCCCGATATATTTCGAGACCATCGTTCCCGTGACACCTATGAGTGCATTATATGTAATTAAATTCAGGACCAAGCGGAGTTTAGTGTGTGGAGTATATATCGTATCTCTTCTGTTCGTATTCGGTACCCCTTCCCCTACCCCCTTGCCATTCTCTCTCCCTCCCCCTACTCTCTTTCTTTATTTCTCTCTCTCTCTCTCTCTCTCTCTCTCTCTCTCTCTCTCTCTCTCTCTCTCTCTATATATATATATATATATATATAATATATATATATATATATATAATATATAATATATATATATATATATAATATACATACATATATATATATATATATATATATACAGAATATATACAGAATATATACAGAATATATACATACATACATATATCTATCTATCTATCTATCTCTCATAATTTGGATTACTTGATCATCAGAAGAGTGAACTGCAAAATCATAATTAGTATGAAAAGGAATTAGGTTATATCGTTTTACTTGATTTGTTTAGTAATTTCAATTAGAGCGCGGATATATTTTCAGATACGCTATTAAACGGTGTCTTAACAGGATACTGTCTAAATAAATAAAATATATATTGCATCGTATCACAACAAAGAGAAAGACCGTATATTATAATTTACGATTTTAACTTTTTTTATACACACAAAAATATTAAAATGCTTGACAGTCGGAGCCAATTAGGAGTTCATCGTCAATTTGTAACACACCGCTTTCATTTTAGTTAATATATTAAAAATCTGGGTGTTCGGGAAAGGTCAGGTGATGATTGGCTGCAAATGTTACTCATTATACGAACTTTTGAAAAATAGTGGTGTATTATTTAACTGCCTGGTCAGAATGACTAATTATTATAGTGCATAGTAGTAGTAGTAGTAGTAGTAGTAGTCGCCAACTCCCCCCCCCCCCCTCTCTCTCCTCAAGAAAAGGAAAGTGACAAAAACGAATGAGATAAGGGATAAATAAACAAAAGAGAGTAAGAACATGTGGACATGGGAGGGAGGAAGAGGTATGAAGGAGGGGGAAGTGTGGGGGAGGAGTACAAAGGAGTACAAAGGAAATCAAGCAACAACAGATCTAGTGACCCTTCTAGGTTGCTTGTCCTCCAAAACACTGAGGATCAAGTGTCCAAACAGTGGTTTAGAGTGGGTAAGGGAACATTGGAAAGGGAACTACTGCCCTACCACTAACGTGGCAGGACTAGGAAGTTAGTAGGGGACATATGGGTTAGTAACTGAGGGGAGGATAAAGTTATTCATTTACAAACGCAGTCAGTCGCGGGTTTGATGCGAGATATTTGTCTAGGCGAAATTTAAATGAATCAATGGTGCTGCAGTCTATAACGTCTCGGGGAAGCCCATTCCACAAGTTGACAACTCGATTGAAGAAGAAATTCTTAGATTCGTGCGAGTTAAAAGATTTACCAATAATTTTGCAACCTTTGGAGGAGGAGTATGGGCGAGGAAGGAAGAGACGTGAGTGGGGATATGGTGTGAGGGAGAGGAGGGGTATATGGGTGAGAAAGGAAGAGCTGGGAGGGAGGAGGAGGGAGTAAGGGTGAGGAGGGGAGAGGTGGTGTGGGGGAGGAGGAGGAGTATGGGCGAAGAAGGAAGAGGCGTGAGGGAGGAGGAAGGAGTAAGGGTGTGGAAGGAAGTGGTGTAAGGGGACGGTGGTGTGAGAGAGGGGGAAGAATAAGGGCGAGGAAGGATGATACGTGGAGGAGGCCAAGGAAGGAAGATACGTGAGGGAAGGGGGGGGGGGGGATAATGAGGAAGGAAGAGGACTGTGCGGGGGAGAAGGTGGAAGAGTAAGGGTGAGGAAGGAAAATCTTCAGGGAGGGTGTTGGGTGCAGGAGGAGGGGTGGTATCGAGGAAGTCAGAGATGTGAGAGAAAGAGTAGAGATATAGACATATGAGAGATAATGGATATTTCATGAGAAAATAGACATCTAGAATTGAGAGCAGTAATGAGATGTACGGAAGAGGAACAGGATGATAGTGAGAGAGGAAAGAGTGAAGACGAGAGGAGGGAGAATGGACTGTGTAAAGGGGAATTGGAAGTGTGAAGAAGAGAGTGGAGTGTGAGGGAGTAAAGAGATATAAAGTAGAGAGGGAGAAGTGCAAAAAAAATTTAGAGATGAAAGGAAGAAGGGGAACGTGTGAGGAGGTGATGGTGTGAGAGCGAAAGAAAGGAGGAAGTGTTGGGAAAGAAGGCAGACTGATAAAACGTAGTGGAGGAAGGAAGCGTACACACGAAGGAAAGGAGTGAAAGAGAAAGGAAGAAGGGACGAATGGAAATGGAGGTGTGAGAGAGGAAGGAAGGAGGAAAAGGTGTGAGGGAGAGAGAAAGAACAATGGGGAGAGGTTAGGAAGTAAAAATAGGTGGGAGAGGAGGCGTAACGGAGTGACAAAATAAATAGGTGTGAGAGAAGAGGAGGTGTGAGGGAGGAGGAAGAGGTGTGAGGGAGGAAGAAGCGAGGAGGAGGTGTGAGGGAGGAAGGAGGAAGTGTGAGAAAGGAGGAAGAGGTGTGAGGGAGGGAGGAAGAGGTGTGAGAAAGGAGGAAGAGGTGTGAGGGAGGAATGAGGGGCACCACCACCAACCAACACAACAGTGCCAAGTTCCTGTCAGCAGCTGCCAGCAGTGCCGTAACAAAGTGACCCTCGCCACTAGACCAAATGCCATCTGCACATTCAATCATTCTTAAGACAGTTCTTGTAAAAATATATATTAGCTACCGTACACATTATATTTTAGCTTAGCGAATTAATCAGTCTTTCATGAAATTTGTATATGAAAACAATATACGTGTATATACACACCGATATATATATATATACATATCGTTAGGTTCAATTAATATATATATTACAACCACCCAAGTATAACAGTTTTCGTAGAAAATTTACTTACATTGTCTTTTAAATTGAACAAATATAGGAAAAACATTTCTTAGGCTAGATTAAATTCAAATAAGTCAGAATTGTTAATAGTTGAGAGAAAGAGAGAGAGAGAGAGAGAGAGAGAGAGAGAGAGAGAGAGAGAGAGAGAGAGAGAGAGAGAGAGAGAGAGAGAGAGAGAGAGAGAGAGAGAGAGAGAGAGAGATGTGGTTAGTGACGCTGCGAGGTGGAGGTGGCTTAAAGGAGGGAAAAAGAGGTGGAGTTGTTGGAGGAAGGACAGAAGTGGAGTTGTTGTAGGAAGGACAGGGGAGGTGGAATTTTGGGAGGGAGGACGAGAAAGGTGGAGTAAGGAGGGGACGGGATGTAGAGATAGTGGAGGGAGGAGACGAGAGATGGACTAAGAAGAGGAGATATGTAGTTGGTGGAAGGAGGAGAAGAGAGGTGGAGTAGAGACCCTATAGAACGATCTCTAATAGTATTTCTAGGGTCTCTAAGGTGGAGTAGTTTGGAGAGGAGGTGGAGTTGGTAGATGGAACAGTGGAGGGGTGGAGTTGGTAATGGGAGAAGAGGTGGAGGGAGGAGAGAAGAACAATATAAGTGGTAAACGTGAAAATAATAGTGATCTTTAGCCAGCACCACAAAAAAAAAAAAAAAAAAAAAATCAATGCACTAGGGAAGGTAATGTAATTTTATGAGACATCTATTATAAGACCAAAGCGGGGGAGGGGGTTACAGCGGGGGTTAGGCAGATAAGTGGGGTTAGGGCTGGAAGACGTAGGGGTAGTGGTGGGGTCTGGGTTAAGGTGTGAGCTGAGGGCTGGGTTAAGTGGAGGTTTTTAGTTTGCCCTCTAGACCTCCATCAAGCTTAAAACAAATACCCTCTTTCGCGATAAATATTTAAATTTTTCGGTAGAAAAATTACCAGGCTGAAGGCCGATTCCTCTTACATTGCAAACGCACTATCGTTCACCAGGATCCATCAACTATTTCCGGTTGAGACGGAGAGAATCTTGTTACTTTCAATACTTCCAAGACAGGCAGTTTGCCGTTTGTCTCCTTCATACACATATACAAAAAAGGTCATGAAATAAAAGGTGTTATGAAATTAGAAAATGCTCATAATGACATTTAAGCGCATCTAATAAATAAAGTCCTACACGAAAAAAGGAACACCAAACTCGCTTTTAATGCTATACATATAAATACAGCTCTCAATAATATAGAGTATACTTACATACTGTGCTTTGATATCAGACAAGCAGCTGTAGAAATAACTGAACATTAATATCTGATAATAACAGCTTTTTCAATGTCACGTTGCAACATCAAAAATATGTCTCGCATCATACGATACCAGCATTACTACATTTCCTCCGTAAATAATGTAATCGACATCTCATAATACTGGACAATACATTTCATTATTCAAAAACTCATGCGAAGGCTTTACAACAGGAAATAAAACTCATATCAATACACTGCCAATTAGGCTCGGAAATGGGTGGTCGTCACATATCACTGTATAACTTAACCCATAGCCAGGAATTACGTCCCTCATCAATATGGTAAATGATGGGTGTAGTATTGAAATATATAATAATGGAAAGTGGTGCGGGTGGGTGGTACGACGTGTGTGGGGAGCTTACTGGGGGATGGAGTGTACAATGAAGTAAGGAGTATACTGTGGGGTGTGTAGTTTGAGTGGGATCAAAGCGTACAATAGAGATCCTATAGTAAAACAGATCCGCTATATTTTTCTCTAGGCATCATTTTGGTGCAGTAATATTTAATCGGCGGGGTGATATTATATGTATGCGCATGTAGAATATACACAATCTATATACCAGTGTCTTGTACCAGTATTGTACAATGTGTATTATATGTATGGAAATATACCGGTGTCTTGTACCAGTATTGTGCAATGTGTATTATATGTATGGAAATATACCGGTGTCTTGTACCAGTATTGTACAATGTGTATTATATGTATGGAAATATACCGGTGTCTTGTACCAGTATTGTACAATATGTATTATATGTATGGAAATATACCGGTGTCTTGTACCAGTATTGTACAATGTGTATTATATGTATGGAAATATACCGGTGTCTTGTACCAGTATTGTACAATGTGTATTATATGTATGGAAATATCTAAGTGTAAGGCGACGCCAGTGGCAACAATATGGCAGAATGTTTCATGTGAAGGAATGTAATTAGAAGAGTTAAGGAGAGTCAGTCAAAGTGGAATGAAGTAGAGTGCTTGGAGGAGTGTGATGTGGACTGTTTTGTAGAAAAGACTGACCTGGGATAACATTGCAACAAAGATTTATAGTGAAGATGTGGTAGTATGGGAATGAGTTTCGGTGGGGCATGCCGTGGATGGTGTGGTGTGAAGGAAGACTATCTGGCGAGTAAGATCATGGTAATACGACCAGTATGATGGGAGTAAATGGAAAATCTTTGTCAGCGTTGAAGGTTGAAAATGACCAGCCTAAGTCAGAACAAAATATGTAATAATGTTACCAGCATCTAGAAAACGGCATACCTGATAGTTTTCTTGTCGTCCAGAACTCTATTGTCCAACACTGTAAAGTGAAAGTTGTGAGCGAAAAAAAAAATTGAATCATAATATACACAGGACGAGTTTATGGAGGAGTGATGTGGAGGGAAGGGGTGACTCATTGAACTCGAAGATGATTATATATATAAATACTTTTTTATTTTTTTTTAAGCATGAGAAGGCCACTCCAAAAGGCTATATACAAATTTATATCATAGCACGGATCAATGGTATGAATTCGTGATAAATGAAGTTTACAGCATCGGCATTCACAAAGGATAACCTAGATCCTCAATGCATATATTATATATATATATATATTTTTTTTTTTTTTAATAAACCGAAGAAACTGGCACATATAGGAAGTTAAATTACGCCAATTAACAATAAACCACTCCCACTAAACGTAAAACAAAACACATACATGAAATATACTTCCATACGTATATTGTATATTGAAAAGTAACGAATATCAAAACATTAATAAATGATAGAATAGAAGGTCAGAAAGGCGAAAATTATCATTAGAGAAAAGGGTTCAGTGTGCATCCCAGTGAACAAGGTATGCACTGTTTTTTGTTAGGGAGGGGGAGCAAAAAAGGGAGAGATTAAGAAAGAACGGACAATTTAGTGTGTGTGTGTGTGTGTGTGTGAGAGAAAGAGAGAGAGAGAGAGTAGTATATACATGTACAGATCATCAAAACATCACTGCAGTTGGTGGCTTGTCACAAGAAAGACACTGCC
>CM064495.1:45840994-45902795 GCA_032716605.1 Paralithodes platypus
ATTATATCAAGATAACATAAATTTCCTTTTATTGGCATGATAAAGATGGTGTCACACGAGCGATTTTTCGGTAAATTTTTTACGAACAATTCTAGTCTGGCAGCTTCAAAATTTAAGTTCCATATGATATAAGCTCCCTATTATAAACACACGTCCCTCTAGTTTCCGATTCCAATGTAAAAAAAACAAAAAACAATATTATGAGAATAAACTTGCTCCTCAAATATTGCCGGAAAATGCGCTCGTGTGACACCACCATAACATCTGCAATGGCTTGGGATTGAATGTTACTATTATATGTGCCGATAGCATTGCTATTCATTATATGGATCACTGACAGCTGCAACCAAATATTTGTAAATTACTAGTCCTCTTGTTGGACTCCTGACAGGAAATGATTAAATTAAACTAAAACAGGATAAATGTCGAAAAATGACGAATATGCACTATACACAATTAGTTTGTTTGTGTTTTTATAAGATAGTTTATAACTTGTTTTATTCCTAGAGGTCCCTCGTAAGTTCAATACTACCAATTAGTATTATAAACTTATCTTCTCACACTGATGGGGTTAAACAAATTGGCATACAAAAGTGATCCATGGTCCTCCTCCTTAAGGGGAGATGGGTCGTCTTTGTGGTCCCCTTTCTCCCTCGTGTTAAGCCCCATTTGTTTTGAGATTATAAGACGTTCGGCCCATTAGTTTGACGAGTTTAACACCTTTCGCCCCATTTCGTTGTGAATGTTAAGACCTTTCGTGCCGTTTAGGTGTCGTTGTTTTCCTAGCGAGCGATAGCGAGCTTGAAATTTTAAAAGGAACCGGCCTGGGGCCGGAATATTTTTCTACCGAAAAATGTACAAATTTATCTTGATGGGGGTCTAGAGGATGTTTTTCTAAGCTTGAAGGAGGTGTAGCGAGAACACTAAGAAATAAAGGAATACACAAATTAATTGACCAAAAAAACGGCCCATCTCCTACTTAAATGACTGAGCTACGGACTCCAACATGTTATATTGTAGGGTACATGAGCATGCTTAAAGTTTCACTGTTACTGTTTTTCCTGAAGATAATCGTAGCCCATAACAAACCAATACAATACTTGCTCAACATCCTCAATGGTGGTGTCTTAAGGGGGTACTACTCGATTTTGTGGGCTACTAATTCATTTATTAATTTTTATTTATTTATTTAGTTTCATCGCTAGACGTCCATCAAGCTTAAACAAACACTCCCTAGACCCCCCCTTTAAAATAAAGTTGTACATTTTTCGACAGAAAAATGTCCCGGCCGAAGGCCGGTTCCTCTTAAAATTACAGGCTCGCTATCGCTCGCCAGGAAAAAATCGACACCTAAATGGCACGAAAAGTTTTGAAACTGACAACGAAATGGGACGAAAGGTATTAAAATCGCCAAACTAATGAAAGGAACGTCTTAACATTTCAAAACAAATATGCTAAACATGAGGGAGAAGGGGGTCCAGAAAAAGCGAGTAGTGCCCCCTAAGTGTTATATTAGCCGATACCCAAACGGATAACAAGAGTAATGGTCTCAGGAGGTCATTTCGCCAGCAAGTAATTTCGTCCACACTCGAGTTGCTTCATTCTCTCTTGGAAGTCAGCTTGCTGGGTTACGTTAGTGCTGATTTACTAGAGCTGTTTGTTCCTGCAATATTGTTCAGCATGTCTGATCTGCCAGCTATTGAAATTTACTGTTATAAGATTTCTGTCACTTTAACTAATCTACCGTCTAGTTTCGGATACTAGTGCAATATTGTCTCAACTTGTCAGAAATAATTGTGGATAAATAGTTACCCACACACACATATATATATATATATATATATATACATACAGTATATATTGTATATGTAGGTAGGTAGATAAGTGATGTTTATAATATCATACACAATAAATTATATCAACTTTCTTGTAACTATTTCAGATTTACACCAATGGAGAGTAGAAAAATAGGTGCGCAATAAACATGCTACAGTAATTACGGTTCCCAGGAAACGTTGGCACTATTATCACAGTCCAACTTCCTCCTTTGAAGAAATGAAGACGGGCTGAAAAACTTACTGTTTTCACTTTGGAAACAAAAATAGACGAAAAAGAAGAACACCATTTAGACGCAATCGACCACAAAACTAGAATCAGAATCCGTCAGAAAATCCAGTAGCCTTACAAAAACGCCGCCCTCGTACTAAATTCTCACCTTAAAAACGCGAGCCAACACACTGACTTGGGGGGTTTAGAATTTTCTGGCTCTCCGGCCGCAAAATAATGAGTTCGGCTTAGCAATAAAACCTATTTTTTTCCAGACACAAAAGGCATTTAGAACGATCTGAAATGAGTCATGGAACGATCGTGAATTATACCGGATTTGAAAATACTTTACGATGGTCTATTTGTTACACCACCACCACTCCCCGCGAGAGAGAAAAAATATTCCACGGGTCCGAAATTTAATTAGGGAATTAACTCGAGGGCAAAAGTGTAGTTTGTGGGTTGTTGAGCTGCCTGCCAGGAGACTCAGACCCCCTCCCCCCCTTTATTCCTCCCCTTAAGGGGGTAGTGCTTGGTTTTTGGTTGATATATTTATTTTTAAATATATTTTTTAGTTTCCTCGCTAGACCTCAATCAAGCTTAGAAGAAAACAACCTAGACCCCCTTTCAAGATAAATTTTTAAATTTTTCGGCAGAAAAATGTCCCGGCCAAAGGCCGCTATCGCTTGCCAGGAAAAAATCGACACCTAAAGGGCACGAAAGGTCTTAATATTGACAACAAAATGAGGCGAAAAGTTTCAAAATCGCCAAGCTAACGGAACGAACGTCATGCTACGAAAGAACGAAATGCTAAACACGAGGGAGAAGGGGGTCCAGAAAAAGCGAGTACACCCTTAACACTACTCCTCCTCCCCCCCCCCCCCACCCCCTAGATCACCCCCTAACATTACCCCTCGCCCCTCCTAGCTTAACCTGTCCCCTCTCCCCCAATCACAAACCCACTTTTTTTGTCTCTAATTTTGTTTTATTTCATATATTTTTGCTTTACCCAGCCGATGTTGGACAATTTGTACACATAAAAGCATTGGCATTAGTCAAATCAACACAAAACCTAATATAGTATAAAGTCCATTATACTCAAAATCTATATGAACATACAAAAATATAATTATGGCAAGTCAATACTGTTCCACTTTGTTAAGGGGAGGTATTTAGTTTGTTCACTAGACCTCCATCAAGCTTAAAATTACACCCCCTTGAGTCCCTTTCAAGATAAATTTGTACATTTTTCGGTAGAAAAATGTCCCGGCCGAAGGCCGGTTCCTCTTAAATTACAGGCTCGCTATCGCTCGCCAGGATAAAATCGACACCTGAATTGCACGAAAGGTCTTAATATAGGGTGAAAGTTCTTAAAATCGCTAAACTAATGGGGCAAACGTTTTATAATATCAAAAGCAATGGGGCTAAACATGAGGGAGAAAGGGGGCAAGACAAAAATCCCTCAAGTGGAGATCTCCCCTTAACTAACTATTCTTGTTTCTGCCATCAATATCATTAACCTCGCCGCTTTCTTTCTCCCTAACACACCTCTACAAATAACATTAATCATTCACCCAAATGATAACATTTTATAATAAATTGATTATATATAATAATAAATTGATTATATATAATAATAAATTGATTATATAGAATACTAAATTGATTATATATATATATATAATCAATTGTGACAGAGAACACTAACAGTCACATTATTAGTCTATTTAATCCATATAGAACGAAAACTGGGAAGGTGGGTGGGTTGATAGTGAGAAATAAGTTTATATTATTCACCTTCTTAAGGGGAGATTTCCACCTGGAGGATTTTTTTCTGGATCCCTTTTTCCCTCATGTTTAGCCCCATTGCTTTTGAGATTTTAAGACGCTTGCCCCATTAGTTTGGCGATTTTAAGAACCCTCGCCCCATTTGTCAATTTTAAGACTATTCGCGCTATTTAGGTGTCAATTTTTTCCTGGCGAGCGATAGCGAGCCTGTAATTTAAGGGGAACCGGCCTTTGGCCGGGACATTTTTCTACCGAAAAATGTACAAATTTATCTTGAAAGGGGGTCTAGGGGGAGTAATTTTAAGCTTGATGGAAGTCTAGGGGATCAACTAAAAACCTCCCCTTAAAGACAATCATTTAGTTATATTTAATTCGCTATTCAAGTTGGAAAGCTCCACAAAGGTTGACATAAACAATAGGACCGAAAATAAAATAAACCAGTTGTTTTTAGCATTGTTAACAGTACAACTCAGATTGATGAGAAATATCTATATAGTGAACTTTGCTAAAAGTACGTTTCTGACACCCTTTTCACCGATGTTGATTCCCACATGACGTCACGTGGGAACATTCGGTTGTCACAAAGAATCAAGAGGGCAAGAAGAGGGCGAGGTCTCCGGAACTGGCAGTAAAAATGGGTGCAGACAATAGCGGCCTAATCAGGATACATAAGTTACCCATGACTCTCTCTCAGCCATGACTCTCGTTTTCTGTCACTCCCTTCACCCTCAACACTCGCGACACTCAGGTGGGAAAATTGAAATACGAATGTTAACAAGGACCGTAGTCATGCTACACTACTAAACAGCAAACACAAAACCAATATTATTTCAGTGCTATAAATAACTATTAAGGGGAGGTATTTAGTTTGTTCCCTAGACCTCCATCAAGCTTAAAATTACACCCCCTTGAGTCCCTTTCAAGATAAATTTGTACATTTTTCGGTAGAAAAATGTCCCGGCCGAAGGCCGGTTCCTCTTAAATTACAGGCTCGCTATCGCTCGCCAGGATAAAATTGACACCTGAATGGCACGAAAGGTCTTAATTATGGGGTGAAAGTTCTTAAAATCGCTAAACTAATGGGGCAAACGTTTTATAATATCAAAAGCAATGGGGCTAAACATGAGGGAGAAAGGGGTCAAGAAAAAAATCCCTCAAGTGGAGATCTCCCCTTAATGAGTGCATACAATACAGTATATAAATACTACTAGAAATACAATACAATAAACTAAAGAACATATTACTGATAGTCTACAGTTTGTATAAGATTGTTGAAGGAATTATGAGATTTTAAGAAATGGAAATTCTGCGCAGTAATAAATAAAATTTATCAATTAGAGGGTCTGATTTACAAGCAGTTACAAATAAAATATATTGAAGTAAAAGCAACTCCTCAGAGTTAAACATAAAGACACTTGTGTAGTTAACAGTAATAGTCAACGTATATCATGTGTATTATCATAAATCATATACCGGTATTATGTTTACTGGATTATAAAACCATCTGGACAAATACAAATCAATATATAACATATAGTTATCTCAAATCAATATATAACATATAGTTATCTCAAATCTCAACGCTTGTAATAACGTGGAGAAGAATACTCTAACACTTGCAAGTAAGTGTTCTTACTTGGCCATTATTATTCATGGTAATCACCGAGTAATTAAGATGGTGACAAGATAATTTCTCGTCAGCTAACATAAAGAATTGAAAACAAAAATGAAAATACATATGAATAAAAAAAAAAAAATCACTTTTCCCTTATAATTCGCTCCATTAGTTTGGCGAGTTTTAAAGACCTTTCGTGCCATATAGGTGTCGATATTTTCCTGGCGGGCGATAGCAGGCCTGCAATTTAGGAGGAATCGGCCTTTGGCCAAAGCATTTTTCTGCCGAAAAATGCAAAATATTTATCTCTTAAGGAGGGTCTTTAGGGTTCTTTAAGGGGAGATCTCCACTTGAGGGATTTTTTTCTTGACCCCTTTCTCCCTCATGTTTAGCCCCATTGCTTTTGATATTATAAAACGTTTGCCCCATTAATTTAGCGATTTTAAGAACTTTCACCCCATATTAAGGCCTTTCGTGCAATTCAGGTGTCGATTTTATCCTGGCGAGCGATAGCGAGCCTGTAATTTAAGAGGAACCGGCCTCTGGCCGGGACATTTTTCTACCGAAAAATGTACAAATTTATCTTGAAAGGGACTCAAGGGAGTGTAATTTTAAGCTTGATGGAGGTCTAGGGAACAAACTAAATACCTCCCCTTAAGCTTGACGGAGGTCTAGGGAAGAACAAACATATACCGGTAATATTAATAATGACAATAATAATATACACATAAATATAAATCGAACCTTAAAACATATTCTTAGTCAAAAGGCTAAGATTTGTGGTTGACGATGCTAATGACATAAATAATTATAAATGGGCGCTCTCAGAGAAAGTAACATGAAACTGTAAAAAATAATAAATGTGGAGAACAAGAGTGTGAGGAGTTACAGGCCCGTTTCTCAGATCATTTTATATATAGCAACTTTCCTGGCAATATTTCCGGGGTATATTACATTATAATCGGCAACTAAACAGCCAATAGATTATTTTCAGCGACCTATTTCTTATAAATATTAAACGTTAATGCTATAAGACTAACATTGCCTACTAATAACGTACACACACACACACACACACACACACACACACACACACACACACACACATCTGATAAGGACAAAAGAAAAGCATATGACTGAAAATAAAAGACTGGGAGAATAATGGAGACATAAATAAGAAATAAGTGTGGACTGTCCATCACGGGACTGGAGAGTATGGGAAGTAACCGATGGAAAAAGTGCAGACGGAAATGAAAGTGAGCAAAACAAGACATTTCTTGCAGTTATCCCTATGATAAAGAAAACGCTACCATATATATATATATATTACGATATTCAATCCAGTCTTGAGCAATGATTAAGCTTTACAACGCAGTGGATTCAGAAAGTGTGTGTGTGTGTGTGTTAGTGTGTGTGTCTGTGTGTGTTTTAGGATGCTGTTCGGTTGATTCGAGAAGAGGATGAGCCACCTGCACCCATAAGGACAGTGAAAGAGGAGGCTATAAAGGCAGTTAGGTATACTCGCTAACTCTTCCTCCCTCCCCGACCACCACACACGCCAGCACCGCCCTCCTACCCTGCCTTCACTCACCCTCTCTTTAGACCCGCAGGTATAAATGTCATCTTCATGTCCAGGTATAAATCTGCGCCAGCGTAATAACAAAGTCTATTTCACCGGTGCGCCCTCAAAAGCCGCAACAAAACCCCCGTCCGTAAAACCAAAGGCATGACGCCCTAAATCATGCACTCCGCTCTTCTCCCCCCCCCCCCCCCCACCACCAAAAAGGCAAGACCGATTTTTTATGAACGCTCTGCTAAGTCTGATGTATAAAAGGACCAAGCATCGATAAATCTGGTGGGCCATTTCGACTCCAGGTTGGCCTCACTGTGACGGCCCGGCACACGAGTTGATTTAATGCAACCCAGATCTCACTATTCGTGGTCTAAATATGGCAACACCTACATTAGTTATTCTATCCACCAGGCCTAATCTAAACTAGTCAAATATATTCCAGTCCGTTCCATATCTATATTAATAAATGCAAATCAATAGTAATAAGCACATCCGAGCAGTATTTATGTGTAGAGTCAGTCGGACGAGATACAGTGACTACATATGTACAACTGGTTAGAACTCAGTTGTATTAATTAAACTGGCGGTCCGGCAAGGCTAACTTATCGGTAGTAAACGCCAGCTTGTCTCCAACCTTGGTGCTGCTCTCCAACCGTCTGGCCATAACCCCACTCAACCCCCCTGCCGAGTCTACCATCCAATAATGATAAACAAACCGATGGGCGATACCCGCACTCGAACACTTCCCATAAACGCTATATCAAAAGGTCCACTTGATTCTATACACCCCTCTGATTTTTAAAAGCCTGTCTGGGCCTCTCGTGTCCAAAATTTTCCCGAGACTGGGTCAACCAAACGTGAGGTCGTAAAACTGGACCAGGCCTTGGCAACGCTGGGAGCAGTTAGCGACGGTGGCTGTTTTCTAGCGGGGGCCAAGAAGGGAAGGATCCTAGCCACGAATAAAGAACAGTCAGCCGCTAGATCTCGGCCGCATAAAAGCTCAGCAAAAAAATATCAATCTTATCTAAGCTAACCCACTCCTCGCAACCGTCCTTACCGAACCTATTTCCCTAACCTAAACTACTCTCCACGGCCGATTTCCCTAAGAGGTAGAGTTATCTTCGTCCGACTCTTCCCAAAGGCCGAATTCTCCTGATACCCTAGCTACACTTCCCATGGCAATACAAAAAGTTCACTCTCAGGACCCGGATGGTACAGGGAGAGAAGGCAGTGAATGAGAGTTTTTAGGAGCTCCAGAGTTCACTGATATCGAGTGCTTCAAGTGTGTGAATGTAATCGACACCTTCATTGAGTTTGGTGAGTTTACGATATGGTGCCACATATGTATTTTCACCGGTAAAAGAGGAAAGTGGGTGGTGTGGAACAAATTGACAGTCAATAAAACAGAATGAAAGAAATTCTGATCACGGGGTGGCATAGTCAAAGCTTAGTATGGGGTTAATGGCATAGCAGCCTACGAGGTAAAGTATGCCAAAGCACGAAGTCACGGGTTAGTACCGGTAACTGACACAAGCCATGACCGTTGATCAGACAAAATGTATCATAACAAGTAAGACAAGGCTAACTAATACATTCCTATTAATTAACAAAAAGTCATGCATGCACTCACGAGCAGACATAATCCCCCCCCCCCCAACCCCCCACTCTTCCCTTCCCACCGACACACACATTCTCTCTCTCACTTTCAAGATAGATTTATACATACACTAACAGGAATAGACACAATTAGGGTCTTCATACGTGTCTTTCAAAGAGATGATTAGCTTCAAGCAGCTTCGTAGGTTTAAGTAGATCTGTAGATCCGTGCTGTTCACTGTAATCCTGTGTAAACAAGAACGCGATAAGTAAGAAATATCGAGAGAGAGAGAGAGGGAGGGGGGAAGAGAGAGAGAGAGAGAGAGAGAGAAGGGAGGGGGGGGAGAGAGAGTCTGCTTCCTCATATATCCAACACGATCGTACGTCACTCATGTTCCGCACCGAAGAACCGTCAAGTAAGCAGTGCTTTAGTTTAGCTAGCTTTAGCTAGCTATAGCTCGCTCTCGCTCTCTCTATCTATCTCTCTGGCAAGCAAGCATAATTATCAGCCACACATTCTTCCCCATCTTCCTAGAGACCCTTTAGCAAACAGGGGCTGGACAACTGATGAACCTGATAGGCTCCGGTGCTTTTCTCTATGATATTAGGTTACTATATGTAATGGTATTAACCCTTTCATTCTTGGGGGACGCTTTTTCTTATAATTTTGGCAAATCATTAGACGATTTCACTCATATTTGGAAGGCCCTCTAGAAATCAAAAAGGTAAAATTTATCTCAATTAACCCTCCAACTCCAAAATTCCATTCCGAACTGAATAAAAATCGTCTGCTATTAGCCAGAACAAATTATAAGAAACGCGTACTCGTATCTTGAAAGGATTAAGTGCCTTGATCATTATAAACTAGTATTAACACAGAATTCTGGCAATTTTTCCAATTTCCAATTTAGCTTTAGTAATAATATACACAAACTGACTTACACTGGGATTTTTTTTACGAAATTACCTTAATCAGTCATGGGCTATTAATTCAATATTTTTGTAACTAAATCCACATAAAATTATTTAATGCAAATAATACTTTGTATGCAGGCTGGTAAACCCTGACGATTTAGATGGAAGACTGGATTTAATATGAAAATGAACATGCAGACAATAATTAAATGCAAATATCATGTTATACAGGCTGGCAAATCATGACAATATATATTTAAGAATGGACTGATTATGAAAATGGATACCAGAAAATGTATATGAATTTGCAGTGCTTAGGCCATGGTATCACTTCCAAATATATACCGCTAATTATAACTCTAAAATATCACATCAACTTTGCATACTTTATAGTCATTACTAGAAGGACTTGGGCTTAGGGACTGGGTTTGTCTTCCAGATTATATTATGTAGCATCAGGATCAGAAAAATAAGACCAAATTCGAAACTCCATTACAGACAAAAATACTATCATTCTCATAAAGCACAATCACAATTAGTGAAAATATTGGTAACAATTGCTTACGGATAATTACGTTATGTATTGTTTATATCAAAGTTGCCAAGTTCCAATACATATTCTACCTCCACGAAATGTACTCACAAGTCATTCTAAAAGACGTTCGTGACTAACAATACGGACGATAAATTTGAAGTGCCAGTATTATTTTTATACCAATCTACGTTGTGTATTACATCAATAAATGGTATAATTTACATTTCAATTTATGCTAGGTAATTATGTCAAACAATGCCCGTATTATTTATCATTACATCATACTGCGATATGTGTCATAGTTTCAAACATGCTGCGGTATTACATAAGTGGCACATCAAACTATGCTTAGCGTATGCGTATATAAGCCCTGAAATAGCGTCACACTCATTGACAGCTGCACAAATGTCTGTAATTGGTCGTGAGTTCCTTTACAATCGTGAAAGAAAGAGCGTGTGTGTGTGTGTGTGTGTACAAAGGAAGTACAAAGGAAATCAAGCAACAACAGATCTAGTGACCCTTCTAGGTTGATCCTCAGTGTTTTGTGTTTCCTCCAAAACACTGAGGATCAAGTGTCCAAACAGTGTGTGTGTGTGTGTGTGTGTGTGTGTGTATTCATAATTGTAGTTTGACAGGAATTGAGTTTTTGGATCGTATTGTCCCGCTTCCTAGACATTATTATCAGTGACAACTACCCATCTCCTTGCTCAAAGGAGATGGTAACCGCCGGCTATGTCTCAGAAAACCTTCATTAACCTTAGCGAGATTTGAACCCTGGCCTGCTGGGCATAATATGTGTGTGTGTGTGTGTGTGAGTGCATGTGTGTGTGAGCTAGCTAGGCAGAGAGATAGAAGAGGGGCCCCAACATCACACCATCATTAAGCTTCATTGACTGTATCACACCATCGGCTCGCTTGCCCCGCCGCTCGCTATTAATACTTATACCCCGGTGCGCCTCACCTCGGCCGGACATTATTTACAGTATCACCCTCTCATTAGATCACAAAACCTGCTACGTTCCGCTTCGAGCTGATCTCTTCTCTTCTGCCCTTCGTCGTCGGTATCACACGCGGGAGGTTGGTTATCAGCTGATTTGCCCACAAGTCAGTTCACCCGCACTCGGTTCATTGTTTACCTTAATATACATAGATATATATTATACCGCACTGTCAAAAATATAAATATATAAATAATTACATACAACGAAATTATGTATTATAGCGATTTGCCATTGACTAATTGACATAACCTAGCTGATTATCTTCATTAAACCAATATTCTATACAGTCTACGTTAGGTCAAGATCATTTTAGAAGGTTAAATTAGGCTAGAATAAAATTAGAGTATAATGTTAATCTAGAATAAAGTTAAGCTAGGAAGAAGTTCATTTCGGAGATGCTAGGTTCATTTAAGGTTAAGTTGAATTATTAATGTTTGGTTAGTGTTGAGGTTAGGATACTGGTAAGCTTAAGGGGGTTTTCTTCACCACCCTGCTCCCTCATGTTCAGCCCCATTAATTTCGAGATTTGAAGACGCTCGTCTAATTAGTTTGGCAAATTTAAGAACCTTCGTGCCATTAAGGTATCGAGTCTGCAATTTAGGAGGAACCGGCCGTTGGGCATTTTTCCACCGAAAAATGCACGAATGTATCTCGAAGGGGGGTCTTACGGATTTTGTTTTAATCTTGATGGAGGTCTAGGGAGGAAACTAAAAATATTAATAATAAATAAATATATAATATACAACTAAGCAAACAATTAAATAACAATCTCCCGTTAGTTTAGGTTAACTGAACTATAAGGCAAATCACTTTTAAAGAGAGCGAAAATATGTGTGAGCGAATGTACCAAATACTTGAGCTAGTGTTTTTCCTGGGACCACACCGGTATCTCGGGACTAACAACATGATTCTTAACTCGTAGGGTTTTGCTTGTATTCGTGGTATATTTTGTTCATATGTTGGTGGATATTGTGATAGCTGGATCTAATACTGGCCTCACGATTAATGTAAGTGTTAAGATATTAATGGAATTGGCTTTCTTATACAACCTTTGCTTTTGATTGATATTGTGATAGCTTCATGAATATCGCGAGCGTTATGTCCAAATCATCGGTGCTATTTATTACCTCTTGCTATTGTATTATATCCTCAATATATGTGTATTTTAGTTGATATTGTAATAACTGGATGAAGTTTAACCTAAACACATATTAAAGAGGTTTTCGGCGACGGTATCGATGCCATTTACTTAATACTTATAAATCTGTCGGGTGTTAACGACTTCTAATCTCAGTTACAATTATTTAAGACCACAGGATCTCAGTTTATGCTCGACATCGGCTTCGCTAAATACACAAAAGCTATCACCATCCATCTTAGTGTTCACCCTGCTCTCACACAAACACGAGCCCGTTCTATCACCTACCCGTGTTATTATCCGATGGACTAGCCACTCATTAACCCCCTTCCTCAGCCTCTACCTCATTACCCTCACACACACACACACACACACACACACACACACACACACACACACACACACACCCCACCTCACAGTATGCTAACAACAAATACAAAATGAATAAACAGTTGCCTCACACATCCGGATTTTAAGTATGGTAGTAAGAATAGTGTGATTAACTTTCACGAATAATTTAATTGTTATAGAAATGATAAATGATCATATGAATAATAACTAAGGCATATGTAACTACGCTCTTAATTCAATCATAATAGCTTTTCATGCTATGCATAAAATCTAGGATTAGATGCAAGTTAATGCGGGCAACTATACCGGTATATATATATATATATATATATATATATATATATATATATATATATATATATATATATATATATATATATATATACAACGTAATTCACGAAAAGGGAATGGCCATGAACATTAAGCGTTTGTCATGAATCATCGCTTGGTCAAGTTGCCCGGACTTGAAATCTACCAATAACATTTTGACAGTGAGGGTTCGATCCGCCGACCCTTTGATCAGCAACCGATGTTCTACTGGATGCATCGGTTATTTATTGTAGACCTATGAACCACATTTCTAACTTGTCCCAATGGCTATATTTATACTTACCGGTACCGGTACTGCAAATCATAATAGGTACACGAATGTTTATGAGTGACTGTACAAAATTGTACATACAATGTGTAGATCAGGGGTGTCAAACTAAGTCCTAGGGCAGGGGTGTCAAACTATAAGTCCTAGGGCAGGGGTGTCAAACTATAAGTCCTAGGGCAGGGGTGTCAAACTATAAGTCCTAGGGCAGGGGTGTCAAACTATAAGTCCTAGGGCAGGGGTGTCAAACTATAAGTCCTAGGGCAGGAGTGTCAAACTATAAGTCCTAGGGCAGGAGTGTCAAACTATAAGTCCTAGGGCAGGGGTGTCAAACTATAAGTCCTAGGGCAGGGGTGTCAAACTATAAGTCCTAGGGCAGGGGTGTCAAACTATAAGTCCTAGGGCAGGGGTGTCAAACTATAAGTCCTAGGGCAGGAGTGTCAAACTATAAGTCCTAGGGCAGGAGTGTCAAACTATAAGTCCTAGGGCAGGGGTGTCAAACTATAAGTCCTAGGGCAGGGGTGTCAAACTATAAGTCCTAGGGCAGGGGTGTCAAACTATAAGTCCTAGGGCAGGGGTGTCAAACTATAAGTCCTAGGGCAGGGGTGTCAAACTCATTTGCTCTGGCGGGCCAAATTTGACACGGTACAATATTGTAGGGCCGCATTAACCCCTTATGTACCGGTGACGTCTTTCATATGTTATTGTAGCTATGTTTAGAGGATTGTGTGCAGTTTAAGAAGGATTTGTGGTAGTAAAAAGGAATAAGTGTGATAGTTTAGAGCCCATCAATTGCTGAAGGCCCCTTTGAAACTGAATAAAATCATCAAATAGAAGCCATATCTATATTTTATTAATTTCACCACAACACCAAACACCCCCCAATGAAATTAATTAAAGTATATATGATCCGCCAGGATTCGAACCCGGGTTATCACACACAGATATTTGCCACCTTAACCATTACACCACCAGGACGGTTAAAGGTTTATGCACATGCCTACGACTTATTATCCATTCTCGAATACTGGATATTAATCTAATCATGTTCATACTCCCAACCACTAAAAGTAAAAAAAGACGTTGGTACAGAAGCGGTTAATGTAGCAGGCCAAATATAATATACCGGTAATACCTCCATCCGTCCTAATATAAATACAAATAAATGCTTCATATTATCCAGATATCACAATTTCAGAAAATATTAAAAAAACATAAAAATATATTATTAAAATATGAATTTACGGAAACTGTGACACATAGTTGTGTTTTATCCCCGTAGCCTTGGGCCACATACTGAGCATGACTGCAAGAACTGTACCACTGGCCCCGAATTGAGCATATCATAAACCCATTGACGATTTTATTCAGCTTAAGAAGAATGTCTAAGGGTGAAAGAGTATTTAATCTACTTTAAGCTTCTTACTCTCACAAATACTTCCTAGAATTGGACCTTAAGTTAAAAAAATACCAACATATAATATATTTAAGAAATACTAATTATGTCTACAAGAAAATGCAATATATGACACTAATTGGCCAAACTGGTTCGCGGGCCGCATGCTACAGGGAGGGGGGCCGCATGTTTGACACCCCTGTCCTAGGGAGTTCTACTTGGTGCCATTCGATTTTCGTCGACCATCTGCTTCTAGAAATGGTCGTAGATTTCATTTTCGCCCAGCCATTCGCCCAGAATCGAAAATATTTGTTTTAAAAAATCCGTGGGTTTAAGGCTCATTTTGGTCGGATTTTGACTTGTCAATATTATTATATATTTGGATTCGTCTCGTCGTTGCGGGTCCAACGGTATAATTTTGTTTTAATTTTGACCAATTTTTAGGCCCACTAGGTCTATTGTAAAATTTAAAAAAAATCCATAGAAGTTATTTATGTACGGATATTGTTTAAATTTATACCACAAGTACGCTTTGGCACGCTGAATTGAATAGCGAAAACAGAATTAAAACCGGATTATTAGTTTAGGATTTCGATTTTGACTTGACCTTCCTGGAGGGCCGAAATGACCGTTTTTTGGACTTTAAAAATCCTCTGTAGCCCAAACACTAAGTCCTAGGCACTGTAGATACTGTAACCTAAAAAAACCACTAACCTAATCAACACTAGCAAGATCATTCATATCACAATATATTAAAAACATTTTATCCTCTGTGTGTGTGTGTGTGTGTGTGTGTGTGTGTGTGTGTGTGTGTGTGTGTGTGTGTAAAAATTATACATGTAATATGTGACAAATACAGTGCCTTAGTATAGACTGAATAAAAACCATGGACACAAAGTATAATATAACGAGCGCTGATAACACTGAAAACCATGGACACAAAGTATAATATAACGAGCGCTGATAACACTGAAAACCATGGACACAAGTATAATATAACGAGCGCTGATAACACTGAAAACCATGGACACAAAGTATAATATAACGAGCGCTGATAACACTGAAAACCATGGACACAAAGTATAATATAACGAGCGCTGATAACACTGAAAACCATGGACACAAAGTATAATATAACGAGCGCTGATAACACTGAAAACCATGGACACAAAGTATAATATAACGAGCGCTGATAACACTGAAAACCATGGACACAAAGTATAATATAACGAGCGCTGATAACACTGAAAACCATGGACACAAAGTATAATATAACGAGCGCTGATAACACTGAAAACCATGGACACAAAGTATAATATAACGAGCGCTGATAACACTGAAAACCATGGACACAAAGTATAATATAACGAGCGCTGATAACACTGAAAACCATGGACACAAAGTATAATATAACGAGCGCTGATAACACTGAAAACCATGGACACAAAGTATAATATAACGAGCGCTGATAACACTGAAAACCATGGACACAAAGTATAATATAACGAGCGCTGATAACACTGAAAACCACTAGTGAATTTAAGTCTATTTTGCATATCTGAAAGATGCTAACCAACGGGTTAGATTTTAAATTGCGTTTTTAGCATCAATGTCAGCTTCATAAGTAGGTTGTGCGGCAACAATGGTCTAGTTACTCGACTATGAATAATATTATGGAGTAGCCTACACATCTCTTTTTCTTATTTTTCTCTCTCTCTCTTGTTCTCATCCCAGACCATTATTAACGTTAAGTAAATATATGGAATTTATCGAAGACGCAGAAGAGAATATAGTTTGGGGGTCGCAATATACAAAATATGTACAGTCGGGGACATTACTTCTGATACATTTTGTAACCTCGAAATTTTACAAGAAAGTTCCGAACTACGTAGGCTATATCAGAAAAAATATATATATATAGAATTTGAGACCAACTAAAAACAGCTTCAAAAGTATATGTATAAACATTAATTAACGCGACTGCACATTATATAATTATAAGCACACTTATATACCATGCTACATGGTTTGGTAGTGAAAGTGTTGAGAAAACATAACATTGTGAAATGGGTAAATTAATTTAAACCTACATTATCCAATACACAAGCAAAAACTGTGAGTCACATACTAACACATTTCCTGCATAATATTATGTTAGGTCATTCTGATCTGGCTGCGTGTGAATTAAATTTGTATAAGTAGAAAGCTACCTGTAAGATTACCATGAACCAAGTTACCGATACTAATGCTAAAGATTCCTGAAATATTGTCAGAAAAAAAGTTGCCAGTAGAGAATTGCCAAGAAAATCGTCAGTGTGTCGTCGAATTAGCCTAATGCCAAAGAGAAAGGGCCAGAGTAAGTACAATATATATTGTCTCGACGCTGACAAATGAAAATTTGTTAAGACATTCAAGACAACAATCGGAGGCTGAAGAGCAACCGGTTCTAGTTATCATTCAGCATTAGGCCTATACATTTAGTTGTCATGTAAAATGTTAAGTCACTCAAAAAAATCTTAAACCTTTCGTGTACACGTGCATAGCCTAATGAAATGAAACAAAATCAATTGGTATATTAAATAATATATGAAGTCCACTAATTTTTGCAAGCTACTCTACTAAAAAATCACATTTAAAAGTAAACCTGGGAGGGAGGGGATGAAAGGAAGGGGAGTAGAGGAAGGAAGAAGGAAAGGGATGGAGAGGAGGGAATGTAAGGAAAAGGAGAGAGAGTAAGGAGAGAGTAAGGAGAGAATAGGGAGGGAGGAAGGGACGGAGGAAAAAAATAAGGAGGGAGAGAGAGTAGGAGTGATAGGGGTTGAAGGAATGAATAGGGATGGAGGGAGTTAAAGCTAGAGATAGAGAGAGGGTAGAAAGAATAGGAAAGGAGAAAGGGAAGAAAGGATAAGGACGAAAAAATAGGGAATGAGGAAATTATAAGAAGGAAGACAGGGATACGAGGGAGGGAAGTGTAGGGAGGGCGAGATGGAAGGAAGGATAGGGAGGGAGAGGAGGTACAGTCAACTCGTATAATCCGCAGAGTCTAAGCATATTATTTAGACTTATTTGAAGCTTAAAAGTTAATGTATATAATATAATTACAGTCTATAAATATACAGTGGAAAATGAATGAATCAAGAAATATATAAGCGATACGGTTTCCTACATTAACCTGAAAAATTATAATTGCATAACTATAATCTCCGAGACTCCACGGATTAAACGAGGTGACTGTACCACTAAGAGTGGAGGGAGGAATGCATAGGGAGGGAGAGAGGGAAGACAAGAGAAGAATAGAAGGAGGAAAGGACATGAAGGGAAATATGTAAGGATAAGGAGGGAGGGAGGAAAGTATGAGGAAGGAGGAGTGGTTAGGGAGGGAGGTAGGAAAGGATAGGGAGGGAGGCGAGGAAAGGAAGAAAGAGTAAACGGAAGGAGAAACGAAAGGAAAGAAAGCTTAAGGGGAAGGGCTAAGAAGGTAGGAAGGGCAGGGAAAAGGAAGGAGTGAGGAGAGGAATAGGTGGGAGGGGAAAAAGGAGAGGAAGGGAGGGTTCGAAGAGGAGGAAAGGAGGAAAGCAAGGGATGGGATGCGATGGGATATGATTGGAACCGGCGATTTTCAAGAAAGAGGAGAAAGACAGACATGAAAACTGAATAACTTCAAAATACACAGTGAATAATTTGACATATCACAGTCTACCCCAGTCTTGATATAAATCCATCTTACCGGTAACCGGTATCCAAAATATCCGTAAACCGAACGAGTCATGACCGAACGTTGTCATGCCACAAGTCGACCTCCAAGACCGCGAGATTTAAACGATCTCGGTGTTAAACTACGAGCGGGATTTAATAATTGTTCGTAATAAATCGTCACTGGAAGAATATTATACGGTCAGAGCAAGAACAACATAAATATCCACAAAATACCTTACTCGGCGCTCGTACAACATTCATGGCTGGGTGTATTCTGCAGTCCACCAGTTTCGTTTTTTCGCGTGCACCACGTCCAGATTCAAGGTTGCCAATTAGTCCTCTTGTGTCCGTCATCTTTGTTCTCAGTCACATTGGTACAGTCAGATTAAGTTTAACAAGAAATAGTAGTGCTTGAGAGAGAGAGAGAGAGAGAGAGAGAGAGAGAGAGAGAGAGAGAGAGAGAGAGAGAGAGCGAGAGCGAGAGAGAGAGAGCGAGAGCGAGAGCGAGCGCGAGCGCGAGGGAGAGAGAGAGAGAGAGAGAAGGGGGGTAAGAAAGAGAGAGGGAGTGGAGTGTAAAAGTGGGAAAATGGTGTGTGACAGGGAGTAGAAGGTGAAACAGAGAGAGGGAGAGTGGGTGATGAGAGGGAGAGAGGAAGAGTGGAGGGTGAAAGAAGGAGTGGAGGAGAGACAGTGGGAGAGAGTGTCGAAGATGTGAGAGGAAGTAGATGGTGAAAGAGATCGGTAGCGGAGAATGGGAAAGAAATGGGAAAAAGAGAGTTGGTGGTAAGAAAGAGAAAGGAGGGTAAGAGAACAAAAAGGTTAATAGAGATAGAGTAGTGGAGAAAGAATAAGAGAAAACAGTGGCGAGTAAGAAGTAGTAAAACAGGGAATGGAAGAAAGCACGGAAGTTAACGAAATGAGATGTAGAGAAGGGTAACACAGAAAGAGAAATGAAGATAAGATAGTACGTCGGAAGGTACTGTATTTTCTCGACCGTAGTAATAGTAGTAGTAGTTTTCGTCGGCACAATTAGCACAGAACACAAGTAGTTTTCGTCGGCACAATTAGCACAGAACACAAGTAGTTTTCGTCGGCACAATTATCACAGAACACAAATCAAACCAGCGTGAACAGCAGCACACGAGGTACTGGGATTGTGTTCATGTGGAGCCGGCTGACGGCGCCGATATGCACACTCCTTTGGCGAATACTGAATTTCGCGCACGTGATACCAGTATTTTGGTATTGTATAAACTTTCTAAAGTATATAAAATAAGTGGCAATGCATGCATAAGTCAAATGAACACACGTATTACTGAATTGTCTGCATAGCTTAACTTGTATTAGAGCAGTGGTCATGCATTAAGTCATACGCCTGGCAGTCAACCTTACGATCTCGGAGAGGGAGGATGAAACGGTGATGTCAGATGGTTAATTTTATACCTTTATATTTTATTTGGCATGGCAAGAACATGAATGATCTGTATAATACAGCTATGTCCAGGTCTAGATAGGTAAGAGAAAACAAATTTCATGCATCTGACAGAATGATAAAAACCATTAACCCACAGAAACGCACCAATAAAACACAGTACACACACACAGGCCCACAACCTACCCAGATACACACCAGATACACTCATACCAACCAACCATTATACTCTCCAACTCATTCGCCAACTTATACGCACAAGGATACCAACCCTAGTATCCCACCCACACATCAACTCCCTACATAGACAAACCTTCCCAAGTACCCACAACCACCAACCTCCACAACCATCACCCACCCAGGCACTCTCAAAATTACACACCTACCAGCCTAGTTTATGCGTACACCCACACATACAGTATACCCACAAATCAACCCACCCACCTTCCCATATTCACTCACTCACACATTCCCATCCTCTCATACCCACTTTGTGTATGTGTGTGTGTGTGTGTGTGTGGTAAAATATCCTTACTCTTTTGTCAACTCGTTCCTCTTTGCTCGTTCCATAATCCATTTTGTTAGCACAACATTTCAAAATTAACCACTGTCACAGAACGGAAGATTAACTTTTATGGAATTTGTTGAAACCGCATATATTCGCCATAGGAGCGGCATTTGAGTTTTAGAGATAGTAAATTAATAGTCGGTAGATAAAAAATAGAGGATTCGTTTATGTTTGAGATAGCCAGGAAAGCACATTAATTGCACTAACTACAGTATTGCCTATTTCCCCCTAGCCCTGGCCTCGCAGCAGCCATCACGTCAAGTCGTCCGCTCATCACCACCGGGCGCCGTAAACCGTCTGCGATACCCTGGGAATATAGCCCCGCCCATCACCTTTATGACGTGGATATCAAAGACTGGGGGGCCTCGCACTCTGGCGGGAGACGATGTTGCAGGAGCTATCGCTACTCTTGCTGTTGTTGGATATACAATACGCCATTTGAGGAGGATCGCTTTATTACCTTCGCCAACGAAGTTAGACGGAAATTATGTTTTTTCTCCGTTTGTCTGTTTGTAAACAAGATACCTTAAACAGTTATGAACCGATGTTCAAGAAGTTTAATGGACAAATAGGATAGGCGCCAATGAAGAAGTGACTTAATTTAGGAGTTGATCAGTAGAGCCCATACCTCCGCCAGCGTATGCGGCTCACAATGTAATAACCGATGTTCACGAAATTTGGTGGGCAGATAGGATATACGCCAGAGAAGAAGTGATTACAATTAGGAAGCTATCGACAGATCGCATACCTCCACCAGCGTAGGTGGAGGTACGTGTTCTCAAGAGTGCCCCTCCTTCAAATCACTGTAAACAAACTGTAAATTAAGTTGCTGTCTTAAATGACGTTTATGTACATTTTACATGTTGTGAAGTCTACATTTTGTGAAGTTTATACTTACAATGTTGCTATTACTAAGGCCACCTAGTTGGCTATGGACTGTAGGCACCTCTGACTCAGTGGCCTCTCCTCCGTTGTAAGCATCTTGAGGAGAAAACACCATATTTTGTAACGACACCGAGGGCGTGCGAAAAATGTGTTTGTTCGTCGTCGTCATACAGTAGGCTATATGACTGTTATCTAAAAGCATTTTCATGATTGACAACTATAATATTCTACTCTAGCTACCGCCAAACTATTGTATTCTGCTGAGGAAGTATCACGCGCCTTCAAAACGGCTTAGGAATCTATTGACCCTTTCCAATGGGAATGGTTAATGAAGCAATCGCAATACGATTAATTCAGTTGAGGAAACATCTCCGAGTACAAATAAAAATATGTAAACCTGAGAACACACCCATATTTTCTTTTCAACTTATGTTCATCTCAAACTAGTTGATATCGGGCTATAAAATATATACAAAATATGCCTCGAAAGAGGAGTCTGCCTATTCTGAGAAGTTCAGCACAGCAAGAATGATCGACCCCCTGCCAGCCCCATCAAGGTCAACTCAGGACCTTAAGTACTCTGTTGTCGGTGGCGGCAGATAACAATCAACACTAACATCAAAATGTTTACATATGTGTATAAATTTCAGTCACACGCACAGACAATCATGCTCACGTAGAAGGATAAGGGAGACATCAAATTTATCAGATTTATGGCTATAGTCTGTGGCTTTAGTTGGCGAAGACAATATAGCATTTAGTATAAAGACATTGTGTACAAACTATATAAACTGCATATATATTGTAGCACTTACGTAAAATCTCAGTACATCAACAATATACACACTGCACATATACAAACCTAAGAACAATATACACACTGCACATATACAAACCTGAGAACAATATACACACTGTACATATACAAACCTGAGAACAATATACACACTGCACATATACAAACCTAAGAACAATATACACACTGCACATATACAAACCTAAGAACAATATACACACTGCACATATACAAACCTAAGAACAATATACACACTGCACATATACAAACCTAAGAACAATATACACACTGCACATATACAAACCTAAGAACAATATACACACTGCACATATACAAACCTAAGAACAATATACACACTGCACATATACAAACCTAAGAACAATATACACACTGCACATATACAAACCTAAGAACAATATACACACTGCACATATACAAACCTGAGAACAATATACACACTGCACATATACAAACCTAAGAACAATATACACACTGCACATATACAAACCTGAGAATATACACACTGCACATATACAAACCTAAGAACAATATACACACTGCACATATACAAACCTAAGAACAATATACACACTGCACATATACAAACCTAAGAACAATATACACACTGCACATATACAAACCTAAGAACAATATACACACTGCACATATACAAACCTAAGAACAATATACACACTGCACATATACAAACCTGAGAACAATATACACACTGCACATATACAAACCTAAGAACAATATACACACTGCACATATACAAACCTGAGAATATACACACTGCACATATACAAACCTAAGAACAATATACACACTGCACATATACAAACCTAAGAACAATATACACACTGCACATATACAAACCTAAGAACAATATACACACTGCACATATACAAACTGAGAACAATATACACACTGCACATATACAAACCTAAGAACAATATACACACTGCACATATACAAACCTAAGAACAATATACACACTGCACATATACAAACCCAAGAACAATATACACACTGCACATATACAAACCTGAGAATATACACACTGCACATATACAAACCTGAGAACAATATACACACTGCACATATACAAACCTAAGAACAATATACACACTGCACATATACAAACCTAAGAACAATATACACACTGCACATATACAAACCCAAGAACAATATACACACTGCACATATACAAACCTAAGAACAATATACACACTGCACATATACAAACCTAAGAACAATATACACACTGCACATATACAAACCTGAGAACAATATACACACTGCACATATACAAACCTAAGAACAATATACACACTGCACATATACAAACCTAAGAACAATATACACACTGCACATATACAAACCCAAGAACAATATACACACTGCACATATACAAACCTAAGAACAATATACACACTGCACATATACAAACCCAAGAACAATATACACACTGCACATATACAAACCTAAGAACAATATACACACTGCACATATACAAACCCAAGAACAATATACACACTGC
The DNA here is from genome assembly GCA_032716605.1 of Paralithodes platypus. Classification (NCBI taxonomy): domain Eukaryota; kingdom Metazoa; phylum Arthropoda; class Malacostraca; order Decapoda; family Lithodidae; genus Paralithodes; species Paralithodes platypus. The sequence continues at coordinate 45,864,461 of CM064495.1, forward strand.
ACATATACAAACCTGAGAACAATATACACACTGCACATATACAAACCTGAGAACAATATACACACTGCACATATACAAACCTGAGAACAATATACACACTGCACATATACAAACCCAAGAACAATACACACACTGCACATATACAAACCCAAGAACATCAACTTCTAAGCACAGTCGCGTGTCGGTAAAATCGTCGGCAAGGAGTCAACATTTACATACAAGTGGAGAGAATTTGCGATACGTAACAAAGAGAAACGCCCGCAAAGAACCACCGTATCTGTCAGTGGGACCCGGAACGAAATATATCACTCGCATATAGCCGTACTACAACCTGACTTTAAGAGTGCATATCGTTAAGGGGAGATTTCCACTTGAGGATTTTTTTTCTTGACCCCTTTTCCCTCATGTTTAGCCCCATTGCTTTTGATATTATAAAACGTTTGCCCCATTAGTTTAGCGATTTTAAGAACTTTCACCCCATATTAAGACCTTTCGTGCAATTCAGGTGTCGATTTTATCCTGGCGAGCGATAGCGAGCCTGTAATTTAAGAGGAACCGGCCTTCGGCCGGGACATTTTTCTACCGAAAAATGTACAAATCTATCTTGAAAGGGACTCAAGGGGGTGTAATTTTAAGCTTGATGGAGGTCCAGGGAACAAACTAATTACCTCCCCTTAAGCCACAATGCGACCGAAATACCCCAACAACGACGCCCTTAAGGGGGGTACTGCTTGGTGTTTGGTCTACAGTATTTATGTATATATTGTATATGTTTTTTTGGTTTCCTCGCTAGATCTCCATCAAGCTTTAAAAAACTCCCCCTAGACCCCCCTTCAAGATAAATTTGTAAATTTTTCGTTAGAAAAATGTCCCGGCCGAAGACCGATTGCTCTTAAAATTACAGGCTCGCTATCGCTCGCCAGGAAAAAATCGACACCTAAATGGCGCGAAAGGTCTTGGAAATTGACAACGAAATGGGGCGAAATGTATTAAAATCGCCAAACTAATGAAGGGAACGTTTTAAAATGTCAAAACTAATACGCTGAACATGAGGGAGAAGGTGGTCCATAAAAAGCGAGTAGCGCCCCCTTAAAACACCCCCGAAATAAGAGGACGAGGACACACACACACACACACACACACACACACACACACAACAAATGAATCCCGAAATGATGTGCGCCCGCTCGTGCGTCTGCGGATGATACTGCCCGAACTATTTATGCGGCCGTACCCAAACAAGTATATACACGTGGAGGGATACATAAACATACATAAACATAAAGCAAGGAAGAGCAGCGAGAGGAGAGGGAAGGGAAGGGGAAGAGGAGGGAGGGGCGGCCAGTTGATTCCATGTAACCCAATTCTGATCGATGGTAATTCCTAAAGTAGTCAGGCTACCCTAACCAAACCAAACCTAGTATTTACAAATAACCATTCCATACGTATATAACCTTATTTCTGTTCCTTTCTAAAGTTTTCTTCAGTCGGCCCTTCAAGCAAACCTCTTCTCCTCTGTAGATACCACCTTCCCCTATTTCAATATAACAAAACTATGGAAATCAGAGTAGTTTTATTTGCATGTCATTTTAATCACACGAATCACGATGCTTCCCAACATACAAACTGCAAGAACCAGGTTGCATAAAATCAACTCGTTGCCGGGCTAGCAGGCAGCGGGGCGGAAGCAGTGTAGTGTATGTGATGATGGCTGGTAATCCGGGGAGATATATGTGACAACACCGCCGCTTTGTATATCATACGTTATTTTTATGTCACTATTCCCTAACTCCTCAAAACGCATTAGTTACGTGGGAGGCGGGGGGGAGGGAAGGGGTAAAAAACTAAGAGCTCCTGCCCTCCTACTGCGTCTTCTGGAAGGGCCTCTTGCTCCACCAGAAGTACATTTTTACCTAAAGGCCCTTCACGGAACAGAAACTGGACAACTGCTGACAATTTGCTCATTTGAAATTGTACTTCAGTATTTAAATATTATCTGTATGACAATCCAGACCAGATGGCTGGAGTAAAATAGGAAAGAAGAGTAATTGGACAGAGGAAGAACAAGCTGAGAAGCGAGTACAGACAATATGCTAAATTACACATCTTTCAATATCAATGCTGATGACTTAAAGCATAACAGTGATTCTCAGAAGAAACAAGGAATCCCAACCAATATCCATTGTTTATTCTTGAAGTGCAGCACTTAATTTGAATGTTAGCAAAAACGTGTTAACAAAGTGTATCAATGTTTATGCCTTGAAGAAGGGCAGTTCTTATAAATAGGAAATAAACACTAGAACAATATTCGTTCCAGTGATGATGTAGAGTGAAAATTACTCCGAGCTCCGTATTCTTATACTTCCTCAAAAGTCCGAATCACAACATTAATGTTAGCGGTGGATGCATTGTAGTTATCTTATCTAGGTATAATAAAATATACTATGCTTGTAGTTAAATCGGTTATCCGACGACTTTAACTACAATTACTATTTTGTTTGCATATATAATAACCTTAAGGGGAGGTCTCCACTTGAGGGATTGTTTTCTTGACCCCTTTCTCCCTCATGTTTAGCCCCATTGCTTTTGATATTGTAAAACGTTTGCCCCATTAGTTTAGCGATTTTAAAAACTTTCACCCCATATTAAGACCTTTCGTGCAATTCAGGTGTCTATTTTATCCTGGCGAGCGATAGCGAGCCTGTAATTTAAGAGGAATCGGCCTTCGGCCGGGAAATTTTTCTACCGAAAAATGTACAAATTTATCTTGAAAGGGACTCGAGGGGGTGTAATTTTAAGGTTGATGGAGGTCTAGGGAACAAACTAAATACCTCTCCTTAAATCGTAGAGTTAAACGTATAATAAATCAAATAAATATTTCAAAACTAACTGTTGACATTAATCTAAAGCCAGACTTCAGTTGAAATTAACAGCTAAAAGTGCTCGTGCCACATTCTCACCCTACTCCTCCTCCTCTTTCCCCTTCTCCACCTTTTCCTTGGAGGACGTATACTAGTCCATGACCTCCTCCTCCTCCACACGCTAAAAGGTGGTGTGCAACGGGAAAATAACCCCCGAAGATAGCGGGCCTTGGCAAGCTCAGGACGTGGTGATCCCGCCGGGGAGCACCTCTTTAAGGAAGCCTAATAATTTCCTCTATATTCACCAAGCCGAAACATTTGACAGTCCATTATACGCGAGCGTCATGCGCGGACATTAACTGTAAGTGATGTCCCGGAATATAGCTCGCTCGCGATTATTTTTACGATGCTTGATATGAAAGGCTAAGGGAAAGGAAGTGAGGGGGAGACCCGGGCTACAGTCCTTGCCAGGGACTATGACGTTATCAATCAGAGGCGAGGCATAAACTCTCTAGTCCTGGGTGTACACTAAAGAGCCTTTATGTTACAGAAATTGGACAACTTTCTGCCAAGCAACAACAATTGAAAGAGTAAAAAGAGTAAGGATTTTGCATGGCCCTCATGAACCACAGTAAGCACTTCGGACGGCCTCGATGAGCAATTCAGTGTTTAACCCCATAAATTATTATGTTCCTTCCAACAACCAACTATACTCCTAAAATCGATTTATGAAATTTACAAACACATGTGGCAGGCCGTGGATTCGAACCCAGGATGCTCACACCGAATATCAACACCTTATGCATCGCACCACGAAGACAGTTATAATATAAGAAATATAAGAAACCTTTCATAACATTAATAGAAACGTTTTGTAATAGGCAGCAAACAAGGTATCAATTCCCCCTTAAAGCCCATATTGCTATCAACACAGGGAAGGGTAGAGTGACTCCTTTTCCATACTTTAACCCCTTCCATCAGATAAGATATTGTTGTAATATTTATTTATATGTACTACCAGACAATTTATTTATATGTACTACCAGACAATTTATTTATATGTACTACCAGACAATTTATTTATATGTACTACCAGACAATTTTACTAAGTCTAGAACTGACCTCCAGGAATACAAAGGTTAAAGTATCCTAACTAACCCCCTTACACTTGGAGATCATTGCAATTAACTAGGAGTAACTAAAATACAATTGTGAAAGGTGTCATCTGAGTGAAAGGGGCTACGACCCACAATTCCCCTGGTTTGTCTTGCATTGGGGACACAAAGGAAGGGGATTGTGACGGAGGTTTACACTTCCTCCGCTAAACTTCAGAAGGGCTCTCCAGGCGGCCTGAAGAGTCAACACACTAGGTTATCTCTCGTTTTCTGACTCTCTCTCTCTCTCTCTCTCTCTCTCTCTCTCTCTCTCTCTCTTACTCAATACAAAAGTTTAAGAAATTACCAAATGGTATATTGAAAACTGTGGGCCGTAGTCTTAAACATACTAGGTGTGGTGAAGGGGTCTTGCTATTGAGTTGAAAATCATAAGTTCCCACGTTCAAATCCCGATGTAACAAGGGATGATATTATGGGGATGGAGTTTGTGCTTTATTTAGCTTCAGTACAATACCACGATTCACACTGATATGCTATACAAAACATTTCCGCTGCTTCCAGTGCATTATCTCTAATAACGTTTAGAGAACTAGTTTTAGAAATAGAAAATAAAGGTACACGGTCCACCGTGTAACATAATCGTACCATTATCGGCAGACCCAGGAGAAAACAATGGCAAAGTACAGAATTACACAGTTACAAGAAATGGCACTTATATTGACAGACCTGATACAGTAAGAGCAAACAGTATTTCCAACAGACCCATACGATTACAGACAGATGCAAATTGATGATTAACGCAATTATAATGGCACTTGATACAACCTTCCAAAGGAATAAAGTCATAATAATAGACAGTAGACAGAACGAAGCCAGAACAGCTCTCGCGTCTCCGTCACCCGAACAATAAGAAGAAACCTTGACGCGTATTATGACTCTAACACCAGGAGGGGGGGGGGGGGGGGGGGGGGGGGGGGGGGGGGGGGGGGGGGGGCAACAGCTATAGGCGGATTTACACAAGGTTTTCTTTCCGGCAACTTATGATCCACAACTTTTTTTTCTGGCAATATTTTAATACTATTTAGCACTGGCATCAACTAGTATACTTAAGTTAGACTAGTGTATGTGACATAATTCTTCCATAAACTATATATCAGCAGCTGGCAGATTATAGTTGTGGATAAAACTTACGGGAAGACAATCTCGTGTAAATCCGTGCTAAGAAGGTATAGGAGGATAGAGGGGTGTGAAGGGCAGGTGGGGGGCAAATCTCCCGCTTGGGAATATATATTAGCCGGGAAATTTATCGGGCAGTAAAAGGGTCTAAACTAAGCCCGGGCAGTGCATATGTCACCTTGTTTTGCCGCGATGCTGTCAAGGGGGCGAGAATAGAAGCCACGACGCTACTTTTGTACAATCACGCTCATAAAGTCGCGTCTCTCATTCTTGTCTTCAACTTGATATAATATTCCCTTTATATAATGAAAAGAAATACACAGAAAAACGGGCCAAATCTTGAATGAAATCATATTGTTAATGTATGTTAAAGATTAGACTGTTCATCATGTTACTAGGAATATAAGCAATATACAAAATTATGGCTACACGACACTACTTTTGAGTATGGCAGTACGTGACCAAGAAGTGACAACGGATGAGCCGAGTCGCTTCTTACGGTGTCTTTATACAATGCAGCTCTTATTATTTCATTATTGCTAAGAAAAGACGATTATTGTACTATCTGAAATCAATATTCATGATGAACATAATGAGTCGCTTCAATTACGCCTGTATAAATATTAGTTTTATTTTCAGGAAACACTCTTTGCAGTTACAGGTCGAATCTCTTTAGTATGGTCGCAATATTACTTATCACTATTACTTTGTCATATTCTAATATTTATTTCAGTAAGCACCCGTCCTATTTAAAAGGGTCAATGCTAACATGAGTAACATCAACACACATTTTTTAATATAATATATAATTGCTAACGTCAGCCAATTTATATTAATCCAATAAACATTAGCTTTGGTGAAAAGAGTTAAATATTCCTCGAGTTCTACTAAAATCTAGTGAGTTGGTTAGTCTTGTATCTCAACATCTCTCACTTGTCTGTCACCTCCATCACAGGGAGATTATAACTTAAGGGAGATGAAAGAACTTCCGCATTTGCCCGAGATCACCGATACCTTCAGGAATAGACGATGATAATTATTATGTGGGGTGAGAATTGGAAAGGAAGACTCTTTGATGTTCTGCAAGACACATTTATAGGGGAGAGTAAAATAGTACCACCTTCCCTTCAGACTATGACAAGCTACTCTGTGGTTGTGATGATAACGATGATGATATATATAATGATGAGTATAAAATGTTGATGATGCTGATGATGGCATATTTTCATTCTACCATTTCATAGCCATACGAGTAGCGCGTGATTTATTTATTTGGTTGTAAACAAATACATCCTTCGAGATTAAACCTAAAAAACATGTTAACAAAATATTAGATGTTTCTCTCCAGCAACCAATAGTGAAAAGACGCTCTCAGTTAACTAGCTTTCGATAAAGAATTATGTTTAACTAACCAAGGACAGATCGCTTCATGTCTCTTTGAATATTGACCTTTTGAAATCCAAATCGGTAGACACCTATAGATCCCACGAGAAAGCAAACAGCAGCAAGTAGGAAAAGTAAACAATATTTATTTTTTAACATCATAACTGAAATATTATAATTATCTTTGGGAAGGATTTACCTTCTTCAAAAGAACAACAATGATTCTACGGCGGACCATTTACGACGGATAATATAAATAGGGTTCCGTGCCAACTTAATGCATACATAATTTGAAGTACCCCATAGCATAATCTAGCATATGCAAAAGTAGCTAATCCAAAGCTACAATTTTCAAACCAATCTTTACGTACCTCTACTCAGCAAGCCAAATCTCTTCTAACAATCCAAAATGTGACAAGGGGTTGAATTGTCAAAAACAGGTCAATAGCGAAGTGCAAATACAAACAAAAGGAGAGCCCAAGAGAGACAAGCCGCCTTTCCCACCCAACTCAGCCCTTCACCGACAAGCCTTCTAACACAGCCCTGCACTTCACACACACAGACAAACTCCAAGACCCTCAGCTGGCCTCGAGGTGATAATATAAGTTCCCGGACTGAGCAAATATTCTGATGGCCCCTGATGACTACAATTGTGTGCCTTGAGGCATATATGACGGTCGGGGCTTTATTATGTGCGCGACGGACGGATAGGTTGCTTGATTTGGGGTTCATAGATGTTATTTGTTGGTGTTATATGTGTGTGTGTGTGTGTGTGTGTGTGTGTGTGTGTGTGTGTGTGTGTGTGTGTGTGTGTGTGTGTGTTTAGTGACAACAAAGTAGATAAAACATACATAAATAAAGATAACTAGATAGACAAATGCATAAACACACAGGCAGAGAGAGGGACATATCTACAACCATGCATAAATAAATACCCATGTACCGTATGCCCATGTTGAAACAAAAACATCAAACCACTCTAGAAAGTAAGATAGTAATATATACACACCAAACAAAACCTTCACACACACACACACACACACACACACACAGGAGACTTGCCCAAATGTCTCTTCCCCGGGCGGGGAAGAGACATTTGGGCAAGTCTCCTAATGGTGTAGCCTCTGTTCACCTAGCAGTATAAATAGGAACCTGGTATAAGTGGACGAAGTTGTGACGTCCCATCTGGGGTTGGTGATCGGTTACAAGGCGAGATGGGTATCGTACTGGTCAACCTAAGCTACTGGTTAACATAAGCCTTCGGGTGAGACTGGTACCGTAGTGAGAACGGTACCGTAGAGATTAACCCTAAGCCTTCGTTTCCAGATGTCGCCAATTGGCTAAAATACAGACTACACACACATCCACAACCATTCCAACGATACATAAACACTTAACATGCATTTCACGCAATACATTCCCAGTTAAGGAGGCGCGATAATAATGAGCTTAGCTCGCATTGCGTGGATTCCCCTTGACGAACAAGTAAGTGAATAAACACACACACACACACACACACACACACACACACACACACACACACACACACGGTATTATACTATATAATAAGGGTATGGTATAATATATACAATATGCGAGGCGCTATATCATTACCACCTCCACTGTGATCACTTCCTGCCTGTCTGCCTCACTGAACTGGCTGTGGTCAGGACAACTTAAATTTATTATCACCGTGATGGCGCCATTTTTCGAAAGCCTGGGAATATTACATAACATTGCATACTATAAAAGTATATAGCCTAGCATTACCCAACATTACCTTCAAAACACATCACCATGTACTGTTATTATCAGATGATGTAAAACTGATAATGCTCATCCAAGCAATCTAAAAACTCTATTCAATATTTACCGGTTTATTCCAGCCAATGAAAAATGTTGCTTAAGGGGAGGTATTTAGTTTGTTCCCTAGACCTCCATCAAGCTTAAAATTACACCCCCTAGAGTCCCTTTCAAGGTAAATTTGTACATTTTTCGGTAGAAAAATGTCCCGGCCGAAGGCCGGTTCCTCTTAAATTACAGGCTCGCTATCGCTCGCCAGGATAAAATCGACACCTGAATGGCACGAAAGGTCTTAATATGATGTGAAAGTTCTTGAAATCGCTAAACTAATGGGGCAAACGTTTTATAATATCAAAAGCAATGGGGCTAAACATGAGGGAGAAAGGGGTCAAGGAAAAAAATCCCTCTAGTGGAGATCTCCCCTTAATTCGAAATAGTCATCATACCATACTTAATAGTACTAAGACATCATCTTAAATTATAATTTTGGTGACACTAGACAAATACAAACCATGTATAAACCTCTTTTGGATAAATCGATTTTTTTTTTTTTTTTTTTTTTAAAGAGACAATGAACGGAGGAAGGAAAAACACAGATAAAACAAAAAGGTCCATGTGCCTAAAGGCATCCTCCATTCATAAAATGTTTGTAACGACTGGATTTATTACTGGAAATATACGTGTATTGTTAATACCAATAGCACTGACTTACATTTGAGGTTATCCAACTGAACATATAGGCAGGCAAATATTTCAGCAATGCATTTGATATAGAGAATAAACCTAAAAAAGTTTCTCGTTATTTCATAACTTCAATACTGACAACACATATTTGTGTGTAACTGAATATAACAGTAATACAGATATTGCCATGTTATTTTAAAGCACAAAATGTTGATCGGTAGTGCAAGTTCTTCTTAGTGAAAGGCATATTAGTTTTTGTTAAAAGAGATAACAGGTGGATTGACACATAGATATATTAACAAATACAGTAGGTAGAATACAGTAGGTAGAATACAGTAGGTAGAATACAGTAGGTAGAATACAGTAGGTAGAATACAGTAGGTAGAATACAGTAGGTAGAATACAGTAGGTAGAATACAGTAGGTAGAATACAGTAGGTAGAATACAGTAGGTAGAATACAGTAGGTAGAATACAGTAGGTAGAATAGAACAAGAGAACATAAAAGATAGGGGGAAAAAAAAGAGAAAAAAAAACACACACAGAAATGAGTGTTACAGTGAGTTACAAAGAATATATAACATTTTAAAAACCTTGCAGTCCATTCCGGGAAGGTACTTCAGATGGAAAATATTGGTTTACAGGGAGTTACAAGGAATACTTAGCATCTCAAAAACCTTAAGGTCCATTGCGGGGAGATATTCAAAGTGGAAAGAGAGATTGTGTAGTGCGGTGCACTACACTCATTGAAAAGTGTGCAAAATACTCATAGAGAGAGAGAGAGAGAGAGTGGGGGGGGGGGGGATTGAGGGGTTGAGGAGGGCCACAAAATCAGTTCCCCGCCCCGTTCGTTATTAACCCTTTCACGCATTTATGACCCAGAGGTTGCCAGATTGGCAATAAGAAATAGAGTTCTCTCACTCTTATAATTACCTCTCCAAAATTAGTGTTCTGCCCACAGCTAACTCAAAGACAACTGCAAAGGTTGAAGTAACTAAACTAAAGGTTTCTAAATACCCCTGATGGTAACAAAGGCTTTAAAGTATCCCTAATAGGCTCAAAATCGCGTCATATGTTGGAGAGGGTTAAGGAAGGTGTAAATACAAGGCCAGACCCGTCATTACTTTGCAAGTCTTTTTTTGTTTATGTTGTTTTTGTTTCCTATAGCTTTTTTTGTTTATGTTGTTTTTGTTTCCTATAGCTTTTTTTGTTTGTTGTTTTTGTTTCCTATAGCTTTTTTTGTTTATGTTGTTTTTGTTTCCTATAGCTTTTTTTGTTATGTTGTTTTTGTTTCCTATAGCTGTTTTTTTTTTTTTTTTTTTTTTCCTCTAGCTTTTTTTGTTTATGTTGTTTTTGTTTCCTATAACTTTTTGTGACAGGGCACTTCATGGAGAAATAATGATGGCTCTTGTCACTTTAGAGTATCGGTAATGACAATGGTCGTATGGTATAATTTTTTTTTGAAGATGGCATGTGTGTGTGTGTGTGTGTGTGTGTGTGTGTGTGTGTGTGTGTGTGTGTGTGTGTGTGTGTGTGCGCGTGTGTTTATATGACAATGATTTAACGGTGCAATAATAATGATATGACTATTGCCACTCAACGGTAAGGGGAATGGTATGTAAGTCTGTACAGTATTGTTTAGCTTTGTCGTTTTGTTTTAACTTTTTTTGACAGGTACCTTCGTGGTGAAAAAAAAAAAAAAGTATGTTCGTCACATTATGGCAACGGTAAAAAACTGAGTGCAATCAAGCAAAATGGCTTTTTTAAATAAATTTCAAAGTTAATAAAAGTGTTTCATCTTCTGTTTATTTGAGTCTTACTATTACATGACATATAATATATACAGGTATATATATATATATACATATATATATATATTAAATTATAATTTGACACTTTCCATTTCAGGGTTACAGTAACACTTCAGCACATTCAATTAATGGTGGGTAATTTACATACTAAATATTTCCAAGGTAGGGGGAGTCTAAGGGAAAAAAACACTCATCGTTTTGTATAACGCTGCACAACAGGGAACTCAAGTTAAACAGTAATGATAGGCTATCGTCACACCAAGGTATTGGCAAACATTGAGTAAAATCAGGGACAATGGTTGTAATTTATCAATTTCCAAGTTAGTATAAGTATTTTTCTCCGTTGTCTTTGTTGTCAACTTTACATGTCAAGACAATTCCCAGTCATATAATTAATTGACCGTTGTAACACCAGAGTAATGGTGAACAGTGGAGAACAATCAAAGGCAATGGTTGCCTCCTATTCATTTTCAAGTTGTACCTCAATGAAGCGAACCATTACGGGCATAACAAGTGTCGTTCAATATCTTATTCAGATAATCGAATGGTCGGGAATAGACGCCATTATTGTACTTCACTATACAATCAGGGAAGATAATCCACTCCTAGTTCACTTTATGAGATATTATATTAGAGGGATATTGGAGGTGAGCCAATAGCTAGGGTTAAACTGGTTTACCTGTTCGTATATGGAAACAATGCGACTATTATGTAATTATGGCTTTGGATACACTGGCTCACTGATCGTCAGCTGTCACAATTGGACAAGACTGACAAAACGTATATATTGAACTCTACAGTTAGTTGATAAAATAGTAATTATTTGACACATTTCTTACAACAAATAGTAATAGTAATTGACATATAATTCATTAAGTAATGTATTATTGAATTTATTTTCGTTAATTGATTTCATACTTGTTAATGCTGTTTCCTATTCAATTGAGATACAACGTGTTTTAGATATTCCAAGAATATATAATTATACAGTTGTCTGCATGAATTCGTACCCTCTCTGTGATTTTATGTATGAAAGCAAGCGAAATATGACTACCTTACAGTGAATAATTAGCTAGATTTTTTTTTAAATTGCTTACATACATTCACAACAAAACAGCACTCATAAATTCAATCCTATTAGTTGTCCTTCCATACAAAAAAAAAAAAAAAAAAAAAAAAATCAAGGAGTGTGTATGAGCTTGCATGGGCAATTATACAACCTTGAATAATAATAGTATTCTACAATACACTTGCAGATGTCTAACCCAACTCTGTATAATGCTATAGTCCTCTTATATATTTGCTTACGTAATTTGCCATAAACTTATATTACCAGTCCATAGATGTGTAGCAGATACCTTTATAATTTTTAAAAGCGCGCCAGATTTCTCTATCTTTTGGTATTCAGCAAATTATACCATTAGCAAATACATGAATAATTAGGGTGGCCTTTCAGATACATTTATTCATTTAAATAATATCATAATCTGGCAAACGTTGATAGTGAGAGCAAACAAAATTACATAATGGCAGCTATGGCATAAAATCGATTATAAGACAAGACTTGAAAAAAGAAAGACTTGAAAATAACACTGACCTTTACAGAAGAAAGTGGGAATCTGGCGCCTCCTTCGACGACAAGCCCGTTCCTTCCATCCATTCTCTGCCTTCCATCCCCCCGGCCGCATCTGTAAGTGGAATGGATTGGTGTGGGAATGGCGTCTGCGTAAGTTATGCCTCGACAGCCTCCATAACGAGAAGCTGCAAGAGGGAGGGAAGGGAAGGGAGGAGACAGGACCAAGTAATAGTGGATTTGGGGACTTTTTTGTCACCATCTTGGAAACTTTTCTCTGCGAGGATACAGGGCTGCTATGAGATTGTCTGAAAATTGAATCAACCAATTTAATTTTAAGTATTATACGTATCAAACATTTGTGTTCATTTTTGGCAATAACATTAGGTGCAATGAAATAACCGTGTCTTACATCAGTAGTTGAAGATAGTTTTAACAAGGAGAGCATTAATCATGTACACCCAGGAAAACATAGTATTATTGTTTAACGATCAATGCACAAGAGACGATATCAAAATCCCCGTTATCTAGATTCCAGTGCATATTGACTGAGAGTGAAGGAATGGCTTTCATATTCAGGATTATCCAACGGGAATTTTAATGGATATAGAGTAATACTGAATATGAAATATATTCTTTCACTCCGAATTATAATAGAAAAACATAAACATACTTTCTAAAGAGCGCTTTCTTTATCCATACAGGAAAGAACCAACATGTGAGGACCAAGGGAAATATAACGATATGAGAATGGAAAAAACTGATCTAAGAAAGAAAACCCCGATCTGAGAATGGAGAAAATCGACCTGAGAAGAGATAAACCCGATATGAGAAGAGATAATATAACCGGTATGAAAATTAACTGATAATGTTACACTTTCTCGGAAGAAAACAAACACGTAAAGACAAGGAAGGCTATCCTTGTACATCAACAATGAAACAAAAATAAAATAAATATATAAATAAATATATTAAATAAATAAATTAACAAATAGAAACTCTTCGACTAAACGTTGTACATTCTTCCCAGTGTAAACATACTGTATATTTCAGAGAGGGTACGTCAACAAAATGACTTTTAAGTTTACATTAACAGGCCTCGTTCCATACATCAAATCCGGCGACACTACAAAGATACCGAAGCTCATAATTGTTTAGCTGAACAGTCACGCTCAAAAGTTGTGTTCTACCTCCATATAATATCAACTTTGGTGATATTTCTAGTAACAACAAAGGATAGCCATTAACAATACACATGAATACAGCCTTTTGGATTCAAGATGCATTTCGATTTGTTTAGGACCATCTCTGTCTGACATCAAGGGAGGAATATAAAGATGAAGTTGTGAAGGTGAAACACGACTTTTTACTGTGACTGTAGAGCAAATATCAAAGCACTTGCATACTTCTGGCACGTAGGAAGGGATCTGAGCGACTTGATGAAACGTTTCCTTTTTCACCCCACTCTTCTTGATGGTGACGCTGTTATTGATGATCTTCCTTTGGGGCACTTAAGATTAGAGTCCAGACATTAATGAACAGTACCGTTTGCAAATAAGAAGCACCATTGTTTTCTTCATGCTTCCTAGCTCTGAAAGTATTTTGAAAGTGTTTACAAGAAAAATAGTAGTTAAAAGAATGTTTTCAACCAAGTCTAGTCGATCCAGGATTCCGTTGTTGTTTTATATAAAAATATACAATCAAGATTAACACTCTTTTCCAACATCCTCTATTTGGAGTATCTTAATCTAAAAAAAATACCTAACAAAACAGAGCATACTGGTAGCATTAATATAAAGACATAAGTCATAAACAATAAGTTCAAGAATACTATTGGCATTTACTACAGGAAGAATCAAACTTGAAATTATAGAAATTAGACAAGACTTTTAGGGTGGTTGAACTTGGCGTTAAGACATTATATATTTAGTCAGCTGTATGCGGATTTACCTTAGTATGTTGTCTCGTCTTCATCAATGCGTTACTTTAGGAGATGTTTCGTCTGGAGAGAAGCGTGAAGTAGATTTTTAAAGAGAAATGCCTCTACTTGCAGATCATAAACAAGACGTACCCCGGTAAAAATGATAACAACGGCCCGCAGTAGCTGCATCAGTGAAGAATATAGTGCATTGTGTGGCGGGTCTAGATATTTCACTCAGCGGTTAGTGGTGGTGGTGGTGGAGGGGTGTCTGGGGACGGTGATTTAAGGGCTGCAGATGGACGTTTGGCGAGATAAGAAGGAAGTTAAAGATCTGGGATGCATCCTAGTTTTATAAGTGAGGAAATACAATTTCATATAGATTTTCTGCATATACTAAAAACGTGTACCCAATATGTAAATAATTATGGTAAATTAATTAAGGATTCTGACGAGAATATAAAAAAAAAAGGTGTTACGAAATGTGAATATTGTATTGTCTCTAAATTACTCAAGATTGAACTAGCGCAATTTAAACACATTCTATCAACTCAGTATATCTTAATTAACAAAGCAAAAACTTTAGTCATATAGAATTAATGTAACGTTACAATTAATAACGTACAAACTGTCGGTCACCTAGGGTCGATATCAGTAGGCAGGGGGAAAAGGAAGCTAATGACTACTTCACTAGGTAATTAGGGGGTTTTGTTGTCTAATAAGAATGGCTTAGGATGAACAAATATGTGTTTTGTTACTCTATGAAAGGGAATCCTATCATGATGTGGTACGAGGTCAAATCGAATTACGGACAAACTCAAAACAGATTGGCGGCATGACAATTACTCTATTGTAGCCAAGATGACCAACATCTATCCCGTCAGTCAGTCTCTCTCTCGCTCGCGCGCTCTCTCTCTCTCTCTCTCTCTCTCTCTCTCTCTCTCTCTCACACACACTCACACACACACACACACACACACACACACACACACACACACACACACACACACACGGAGCAATACACGGCCCCAACACTAGCTCACAAGACGCATGTAGCTCGGGTATACTCGTCGTGACTTAAGGAACTTTACACCAGCGAGTGACCATCCCTTCCCGTCTTTACCGTCGACTGTGTGCGCCGGCCTGTCTGTCCTCACCTGCAGTACAACGTGGATAGATAGATAGATAGATAGATGTATTGATTGACTGAGTAATAGGAAAGGTTAAGAGCGTAATACAACTATCTATCATAAATATCAACTTATTTATGAATAAATGTAAATAATTAACTAACTTTCTGACTGATTGAATGACTGGCGGCATGTGTGTGTGTGTGTCTGCCTGTCTGTAAATCTGAATATCTGTCTACACTAAAATAATATATCTGTACAATACTATTCCCCTACTATAGCGGGAGTCTCAAATGCACGTCAATACCTCATCTACTACTGTATAGTCATCTCCCTCATATTGTCTCTCTTGAATATTGAATGGGATCTTATGAATTTACTTCTCTCCTACATCGTGTGTCTCTTGCATACCGAATGAGATTTCAAGTATGTATGCCTCTCCTACATCAGACGTCATGGATATTGAACGAGACATTATGTATGGCTTGTATTCATCTAATGTTTCTTGTGCTTCTCAGATTCAGTATATAACAAGATTTCAAGTACGTATTGTTCTTCTACAGATGAATTATTCCAAACAACTTTGGATCCGTTTCAATAGTGTGTTTGTTCTCAGCTGATGGTAAATTAAACCCCTTAGCATCTGGTTTATTGATTATTAATGCTGCTATGTCTTTGTGTCATATTATTGCCAGGTTTTCATAATTATCAAACATATCTTGGTACAAAATCTTGGTAATAACCAAGTTATCAGGATGGCGAGATATCATTTTGCCATCATCTGGAAAAATAAATATAAAAACGATACATTCTAGAAACATTATAAGGCAATTTGGCACTGGTAACGGCAAGTAAAGTGAAGGCAGCTTATTAAAGAGGACAGAATTCCTAAAGTATATTTAAGAACCTGCTAGGTAAGAGTTACGGAATCATATTGCTGGATAAATCGCTTGTGTACATCCGCCTATAGACATGGGACGGGAACCGGAGCTTACGATATCGCATGCTTTAATTTCCGTATTCGAGTGCCTGTTTTACTTTTCTTTGATATTGGACCAAACTCACGATATCATTCTTCTTACGTATAGGATATTTATGTAACTAAAATATATAAATAAAGAAATAACTGATTTGACCTTGGTCTCTGGGTCTTCTCCTGGATGACCTAGATGTGCGTGAATTTGTATTTTGTTTTTTGTGTGTTCATTGTTTTCTGCTGTGTTTTGTGTTGTCGCTATTCTTGCTCTGTCTTGAGTCCCCCCCCCCCCAAAAAAAAAAGGAAAAGTGGGGATTGGGCCTGAGTAAATAGATAGAAAAATAGATAGATCTCATATAACGTATAATGTAATTTGAATATTGAACGTGGTATTGAATTTACTGTATGTGATTGAGTCCATTATCCTCCTTTATCGAATGTCTTTACTACTGAACTATATTTCTTGTATGGACTTATTTCTACATTAGACTGTCATTTGGAAACAGAACGAGAACTAATGTGTGTATTCCTCTGTATTCCTCGCTTCTATTGAACGTATCCTCGAGATTGAACGAGGATAGAAAGCTATGTGATTGTGTACATTTCTCTCTCACTGAATCTTATTGATATTGAACTAGAAGAAAATTGAATGTTCCGACTCATCTCCTGCACCGTTTGGATATAGAATTAAAGCTCATGTAGGGTCTCATTTCCATAATAGACTAAAATTTAGGTACAACACGTGAACTAAATTGAATAAATCTCCTACAAATCATTTAAATACACAACGATATCCCATGCTGCTCTCGTGTGTACATATCTCCCATATATGAAAGCAATTTGGATACAGAACGAGATCTCATACATTCATTAATCTCCTAATTAGTGCAATATATATTGTATGTTGAACGAAAACTCATGTTTGTACTCATCTCTTGAATAGACTGTCATTTACATACAAAACTTATACAGAACGACACAGAACGAGATCTCACACGTATACTCTACGCCATCATAGTGCCATTTAGAAACAAAACTTAGGCATATGCTCATTTCCAACATAGTACCATTTAGAAATTGAACTTACCCATTTATTCATCTCCAAGACAGTGTCATCTACATTATACAGTAAACAAGAACTCACGTACACACTCATCTCCAACATAGCGTCATTTAGTTATAGAAGAACTCATGCGTGTATTCATCTCTTCCATCGGGCGCGTCTCTCGGTTGGATATTGAACGAGGGCGGGAACTTATGTGATTGTGTACATTCCTCTCCTTCATCGAGTGTCTTTTGGAGCCACCGTCGTAAACTTGGGGCCCGAGAGAGCAAATACAAGTCGCGCTGTCGGCAGTAAGGTTGAGGGACGCGATGGGGGCCGTTTCTTACCCCCCCAACCCTTCCTCACAAGCCGTTCTACCCCCTTCCACCACCAAACCCCCCTCAATTCCCGTCCGTGTCTGTCCTGGGTTTTCGTGTGCTGTCTCCTTCAACTGTCAAACCTTCTGTCTATTTTGGCTACCCTTTCTCTCACTTCGACCTTAACTAAAAAGTATGTAATTAAAGAACGTCTTCATAATAAACTGCATTTGTAACTTCCAAATATCCCCCAATCACTGATTAACAGACGGACATTAGGCATGCACTGTAAAAGACAATGACACTACAGAAACTTCTTGTAATGCATTTGTGGATGAATTGTTATTGGCATTATTCCTATTTCTTGGAATGTTTCAACAAAATGTTCAAGAAACTAAAATAACACTTACATGAACATTTAAATGTTGGTACTGATATTTTATCTTTCCATAAGAAACCCTTTCTATACTCTCTAGAACATATAATTATACAGTTGGTATAATTAGCTTACAGTCTCTCCAAGTAATAGCGTCATGACAATAACTTCTACTAATAACCTCTTTCGCATCAACTCCTTCTTACTGCCCAGTTTTTCTCTTGGTTTCCTCTCCCCGTCTTTTTATCTGGAAACTATCACAAGTATTTTACCCAAGGAATAAAAGCTTTAGCTGTCAAATGATTACAGTTTCTTCTGGGGGGCTTCAAGTTGTCAGGCCTGTGTGTGTGGGAGGGGGCAGCAGAAGGAGAGTGGTTGGAGGAAGAGGCAGCCAGATCTGGGAAGAGGAAGGAGGAGGAGGGAGGCAAAGTTGGGAGAAAGGGGGAGGAAGAGATAGGACGATCTGAATGAGAGAGAGAGAGAGAGAGAGAGAGAGAGAGAGAGAGAGAGAGAGAGAGAGAGAGAGAGAGAGAGAGAGAGAGAGAGAGAGAGAGAGAGAGAGAGAGAGAGAGAGAGAAAGCCTGAATGGGAGAGAGAGAGAGAGAGAGAAAGCCTGAATGGGAGAGAGAGAGAGAGAGAGAGAGAGAGAGAGAGATCTGGGAAGAGGAAGGAGGAGGAGGGAGGCAAAGTTGGGAGAAAGGGGGAGGAAGAGATAGGACGATCTGAATGAGAGAGAGAGAGAGAGAGAGAGAGAGAGAGAGAGAGAGAGAGAGAGAGAGAGAGAGAAAGCCTGAATGGGAGAGAGAGAGAGAGAGAGAGAAAGCCTGAATGGGAGAGAGAGAGAGAGAGAAAGCCTGAATGGGAGAGAGAGAGAGAGAGCCAAGCACTTCACTTTGCAAGAAAAAGAAAAATAGAATAAGAAGGTTCATTGCCTATAAACACTTCCAAATTCATGGCAGGATTAAAAGTGTCTAATGATCCGCAGAGCCCTTTTAGAAGAAACAGAACAAGAACTCCATTGATGAGAAGTCTCGATGTCGCGGCAACGGGGTTTAAAGACAAATCGGTCACCTCTCGTAATCAGGTGGCCATATTTCCTATATTGACATAGTATTAAAAAGACCTGGTAGGATTAGCACTCCTAAAGCACTGGGGGAGGGGGGCTTCCAATGATGCCGTAGACTCTTGCCTTTTTGAAGGGTTGTTACCTCCCCATCTTCGGCAGGGTAAATAAGGTTTTCAATCTTCCACAACCCTTAAACTCAAGATAAGAAGGAGGAATTATTCGAACATGAAAATGTTGGTGTTGTGTATAAGCAATAACTTTGGAGACAAGCGGAAGAAAGTTCTGGCAAGACAAAGCGTATCATAATGTAATATACTGCACATAAGAGGTGGAATAACGGAATAATGTCTATCAAAACAGAAGGCAGAACTAAGTAGGCTAAATGTAGAACTAATAATATAACGAAGGCAAATTATAGATAAGGATAGAAGAATGCCAAAGGACGAAAGGCAAACACAGGGGCTTCGAAACAACATCATATAAACTGGCAGGACATAGACAAAACAAAATGTATACTATATGACAAGAATGAATGCAACAATATAATTATATAAACAAATAGTAAATACAAAGAAGCAGCGAAATATTAGAAAACAGGCGAGGCAAGTAAGGACAAGGACATAACAAGAGCATGAAAGTAGAAAGAAGCAGGATCACTCATAATAGCCATGGCAGCAAGATAAAGGAGAGAGATGGAGATATTCGAACACCTTGTTAGGGAGGAGAAGAAATGCACAACCTACTCAAGAAGAACGAAGACGAGCCTAATATACAGTACAAAGCAAGGAACAGTAGCAGGGCCGAAGAATGAGGCTGGTAAAGTGTGTGAAAATTCGCTTGAAAATGAAATAATACTGCAGATCTTGAGGAGAAGGAAGTAGGCAGGGAGGAGACGCATCAGTAGCAAAAAGGTGGTGATAAGAGTAGACAAACGAATGCTAATGAAAACAATGTCAAACTAAGGAGATGAAAGCAATTGAAAACAGACACAAGAGAAAAAACAGGAATTATCAACACATATTAATAGATACGTGTACAGATATACAAATAGATAGAAATTAGGAATTCGGATATCAAAATTCAGTAGTACTATTAGGTATAAAGACTTGAAAATAGCACGAACTAAATGGATAAAGGAAATAATAAGAATGTGAAGCAAAGAATATATAATACTTGAGGCACACTGAAAATTAAAATAATTGATGCTCTGAGTAATGACACAGGCAAATTAACCTAATGAATTAGGAAAACTAGGTGAAGTATTCGAGACAAGAGTGGCCAAAGAGAATTGTAGGGGAGGGTATGAAAGGATTGAGTGTAGTAGAAAGGATACAGGGTGATAAGTTGGATTTAATAGGGATTAAAGGGTTGGTTGGAGGGTGAGAAGGGGTGAGGATAGAAGTAAAAGAGCTGGAGTTGAATGTGAGCAGGGTGAGGGGTAGGAAAAGACTAGAAGAAATGAGGGGTTAGTATGTGTGAGCAGGGAAGGATAGTAGGGAATGGATGCCGAGAGAGGTGGGTAGGAAGAAAAGGGGGTGGGTGTCAAAGAGGGATGCTTAGGAAAGAGAAGGGAAGGCTGGTGGCAGGGAGAGGGAGAGAGAGAGAGAGAGTGTGTGGATAGGGAAGAGGTAATAGATGTGTAAGGGGGAGCAAGTAGGTGTAGGGTGAGGATGGGTACATGTATAATGATGAGTAGGGAAATAGGATGGAAGGATAAAAGGGAAGGGAAGAGGTGAGGGAATGGTTAGACAGAGTTAGGGGTGAGTATGAAAGTGGAGGGAGACAAAAGGGGAGGAATGTGGTAGGCTGAACAGACGTGGGTAGGAGGGAAGGGGAGAAAAGAAAGAACAGAAGCAGAGGACATGAGGAAGGGAAGAAGAAAGTCAGAAAGAGGAGGAGAGAAAGAGCAAAAATCAGAGGAGAGAGAGAGAGAGAGAAGGAAGGAGAAGGGGGGGGGGGGGGGGGGGAGCGAGTAAGAGAGGATAGCAGCGGAAAGATTCACGGGCGGCAGGGAAAGGGCGCCCATCTCAGCTGTCCCGGGTGAGCTGTGACTAGCGGACGAGTAATACCGGCCGTAAAGCTATCACAGTCCCGAGGTTCCCCGTTGATCAGTGGCCGCGATAGTTGTTATGGCTCGGGATCCAGGCCAGGCACGCTTGGTTGGTGGGGGGGGAGGGGAGGACGAGGCTGCACTGGGGAACGAAGAGGCGGAGGAAGAAGAGAGTAGGGAGGAAGAGGGGAGAGTGGGGTGGGGAGGATGAGAAGAGAGGGGAGGAGGCTGCACTGGGGAAAGAAGAGGCGGAGGAAGAGGAGAGTGGGAAGGAAGAGAAGAGTGGGGAGGAAGAGTAGGAGAGTGAGTATGAAGATAAGCACAGTGAACGTAAGAAGTAATAGTGTGGAGAAGAAGAAGAGGTAGAGTGAGTAAGAAAAAAAGAGTAAGGAAGAGAAGTGTATGGAGAAGAAAGTGGAGTGTGAGAAGGAGGAGGAATAAGAGGATTGTGAGGAAGAGGAGAAAGAGCTGCTGTAGAGAAGGAAGAGGAAAAGAGAGAGTCATTAGGAGGAGAAAGACTGGTGTAGAGGAGCATGGGCAAAAAGAGGAATGTGAAACTGAACAAGACCCTAGAAGGAGAATACTGTTAGGACAAATTAGAAAGGGCTGGTGATATAACAATACCATTATTAGAAAGAGTATAAATGCGTCGTCGACGAATGAACTCGTGTACTAAACAGACTGAAGAAAGCAAACATGGGTGAACAGAGCAAGGAATGGAATACAAAGACAATGGCAGAGGTTTATTACAAATAGGCAGCAGAAAAGTATGAAGCGTAGGAAAACAATAGGATGTCCGAATGGGGGAAGTGTGAAGAGGAAGTTGAAGAAAGGGAAGAAAGAAAACATGGAAGACCGAATGAGAAAGTGAAGAGAAAGAAAATTAGGATCAGAGTAATGAGGAATGGCAGTAGGAAAAACTGTATGCATCATATATGCATTACAATGGTAGAGTATATAGAGGTCGAAAGGGTGACATGAAGTAAAAAAATAAAAAAATAAAACAAAAATAAAAATATATTCACACACACACACACACATTTGGAAGAAGTTAAGAAAAGTGAGAGCCGTGAAAAAGCATAAACACAAATTACTGGAGCTGTAGAGGAGAAAGAAGGAAAAGGAGAAAATACACCACTGCAGCTAAGGAAGAAGAGAAGGGATAAGAAGTATGCAGGAAAGGAAGTATATGAGGATGAGGCATAGGGAGAAGATAAAGGAAATGGAGTATTCTAGATAGGAAAAACAAGAAGAGTGAAGAAAAGTATTTGCATGTAAGGAAAATGGATAAGGAGGTAGACGAGGAATGAAGGAAACAAATTAAGAAAGAGAGTAAGAATAAGGGAGAAAGACAAAACATGAAGCAGGGTAGGATTCAGTGAAGTTCCACATTGAAAGGAAGAGGACTTTAGATGAGAATAATGAAGAATAAAATAAAATTGCAGTAGAGTTTGAAGAGGAATGGTAAGAAGAAAAGAGAAAGAAGCAAGGGAAAGCAGGGCAGCATCCACAGAAGCTATGCAGTGGAGAGAATGAGGAATGGCAGTATGATTTTGAAGAATAGTATTTAGAAGGAAATAGAGAGACGAAGAAGATAAAACAAATTGAAGAGTAGTATTTAGAAGGAAATAGAGAGATGAGAGACGAAGAAGTGAGCAAGGCAGCATCCAGTGAAGCTATGCAGTGGAGGGAAGGAAGAGATATACTGAATAGTATGCAGGATCGACAAACTAGGGCCAAGACTTTATGCAGGCGGCCCTTAACCCCTTCTATACCAGCTACATTTAGACATTTTTATTCAGCTTAGAAAGGACGTCTACCAATCAAAAGGCTACAAACTATCTCGATTAATCCTTTAGCTACCCCATCTCCTTCCTCAGCTTCATAAAAGTGTCTAAATGTAGCTGAAATCAAATAACATGATCGTCGCCGGTATAGAAGGGGTTAAGATACCATTAATAACAGAAGAGTAGAGAGAACACAAAGGAAAGAAGATGAAGGAAGTTGAGGAGAGTAATGACCCAGCAGATACAAAGCATACATAGGAGGATAGATA
Source organism: Paralithodes platypus (assembly GCA_032716605.1). Lineage (NCBI taxonomy): Eukaryota > Metazoa > Arthropoda > Malacostraca > Decapoda > Lithodidae > Paralithodes > Paralithodes platypus. The sequence goes on from CM064495.1 coordinate 45,887,799, forward strand.
AGGAAGATGTAAATACACTGGAAAGGGAATAATTATAACAACCACAACAATAACAACACCAACAACAATGACAACAAAAACAATAAACATAATTTGATGATGGTGATGATTAAGACATTGGAAGAAATATATGCAACGATGGTAAAGGGATTAACATAGATAAAATTAACCACCATTATAATAAATTGATTAAGATTGTAGGGTAAGAGAAAGGAGATATGGAATAGACGATACAATATAAACATCGGGAAAACAAAACTATATGTAATTTGGTAGCCAACGTATAAATCCCAATGTTACAAGAGGGAAGCTTATGGGGATCAAGAGCAGTAGTAAAGGTATGACAGGTCCAATCAATTAATAACACACACACACACACACAAACACACACACACACATGCAGTTAAACATTTATAGCAATACTAATACTTATAGTAATACAAATAATAATAATAATAATAATAATAATAATAATAATATATATATATACCGTATATATATATATATATATATATATATATATATATATATATATATATATATACCGTATATATATATATATATATATATATATATATATATATATATATATATATATATATATATATATATATATATATATATATATATATATATATATATATATATATATATATATATATATATATATATATATATATATATATATATATATATATATATACAGGTATATATTTGTGTATATACAGTATATATATATATACAGTATATACAATTAGAGAAGAGGAAGCGGGAGAGGAGATAACAGGGTGATAAGAGGAGAGCATGGAGTGAGTGAAAATTAGAGGAGAGAGAGACGAGCGTTGATACGGAGGGAAGGAGATGGAAACTGCGATAAGAGAGAAGGCGAAGAAAGAACGAAAGGATGGTCGCAAAGATAACGCAAGCTAGGAGAAAACAACATGGGAGAGAGAGGAAGGGAAGGAAAGGGAAATGGAAATAGGAAAGAAAATACGAGATAAAATTAGGGAATATACAAATGAAAATGGGAATACACACGAGATGTAATTAGGGAAGAAAACACCAATGGAAATAGGAAGGAAACTGTGAGATGAAAATTGGGAAGGAAACACGAGATGAAATTAGGGAAAGCATAAATATTAAAATTAGATTAAAATTAAGAAAGGAAAACAGTTGCAAGTTGTGAGACCAGAGGGAAAAAAAAACACGTGAAGAGGAAAAGAAGGAGGAGCATGAAAAAACTACGAGGACGTAGAGGGGAGGTTGGAAAGTAAGATAAGCAAGAAGGAGACGGACGGTTGTAGGAGGCCAGAGACGAAGGAAAAGAAGAATTGAGAAGTGCAGGAGCCAGTGACGAAAACTAGAACAATATTGACGAAGAAACCAGCATAATTGAAAAGACAAACAGTAGAGGGGCCATCGTGAAACCAGATAAAGGGAATAAGAAATAAGCAGAGGGAGAGACAATTAAGCAGAGAACACATCTAATGGAAAAATAAAACATTAAATAAGGAAGCGGGAAAGTAAGGGAGGATTGTGTGACCGTATCTGAGTTTTAAAAAATAAGTAAAAATAAAGGGTGTGCTCAATAAATATATATATAAATAAATATATACGAGGTGGTCCGGGAGGGTTAGGTTAAATGTATACGTCATCCCTTAGTCCCACCTCTAAAAAAGGCAATGAAAATGGGATGGGTGGCACCTTCACCACCTCTGGTACAGCATCCAATTAGACATGAACCTGGGACAAATGCTGTAGATAGCTGGTTGTATTTATCCAAAATAACAGGTTTGTGCATAGTATTAATGAAAAGCAAGGGTCGTACCAAATTTAAACACCATTATTACATAAGAGTAAACTGCAAACAAAACTTACCTACAAACTATAATATACCTGTATAAACCTTTAAAAAACAGCAAATACTGTAACTCATTCACAATACCTATCCCAGGATAATGTTTCGCAAGTTACACTAAATACCTACACAAAACCTCGGACTACACGCCAAGCCTTTTATTAAAAAAACACCCACACACAAAGTTAACGACTATTACCATATTTGCTACACTTGTTCATTGGGAATGTCTGCACTTCTGAATTTACAAATACGAGACCAAATTTTGGATAGTATGACATTTTATGACATTTTATTTTATTCATAGCACTATTAATTACCAAGTATATAATAAAAAAGGGTAGTTTTGACAGTCCAGAGTTAGCAAACTGGTGAGGAGTGAGTAAGAGCGACTTGAGAGGAACCAAAAGACCCAGACAGACATTAAGGATGTAGGAACAAGAGAGACCAAAATCAAGGAATGAGTCGGACATAACACAAGTAAGAAACCTTCAGGAGGGCGGAAAGTTAAATGATCTGGAGACGAAAATTTCAGAAACATATAACAGGTTGAACCCCGAGTGAAGTGGGGCAGAGAGGGTGGGGGGGGGGGGGGGATATATATATACTGTATAAGGTAAGGAGATGCTCAGTTTTAACCAAGGTTTTTCGCCCACAGTCATTTCGCTAGAATTAAGATTCGATCCGCTTACATCTACCCAAGATCTATATACAATGTATATTGACCTTGCATCTACCCCCAACCTATAGAGGAGGCGTGGCTGATGGGTCATAGTACTGGACTAGTATTCCGATTGAATTGGATTCAATTTCCGGTATATTTGGTGACTGATATTTTAGGGGTTTAATTTGTGCTGCTCTATATTTCAGTATTCCATCATCAGCCCAGTGTGATAAAAATGCCCTACAATTGCAAGCAATCCTTAAAAATATAAAATACAGTTACTGAAAGTATGAAAACGTATTACACACACATATTTGACAAAAGACAGTACTGGTACAAATGTTCGAACATATTATGTAATCTTGGCAAAGTCTGTCTGGCCATATATGTCTTGCAGACCTATGCAGTTATTATTAAAGTCTGTCTGGCCATAGATGTCTTGCAGACCTATGCAGTTATTTTAATTAATATTTATACATAAAAATACACAAATAAAACACATCATTGAGAGATAAAAGGATAAATATAAAGACTATAATAATATGTGCACACTACCATCAACGCAATCTTACCACAAATATCCTTACAAATACGTTACATATACACACACACATAACGAAACTATAGACCGTTTAATATATGTGCACATGTACTGTATATCAAAATAACCTTGCAGCAAGAGGCAAATCAAGTAAGCACACATATACTGTATATACATGTTAATATACTCAGTACATATTTTATAGCAGATTAACCCCTTCTGTACCGGCGACGTCTTTTTAATTTATTGTGGCTAATACTAATCGATTTTATTCAGTTTACGAAGGATCTCTGGCAATTAACAGACTTTCAATTATCTCCTTTATTATTATCCTATGATCCTTCTTAAACTGCACAAAATCATCTAGATATAGATAGAATAAATATTTAAAGACGTAGCCGGTGCAGAAAGGGTTACAAATATAGTAAATGTTCAGACATTAATACACATATGCATGCACATACAGGTCTACATGTAAACATACAGTACAGTATAGAGACAGTCATATATTGATATTCAAAACTCTAAATTAAAGTAACCTAATTCAATTTAATTTAACCGATTTTAGCTTAAGCCAACGCAACCTAGCCTAACCTAAGCATATGTTTAAGCTACTCTGAGAAAAGACGGATACGTAAGAACACTTCTTCATCCGACCAATTTTGCTCGCCTTTTCTGGCAAAATATTAGAAGTATGTTATACTCATGTGAATCACCTAGAGCTAACCGATATCAGAGTGTAGGGAAACAAAACTAGGGTGCTGACGAAAACCCTTGTCAGCGCAAGGACATGTGGGAGAAAATTTAAGGTAAAGAGATGCTCAGATACGAAGCTGTAGGAGAATAAGAGAAAGATAATAGGCCGAGGGAGTGAAGAGCTAGGGAGGGAAGGAGAGGGAGTGAAGAGGGAGGGAGGGAGAGAGGTCAGCCGGAAGTATAAGTGAGGAAGACAAGAGTTCAGAACAATATTAAAAGTGAAATTATATAGATCCGGCACACGACTCAAGACACAAAAAGAACGAGTGGCAAGAATTCTAGGATATGTTGGATATTTAAGTAAAATAAAATGTGACTAGTGACAGTGATAGAACAAATCTGAACAACTGACTGGATAATAAATAACATACTATAAATGGAAAAAACGTTGCCGGTACAGGAGGGGTTAACATATCAATGCTATGGCAAGATATACGGATAAAGTATGACCATATTGTGGTCCAAACAGGCTATGGATGGGTGTGAGTGTGAGGAAAGCCGTGCGGTCGGTAGATAGGGAAATAATCCTAGATAAACCAAGGTGGTGGGGAGAGAAATGGTGACGGCAGGAGCAGGAGCGATAGGGAGAGAAATAAGAGGGTCCAGCGGCCAGATCAAGACGAACGACACTCAGGACAGAAGGAGAGAAGTTGGATGTAGAAGGATAAAGAAGAAGAGAAGTAGGGTGTAGAGGGATAACGGGAAGAAGAAATAAAGAAGGATTGGCAAGTTGGACAGAAGGAAGATTTGGATGGTTAAATAGGGATGTTGCCATAAGGAAAAATGGCATGCTGGACAGAAGGGAAAGGGGAAGATGTGGATGGTTAAATAGGAAAGACAAGTAGGATGTAGAGGAATAAAGAGGGAAGAAGAAATAAAGGAGCATTGGCATAATGGACGGAAGGAAGAAAGGAAGATTTGGATGGATAAATAGGGATGTTGCAATACGGAAAAATGTACATGCTGGACAGAAAGGAAAAAATAAGATGTAGATGGTTATACAAGGAAGAAAAGATGAATGGACACACTGGAAATTAAGAGGGGATAGCTTAGAATGAAAATAAAATATAGTACAACCGATGGAAAACAAAAAGGTTACATGCTGGACAAACGAAAGGAAGTAAGATGTGGATAGATCAAGAGGAAACACTAGATAGACGAAAAGCATGGAAATAAAGAGGAACGGCTGAAGCAGAGGATGTCGGAATAAGACGAACGATTAGCTGGTCAGAAGGAAGAATACCAGATGAAAGTGTGTGTTTCTATTAGCCCCCCCACCCCCCTCCCCATGCCAACAAGTACAGCGACCACATAACACAAATCTATTTTACAATGGACCGTGGACTGCCTAAGGACCTAGGGAGTCCTACTTAGTGCCATTCGATTTTCGTCGACCATCTGCTTCTAGAAATGGTCGTAGATTTCATTTTCGCCCAGCCATTCGCCCAGAATCGAAAATATATTTTTCAAAAATCCTTGGGTTTAAGGCCAGGCATTTCGTTGATTTTGGTCGGATTTTGACTTGTCAATATTATTATATATTTGGATTCGTCTCGTCGTTGCGGATCCAACGGTATAATTTTTTGTTAAATTTGACCAATATTTAGGGCCACTAAGCCTATTGTAAAATTTAAAAAATCCATAGACGAGTATTTATGTACGGATATTGTTTAAATTTATACCACAAGTACGCTTTGGCACGCTGAATCGAATGGCGAAAACAGAATTAAAATCGGATCATTAGTTTAGGATTTCGATTTTGACTTGACCTTCCTGGAGGGCCGAAATGACCGTTTTTTGGACTTTAAAAATCCTCTGTAGCCCAAACTATAAGTCCTAGGGCAGGGGTGTCAAACTATAAGTCCTAGGGCAGGGGTGTCAAACTATAAGTCCTAGGGCAGGGGTGTCAAACTATAAGTCCTAGGGCAGGGGTGTCAAACTATAAGTCCTAGGGCAGGGGTGTCAAACTATAAGTCCTAGGGCAGGGGTGTCAAACTCATTTGCTCTGGCGGGCCAAATTTGACACGGTACAATATTGTAGGGCCGCATTAACCCCTTATGTACCGGTGACGTCTTTCATATGTTATTGTAGCTATGTTTAGAGGATTTTGTGCAGTTTAAGAAGGATTTGTGGTAGTAAAAAGGAATAAGTGTGATAGTTTAGAGCCCATCAATTGCTGAAGGCCCTTTTGAAACTGAATAAAATCATCAAATAGTAGCCATATCTATATTTTATTAATTTCACCACAACACCAAACACCCCCCAATGAAATTAATTCAAGTATATATGATCCGCCAGGATTCGAACCCGGGTTATCACACACAGATTTTTGCCACCTTAACCATTACACCACCAGGACGGTTAAAGGTTTATGCACATGCCTACGACTTATTATCCATTCTCGAATACTGGATATTAATCTAATCATGTTCATACTCCTAACCGCTAAAAGTAAAAAATTACGTTGGTACAGAAGCGGTTAATGTAGCAGGCCAAATATAATATACCGGTAATGCCTCCATCCGTCCTATTATAAATACAAATAAATGCTTCATATTATGCAGATATCACAATTTCAGAAAATATTAAAAAAACATAAAAATATATTATTTAAATATGAATTTACGGCAACTGTGACACATAGTTGTGTTTTATCCCCGTAGCCTTGGGCCACATACTGAGCATGACTGCAAGAACTGTACCACTGGCCCCGAATTGAGCATATCATAAACCCGTTGACGATTTTATTCAGCTTAAGAAGAATGTCTAAGGGTGAAAGAGTATTTAATCTACTTTAAGCTTCTTACTCTCACAAATACTTCCTAGAATTGGACCTTAAGTTAAAAAAATACCAACATATAATATATTTAAGAAATACTAATTATGTCTACAAGAAAATGCAATATAGGACACTAATTGGCCAAACTGGTTCGCGGGCCGCATGCTACAGGGAGGGGGGCCGCATGTTTGACACCCCTGGCCTAAACAGTTTTAGAGCTACGTTAATAAGGGACTAGCTATGGGTCGAAGCTATCTGTATACAAAATAAATTTAATAGCTCAAAAATACGGCAACAAGGCATAAAAGTCTTATCCATATAGGCCACCTATGATTCTCCAGAATAAACAAAAATAACAAATCCGATCATTCATAGGCAAAATAGAAAGCTAGGGAGACGCAGGTGGCGCGATAAGGGAGAAATAAGAGAATTCCGTGATCGAAGGAAGACGGACGACCCAGTAAGGACGGAAGAGCAAGTTAGGGACAGATGGAGGGAGGAGAGAAAGGTGTGGAGGATAGTGGGGGGAGAGAGAGAGAAAAAATAAAATACATAAGAGTGGATGAATGAACAGAGAACAGAAAACGAGCAATATCTTATATCTAAGTGAAAATTTAAAGAAATTGCCACACATGTGGAATAGCCGAAAAAACATTGACAAATCATAAAAGCTTTATCAAAATAAAAATTAAGAGGAAAGTGAAAGATATATAAATGAAAACAAGATTAGCCAAATGACGTAAACGCGTGAAATATACATCAGAAATAAAACGCCACTCCTCAAAGTTCTCGAAATAATTAAGGTGACTTCAGAGTTGAGAACATTTATGCTTTCACAGTCATATTTCACCACTTGAGAAGAACATAAAGATGATGAACATAAAGAGAGCTGAGATGTTGACGAACAAGACCAGGTGTGCGCTGACGGGGGAAGTTGAACGGGGTGCTAATTTATAAGGAGAATTCCGCAGCCATTCGTTATACTGGAGCCAGGTTAAATATATCTCCCTGTACTTCATTGTTGTTATTATAAAATAGGAGTATATGCATAAAGCCGGTATCACACGAGCGCTTTTTCACTCAACATTTATCCTCAACACTGGTCTGGCAGCTTATGAGGTCAACATTTAGAATATTTTGGTCACCTAAATTCATCTATCAACAGTCTAGTTTCCAATACCAGTGCAAAATATTCCAGAAATGTTGCCAGAAAAATATTGATCATCGAATGTTGACCATAAATGCTCTCGTGTGATACCGGCTTAAGAATGGTTCCACAGGTAGCATAATATAACATGACAATGATAATATGCATCCGAGTATTATGTAGTACTTTATTTGAGACCTATTTATTGAGTGATCAGGAACATGGGGCTCAGAAGAGATGGCCACGGGGGTCATTCAATAATACACAAAAAGCTAATTGTGTATAGTCGGCAATTATATGCAGATACTGATCAAGTGTCCCCAAGATTCGTTAATTAGCTCTCGATTAATTTTGTGACCAGGCCGGAGCAAATCAGTGACTACAATATCCAGCAGTTATATTATGTGACTATATATATATCAGCCTTCGACTAAATACATCATCTAAATCCCCCAAAAGTGTGTTTTACCTAATCTCACAGTAATCCATAGCACTATCTATCAAATCATAAACTGCAATACCTTATCAGAACTTAGAGCTCATCCAAGACTTCACTAATTGCAGTACACGACAATCTACAAAACTACTCTCAATGGGTTGGCGCCATTCTCCCTACATATGACTGAGAGTGATGAGTGTCGATGAAGAGGTGTTTGATAAGGAGGAAATGAGTTAGTTTAGAGGGATAAGATAAGGAAGGGGCGAGCGAAGGGACGATAAGAGACGAAAATATGTGATAGCCGAGGTTTATAATATGCAATGAAGATGTGGAGTACGTCAGTTAACATCAGGGGGAAATGAGAAAATATGAAACTTAATGTATAATAGATTCAGATAGCGTACGTGTACCTTTAAAGATTATATGTATCAGTAAGGATAAGTTTGTCATCACTATGCTTGCGTGAATCAGAGAATGGAATAAAGAAAGCAATGGAAGTGATAAGAAATAAAAGGGGCAGGGGATAACGAAACAATCTAGACGGAGGGAAAAAGGTTTGATGTCGAGTTAAAAGGATGAGTTTCGGTGCTCTACTCCTGTATAGTATAAGCATATCGTATATTTCCTTTTGCTATATTATATACTTGCAAGTACTATATTTGCATTGTTATTATTTCCATCTTTCTTTATATCAATTGATGAACACGACTCAAATATTATAAAATATGTCTAAGTATTTGCATTGACCAACACAGACGTAGTAGGAACGTGCATAGGGTAAACAATCGACCTCTGTTTTACAGCCACAGCCTCCACGATCACCACAGGCTTAAGTTGGCAACTCTACACAATACTCCGCTGAATAAAACAAAAAATTAAGCAATACTTTGCTAGTGAAAACAAAACTAAGCAAATGTACACCAACACTTGACAAAAATATCCTTACTGGACTAAAATAATTAATGGCCACACAGCAATTGACAGGACACACCCATTAGCAATATTCCCTTATGCATTTTCCCATTCCAAATTTAACCATATCCCACTCAAAAACCTCCAAACTGGCAATACTGGACTAAGATTATTATTGACCCTCATATTAATCGACAGGATACACACATCCAACAATATTCCCATAAGTATTTCCCCACATAAAAACTAGCAATATCCCACTCAAAAACCTCCAAACTGGCAATACTGGACTAAGATTATTATTGACCCCCGCAGCAATTGACGGGGCACACAAAGCTCGGGGCCTCACTCGCGGAAGATGGAAATGGGGAGCGACTGGAATTGGGAGAGGGAAGCTGTGATGGGGAGGAGGAAATATGAGAGTGAGGGGTGATGGCACGGCTCGCTGAAAATAAAAACAAAACAGAAAGTTGGGGGATAGAGAGAGAAGGAGGGAGGATTGAACGTATATAGTTCAGCTCAGTGTGTGTGTGTGTGTGTGTGTGTGTGTGTGTGTGTGTGTGTGTGTGTGTGTGTGTGTGTGTGTGTGTGTGTGTGTGTGTGTGTGTGTGTGTGTTGAGGGTAATGGGGAACTTGCAGAGGGCTGGTCGCGTACAGCATGCTATGAGGGGGTTAGAATCAGGAGAATGTAACATTAATAAAGTAATAACGATGGAGAAAGACAGATAACTGAACGTGATTATATTGTTACGTCCGTTGCAGGGAATCCACAACATTCTAATCCTGAGCAGCGTAACGAGTGTGGGATTTGGAAAGATGATTATTAAAAGATAGAAGGAAAATATATAATAATATTTGGATTGGAGAAAAGTACTGGAGTAACGCTCTCAGAGACCAGCACGACGTGAGGAAAATATTCGGATATGATGGGGAGAATTTGATACCATATCTGAAGTCATGGCGATCCTTGTAATCCTCCTCTGACATCAAACAAAATGTCCTCAATATTGTGTTCTGTGTTTCGAGCACTGAAATCGCAATCGACCCAAGCATATTACGAGAATAATCAAAATAATTTAGTTTAACGACTCGGGGAGGGGGGGGGGGTGAGGGGAGGGGGAAGAATGGGCCTTCAGCACAGTGCACATTTCTTCGGCAGCGCAGGATAAAATCAGAGAAATAATAAAAGCTCAGAGCCCTCCCCAACCGAATATTTTATCACGAATTCGTCCCTGTGCGCCTCAGAAATAGAGGATAATCTCATCGGTCAGCCTTCATAGCTACACGTTAAAAGAAATAGAGGAGGGCTGGAGCGGCCTCTTCCCCCTCCAGGCCCATGGTTTACAGGTACACGCTGGCTGAAGCAAAACCATTATTCCAAAAGTTTACGGTTACAGGGACCCCGTGCATAGAGGGAGGAGGGAGTTAGGGAGGCAGGGGGGAGGGAGTTACAAGGACATTCAAGGCATATTTAGTATCTCAAAGGCCTTGCGGTATACTCCGGGGATATACTGTGGACGAAATGAGAGATTGTGTAATACACTACACTCGTTGCAAAGCACGAAATTTCTACCCGCTATGTTAACGAACTGCTCAACCGAAGAACTACTGTCTATTTATTATAGGTAGGTCAGAAATCGTGACCTTGATCCTCTGTAACTCGGAAATGGCTAGAGCTAATAGGCTGTAGATTTCAACACTTATTCCCTGGCTGGTTCTTCCCAAATCGTAGAAAGATTAGCTCAATAACTCTAGCCATTTATGTGCATTAGTTTCCTCATAACTATATTTGTGTTGAACCTCTTCAACTCTAACTTCCAAATTAGTTACATACTGTATTGACATTGCTTCTAAACATATTGCAACACTCCACGTTGTCAAACAGACTCACGAGTTTAAAAGACTTCAATGAGCTGACCTTCTAGTCTAAGAGTTCCCAAAAAAAAAAAAACGAAAGCTCTCAAACAGTCCTTATTAGTCAGTCTTTAAACCGATGGAATAATCAACCTTTGAAGCCATAGCATGGGCTCTATCTAATCGCTCATTATTTGTCCTAAGTGCTGGAGACCAGTATTCTACATTTGTCTGTAGAAGGGGCCGTATTACAGCATTGTATAGACAGAGTAAGTATTATCTTCTATATTGAAACTCTCTCTCAATCACAGCCAAATCATTTCAGGAATTTCTTATTTACTCGAATGCATTGATTGCACAACCAGGTTATTGCAAAGTAGAATACAAGAATAATTTTCCAGATCAGACATTAAAATCGTTCCCAATACCGAACAGTCCAATTTAGGATTTGTTTGACTGAAATGCATCACAATGCAATTCACCTTGTTTAGTGGCATCTGCTGAGGGAGAGTGTGTGAGTATGTGATCGTATGTGTGTGTTTGTGTGTGTGTGTGAGAGAGAAAGAGAGATTGAGAGAGCGAGTGAGTGAGAGACAGTTGGGATGGGGGGAGCGGGGGGTATAGACAGTAGCGCACACACCCACCCCAGTAACCCTTGGCCATAATCGTCAAAAAACTCCAGGAGGAAGGGGAGACAAAAATTGGCTTCCCGTAATGAGAGCACGGCGCAGTGCTCTTGATAATACCTTCCATTGTCAAAATTAAGTCCATAAATCCTGTTTATATTCTGTTGCAGCAGCGCCCGGCCCCCCTCTTAAGAGTTACGGGGGATGTCAGCCATACGTTGTCTCATCCCTCCCCTCCTCTGGCTCTCTCTCTCTCTCTCTCTCTCTCTCTCTCTCTCTCTCTCTGACACACACACACGCAAACACCCATGCTTGTTTTCTTACTTGCCCTATGGACATCACATATATATACTTTGCTTCGTAATCCTTTACAATGAATTTTCATTAAGGTCATCTTAATACAAAATGTTCCAAATATAATCGGTGATTCTTTCACTTACCCTATCCTTTATGTGCTTTGTCTGTTAACTCTCTCTCTCTCTCATCCCTCCCCTCCTGTCCTACTCTCTTTATGTCCCTCTCTCTCTCTCTCTCTCTCCCCTCCTGTCCTACTCTCTTTATGTCCCTCTCTCCAGTGTGCCCCTCTCTCCCTCTCTCTCTTTTTATGGTCGTTTTATATCCCCCCTCTCTTCGTTTTATTCCATTTCTGGTGTTTTGTATATGCTTGGTTCCTGTCAGTTTTTAGCAGTGCTTTCAGATGCACCTGTTGTTATTGCTTTTATCTCCGCCGCTCTCCTCTCGCTCGCCCCCACAACTTTATTTTTATATTTCCATTTTATTTATTTTCTCTTTATGTGCCCTACCGTTTTTACAGAGCGGAGTGATTGTTCCTTAGTGATTGTTCTAGTGGTCGTCTGTCTGCTTCTCTGTGCCGGGATGATTGTGGGCGCGATGTTTTCTAGTTTTGAGGCTTTCCCTTGATTGTGTTTTTTATCTGGGTCTGTGTGTGTGCGTGCGTTTCTTTCGCTGTGCCTCCCTCTGCACTCTATTCGTCTATTCCTTCCCTCTAACAATTGATAAATAGTCTCCCAAAGATGACAGAATGAATATGAACATGTGAGAAACAACATTTAATTGCCCGAAAATACTCATCACATAGTATTTCATGTACTTTACATTCATTATACGATCATTTTTGACAGATTGTATTCAATTTGGTCTGTAAGTCGGTATCTATATGTTCTTTCATTGTATAAATTTAGCAATTGCGATCATTCTGATTACATTCTTTAAATTCAGTGTAATTCTTTGTGATCAGCTTGTTGATATATTTCGTCTTATTTCTGCAAATCTATCAAAACTTCACGTCTACAGTAATATGTTCACGTTTGTTTCTCCCATATAATATGTCACCATCTCCTTTTAATCGTTGCTTCCCTTTCTTTCTATGCATATTAATTTGTCATTTTCCTTTTAATCTTCCTATTTACTTTGATTTTCATTCCCCTCTAAATTTAACAATCCTCATCTTCCCTTTTCTGTTAATATGTTTTTTGTTTATGTTTCTCCTCTTCCTCGTATCCTTTGTTTTCCTTTACTTGTCTTACAATCGTCCCTTTCTGCTTTACATTCATCCTATAATCCCAGTTCTCCCCTCTTCCTCTCCCTTCTAATCATCCTGTTCGCTTTTATCTTACCTCTATATTATTTCCCTCTTTTTACTCTTCACTCTTCCTGTTCTTCAGCTTCCACAATCTTCTCCTTCACTTGCTAATCGTATCCCTCTTTACCCTCCATCTTTTCCTAATCTTCCTCATCCTCATCTTGTTCCTCCTTATTCCCCCTTAACTCCTAATTTTACTCACGATTCTCTTTGGTTGTTCTTATCCGCCCATTATCCTCTTCCTCCTCCTTATATGCTCTTTCTTTCTCACCCACCACCTTCTACTCACGTTCTTCCTACTGCTTTAAGTCCTCCAGCTCCTCATCCTTCACCTCTGGTTTACATTCATCCTTCTCCTCCTACCCACCTTTTCCCTACCTGTATGTCTAGCTCTTCCTCATCCACCTCCTCAGGTTCTTGTTATTTTTACCCTTCTTATCCCTCTACCTCGTCGTTTTCGTCCTTGGTGTTCTACTCTTCCTCAATCCTCCTCCACCTCTCCCCCCACCCCCTATTCTTCTCCATCCTCTCCACCTTCACCTCCTCTTCTTTCTCCACCTGCTCACCTCACTCCACCCCTCTTATCCCTCTACCTCGTCGTTTTATCCTTGTTCTACCTTTCCTCAATCCTCCTCCACCTCCCTCCTCTCCACCTTCCCCTCCTCCACCTGCTCACCTCACTCCACCCTCCGCTGTCCACCATAACTCATTCACGACCCCCTTCACTATACATTACTGTCAGTCACACCCAGTTAGTCAGCGGGGGCCCATCCTTATAACTTTCTCAACACCTTAAGGGGGTGCTTTTTCTGGCCCTCCTTCTCCCTCGTGTTTAGCATATTAGTTTTGAGATTTTAAGACGTTCCTTCCATTAGTTTGTCGATTTTAATACCTTTCGCCTCATTTCTTTGTCAATATTAAGACCTTTCGTGCCATTTAGGTGTCGACTTTTCCTGGCGAGCGATAGCGAGACTGTAATTTTAAAAGAAATCGGCCTTTAGCCGGGACAGTTTTTTACCGAAAAATATACACATTTATCTTGAAGGGGGGTCTTGGGGGTGTATTTCTAAGCTTGATGGAGGTCTAGCGAGGAAACTAAAAAATAAATTAATAAATGCGTTAATAGCTCAAAAAACCGGCCATTGTCCCCTTAACTCTACTTAGGAGCTCATACGCCTTTCACAGTCCCTTTAAATTCCTCCTCCTTCACAGTCCTATTGGACTCGTTATCTTCAGTCTAATCCCTCAAGTTAGTATTATTGTCTGCCTGTACTTCCCTATATCAACATTCTCACCCCTTAATTAACTCTAATTAGGATCTCATTTCATCTTTCACAATCCTACATTCCGTCTACTTGATGTTGCTGTTCGACTTTGTATCTTATTTTGAATCCCTCATTTATCTTATTTTGAATCCCTCATTTATCTTATTTTGAATCCCTCATTTATCTTTATTTCAATCCCCTCCCCTTCTCTGTACTTTCTTACCCTTATCTGAACCCTAGCTTTCTCATCCACCTTCACTCAACATTTGAGCTGATATATCTATCACATTCCCTCAGTTTCCTTCTACTCAATCCAACTGTTCTACTTTCATTCTAACCCCTCACTTCTGTGTTCTGCACCCCCCCCCCCCTCTCTCTCTACTCCATCATCCTAAACATTCCCCTAACTTTCTCACTACCTTTACGCTATTTAGGAGCTGATACTCACTTCAATAGACTACCATCAAGTAAATATTTATATGCAATAGAATTTCAACATGTTTCCTCGTACAAAACAAATATTTCCATGCTCACCTTGCTCACCTCACATCT
>CM064495.1:45902895-45975395 GCA_032716605.1 Paralithodes platypus
CAAAAATCTCCGCATCCTGCAATTTGGTCTCCTCTTCCTGTTTCCCTCATGCTCCTTGTCCTCATCTTGTTTTACTTCCTTCCTTCCTTGCTACCTTCACTCCTTCCTTCCCAACTCCAATCCCTCCTATTCTTCATTTTTTCTCTTCTCTTCTCCACTAAACCCCCTCCCCCCCCTCCCCACCATACTCCCTCCGTTTCCCATCCTCCACCTTCTTTCTCTTCCTCCTCTTCTTACACTTCCTCCATCTCCTCCTTCCAGCTTGATCTTATATAATGACAACAACATCGGCGGGTGTGTGAAGGCTGTTATGGCACCGCGCATAATAATAACATCTCTTCCCGTACTGTTCCTTCTCTCTGTTTTTCCTTCCTTCTACTTCCCCACTTCATCCCTCTCCAGTCTCTCCTCCTCCCTCGCCTCCTTTTTTACCTTTACCCCTTCTCCCCCGCCTCCCTTTCTACCTTTTCCCCTCCTCCCTCCTTCTTCCTACACCCCACCTGCCCTCCTCCCAACTCCAATTCCTATTCTTCTGCTCTCCCTTATCTCTACTCCCTTCTTCTACTGTTTTCTACCTCCTCTCTTCCTGTTTCTCCTTTTACCTTCTCTTCTCCTCCCTGTTCCTCCTTTGTTCTACCTCGTCTCTGCCATCCTACTACTCCCTCTGCCCTCTTCCTAACTCGCCTTGATCCTCCAATCTCTTCTCCTCATTCCTCTCCATCTCCTCCGTCCTCTCCTCCTCCTCCTGCTCCTCCTCCTCCTCTCCCTCCCCTCCTACCTCTCTCCTCTCCCTCCCCTGCTCCTCCTCCTCTTCCTCCCCCTCTGACGTCACACTGATGGCACCGCGAATGTAACATCTCCCCTCACAGTAACGGGCAGCATGACGTCTCCAACAGCTGATGTCGGGAACAAGCAGAAATGACGGCAATAATAATTCAGGTGACAGCGATGGCATAACTGCCTCGGTGACAGCAGCGCCAGAGTCGGATATGGTGAAGGCAGAGTCACACCACCGCTTTTCCCGGCATTTTTTCTCGGCATCTTTAGGCTGGATGCTTCTGAATTTAAGTTACATAAGATTCCAGTAGATTGCAATAATGTACCTTCAATCTAGTTGCCTACACCGATATAAACAGACCCTAGAAATGTTGCCAAGTAAAGTTGACGATTAAAAATTGCCGATAAAAGCGCCCGTGTGACTCTACCTTCATGGTGATATGAGATGGCTCAACAACGTCATAGCGGTGACATAGATGACTCTATTAACAGTGATAACACGAAAGTAAAGACCTTATTAAATTACTACCGGTATATACACTACCGGTATGAATAATTATGAGTCCGTAGCAATGACGAAAATTTGCATAATCTAACTGACCAACTTATAGAAACTATTTTATTCATTCAAATTTATTGTGAAATGGAGTTTATTTAAATAACTTGTCCAACTGAATAGACAGTACTTTAGTTTGGATAATATGCAAATGCTTACCATTAGACCATTTTTCAACCTTAACCCCCTTAGTACCGATGCCGTCCTTTTAACTTTATTCTGGTTACTATTAGACGATTTTATTCAATTTCAGAAGGGCCACCAGCAATGAACAGGCTTCAAACTATCTCACTCAATAATTTTTACTCCAACAGATACTTTATAAACTGCACGAAATCCTCTAAATATAGCTAGAAAAAATATAAAAGATGTCACCTATAGTATGACATTTTTGGTAATTACATTGCTGATCACTTAATCACAAATCATGGATAATCTATAAACATTGTGAGTGGCAATAATAAGTTATAAAGTCTATTATACCAGAAGACTAAATGATAATGCCCAATTATTTTCCAGTTACAATGCCAACTCTCCCAGACACACTATTAATGCAACTGGCACATTAATATCTATTCTTGCAACACTAGGATTTCTCTTGTTAACAGAGATCATACCAGTGCTCTCCTTAGTACATCATTTTACTTCCTCCTTGATTGTTGCAGTTCTTTTCTCTCTCTCTCTCTCTCTCTCTCTCTCTCTCTCTCTCTCTCTCTCTCTCTCTCCATGAACGCCAAGCTGTAAACAAAAGTGTGTTCAAAGGTAAACAATATAATACGCATAATAAGTATCTCAATCAATAATGTGTTCAAACTTGCACTCATAAAAACATTGAATCACTTCCACGTATATCATTTATGTTACGTATAAACATACTGTTTACAGTCTACTCTTGTGAAATGTAGTCCCATGTGATAGCCCCCCCAAGCCTGACCAGTGAGTCAAGATGTGAGGTATAGGTCTGCCCCACCCCGGCAGCAGCAACCTGAGCCACATGAGATAGATCTGCCTCCCTCTCCCACCCGACCATAAACCAGGTTGGGGTGGGATTATTTGGTGGACCTGTACTCTTAAACCATCCCCGGTCACACGTGAGGTCTGGCCGCCGCCGTGACCCGCCTGGGCTACTAGAGTGTGTGGCTTGGTTTATGGTAGGTTAGCGACGTGACCTACCACTGACCGCTGCCACTTCCAGGGCAGACACAAACCCTTCAGTAACCAGAGAATTTATTTATTTATTTTTATTTTGTTCAATATTCCAACTACTCCCTCTCGGGCATAGGCTGAGAGCCTGTACATTCAACCGTACATTCAACGGTGAAGCCCGTGAGGTCTCGTTCCAGTCTAGGGAGTGAGACATGTGACACGTTTTTTTTTTTTTATCTGCAACCAGCCCCCACCATCTTGCCTTCGCAGGATGCACGGGGCCCGGTTGCCCACCCACGGATCGAAGCAGCCCCATCTCTGAAGCTGCTTTGCCTAATGCACTTCACTGTCTCATCCCCTAGACTCGGACCCTCACTCTCAGAACGCTACCTATTGAGCAATTAACTCACTAGGCATTGCCCCCCTGTAGCCTATTTTGAATATGGGAATATTCATACAGTGCTATTTAACCCTTTTGCTGTGGGTGACGTTCTGGAACGTCCTGGCAATTTGCAGCAATTTCCAGGCTTTAAAAGCCTGTAAAAACCGTAAAAATCGAGTGTCAGTGGGCGGGAGCGTGAGGGGCCCACCTCCGATCCTCAGAGCAGCAAGCGGCCCACTGAGGTAGACTGTGTCACGCGCGGGTCTCTCACTGCCTCTCACAACAGTGTAGCCAAGCGAGCGAGTGCTAACAAATAGCGGGTTTCCCGCATTTCACTGGCACCGCTGCGGGTGAACCAGGCCACGTACGAGGCCCGTTCTGGTCTCATTTTGAAGCTATTTTCGCCTAGTTTTTGGCAGAATACAGCTCATTTAAAGCAGATGCTTGATTTATCATTCAGGAGTGCCTGAATATGCCCTAAATAGCCTAAAACACCCCGCAGAGAAAGGGTTAATCAGAGAAAAATTAGGCTATTTTTTTGGCGTTTCGGTGGGCTATGTGGTAATGCCCTGATACTAGATACAGCACAAATTCCATCCCAATAGTATCTTCCCATTGATATATCGGGATTCGAACCCGGACCATTGGATTACCAGTCCAGTGGCAAGACCACTCCACCACAACTCCCCTAAATGGACCAACACTATCAAATATTTGTATGAATTATGATACTATAATAAAATTAACAAATGTAGATTACTTTTGAAGGTAAAAACAGTTGTCTGCATAGAACAAGGGTAGGATTCTCGTTTGTACCCGGTGTCAGCGAACTTGTCAAGAATTCTGGTCCATAGCTTCTTTATATCTCAGAAACAGCTATAGCAAACAGGTTGTAATTTCACACATCTCTTTACTAGTTTACCATTTCAAAATAATATATATGCCAGCTCGATTGTCTTCATGATTTTTAAGCTATAAGATGTCCAGGGGTCAGGATTTATGCCCAGGTTAGCAGACACAGGGTCAATGAAAAGTTGTCCAATCTCTATCATCCCAAGCATCTTTAGTAGCCAGCTGAAGATTCAACTTGCTGTATATAACCCAGTCCCTGTGACGTAAACTTAGTCTCATATATTTATTGGCCAGATAAATAATTTAAATACCTTAAATTATTATATCCTTCATTTTGAGAAAGAAAGAGAGATTACGTGGATTTGCATAGATACACTGGCCACATGTATCTTACGATCCCTGCGAGGTGGCCATAACTTAATTCTAGTAGAGATATCAACCATAAGAGAAAGGAAAAGTGGAAGGAAAGGATAGCAAAGATGAGAGAGCTATAGAAATGTAAGTATGTATATACAGTATAAATATAAATAACAAAATAACATTGTATTTAAGAGATCAAATGCACTAACTCACCAATTCCACAAGTGCCAATTCTGCTTGATAAAGAGAAGAGTTCACTTACCTGAAAAGAAAGGATATAAGTTAATTAAGATATATATACAAGGCAAAATATCTTAAATCCATCACATTATCCGTTTGAAAACACACACACACACACACACACACACACACACACACACAAACCCATTCACACACACACACACACACACACATTCACAAACAAATTCACACACACACACACACATTCACAAACACATTCACAAACAAATTCACACACACACACACACACACACACACACACACATTCACAAACAAATTCACACACACACACACACACACACACACACACACACACACACACAAACACATTCACAAACAAATTCACACACACACACACACACACACACACACACACACACACATTCACAAACAAATTCACACACACACACACACACACATTCACAAACAAATTCACACATACACACACCTTTCGTACTAAATCAATATACATAATGTTTCTTCATACGTTCATAATAGGGTAAGTCAAAGGTGGAATTACGCGAGCAATTTGGCTTTGCTTGGCCAACTTTTCAGGGATTGTTTGCACTGGAATCAACAATCATATAAATGGTATATAATGTTAGCACGTCAGCGCTGATATAATAAAAGGGTTAAACAATTATTCTGGATAATATTGTAAAATAGTATGTATTATATTCCTCTGTCTCTATATTTTCCAGAGCGAAAGGAATAGGGTGTAAGGAGTATATGTGTGTGTGTATATATATATATATATATATATATATAAGAATTGGAAGTTTAAAGGTTTATTCTTCGGGCTCTGTCTCCATCCTATTTATGTTAGGGAGAAGGGAAACCCACTAGGCGAATATATTTCAATTCAAACCTAGTTGTAGGATCCATATTTCCCACTGAGAGACTAGAAACATTTAGTGGCTCACGTGTATTTGTGATATATATATATATATATATATATATATATATATATATATATATATATATATATATATATATATATATATATATATACTGTATATATAAATATACAATACACATACGTACAGTATATATGAAATAATTGGAGGGGTCCTGGTGCAGAAAGGGAGCGTGCCTGCCTCCTGAAGCCACCATATAGCAGGCTGGTCATTAAGGAAGACGTCCCCTCACAATATAGAGAGGCGGCCCGGGCGGTGGCGGGGAGGGCGGCGTCACGCAGCTCGCCCACCCTGTTTACTTAACTCCTGCTTTGTGAGGCACCTACCCCTCTCTTATTCTCTCTTTGCAGGCCCTAGCTCACCGCCTCTACCCAGGGATATTTGGCCACGTATAGGCTCTCTCGCACCTCCTCTATCTAAACTCTCTACTTAAGCCCTTTACCTTAGCTTTCTTGCCATCGTTATATTGTCTTATCACTAACCTTACCAAAGTGCTCCTAACAATCTATACCTAAGCTCACAATCTAAGTTCTCCCACAAAATCTACTTAACTTCTCTCAATACTTCCACCTAAGGTATACCAACACCGCTACTTAAGTTCTCTCAATTCCTCTCCATAAGTGTTCTCAATACTTTCACCTAAGGTATATCAACACCCCTACCTAAGTTCTCTCAATTCCTCTCCCTAAGTTCTCTCAACAGCTCTCCCTAAGGTCTCTCGATCAATACTTCTACCTAAGGTCTCTCAACACTTCAAACTAAGGTATCTCATCACTTAAACCTAAGATGTATTTAATAGGCCACATTATTATATTTACCTAATTCAACGCAACACATATGCTTGTGTATTTATATATATCAGGCTAAAGCAGTCTGGGCTCGTCTATCGTAATGGAGTCATCTCTATAGTACACTAACTAGCAACACACTGGATATACCTGATATAACGAAATGCAATCGTACCAAAGCGAACGTAATCTAACAAAACCAAACTAAAAGAATGAACATAATACTACCAATCCTATCCCAACTTATCCTGAATTGAAACAAAGTTCTCCAGACCCCTCCATCCTTAAGCTGGGAACATTTGAATAGGGTGTATCACTCGAGACCTTATATTGCAAACATTCGCTGGTCAACATTTTTTTCTGGCAAATCTTCAGGGATATTTGGCATTGGTATCGGAAACTAGACTTACAATAGATTATGTTGTGTATTGAAGGGGTTTACCTAATAAGCTGCCAGACCAGTGTGGGGAATAAACTTTGGGAGATAAAAGGTTGTAGTGACCGGCTTAAGGAGAGGTTTTTAGTTGATTCCCTAGACTTCCATCAAGCTTAAAATTACTCGCCCTAGACCCCCTTTCAAGATAAATTTTTATATTTTTCGGTAGAAAACTGTCCCGGCCAAAGGCCGATTCCCCTTAAATTACAGGCTCGCTATCGCTCGCCAGGAAAAATTCGACACCTAAATGGCACGAATGGTCTTAAAGTTGACAGAAATGGGGCGAGGGTTCTTAAAATCGCCAAACTAATGGGGCGAACGTCTTAAAATCTCAAAAGCAATGGAGCTAAACATGAGGGAGAAAGGGGTCCAGAAAAAAATCCTCCAGGTGGAAATCTCCCCTTAACTAGCAGCAACACAGACCCTTCTATTATATTATAAAACAAGCTCCTTCCAGAGTATACGCTACACTAAACTAATTACCAGATCTACCTTACCGAACCGAACCTAACCTAACCTAATACAACCAAACCATATCAAATAAAATTAAACCAATCCAAACCAAATTAAACAAAACCAAATCTAAGGAAAACAAAGCTAATCCAAAGTAAACCAAATATAAACAAAGGTCTCCGGGCCCTTGTATTCTAAAGCAAGCACCTTCCAGAGTACACTACACTAACTAGCAGCCGCCGGGTTCTCTAACGAGGAGCCAGGCCCACCCTCCCATCGTCAGCCCATAACAACACCATCACACGTCAGCTCCCCGGGGTCATTAGAGGTCATGGCAAACGAAGGGGAAAGGGCGCGAAGGGGAAGGAGGAGGAGGAGGGCGCGCAGGGGAAGGAGGAGGAGGAGGAGAAAGACAGAACCAGCAGGTCGACCCTGGTGATGGTGTGAAATGCAAAGGGGATAGATAAACACACAGGCAGGTATTATATAGATAGAATGAAAACAAATATATAAAGGCACACAGAAGAATCCTGATAGTAAGACAAACAAGTAAAGAGAAAGAGAGACAGAGAGAGAGATAGAGAGAGTCGACATCGGAAAAATAGCAAAACAGTATTTAAGAGAATTTGCCAATAATGCTGAGGTAGATGGTTATGAAGCAGACAAAAAGTAAGAGGAGAGGGGAGAATGAGTAAAGGAAATTGGGAAAATGATTGGAATCAGGAAAACTGGACGAAAAGTTTACGGAAAGGGGAAAATGTTGAAACACTACAAAATGAGTGGACAGATTATTTGTCAGTAATATGGACGAATAAACACAGTATATAACGGGAAACAATATCTCCTTGAAGCAAGTGAAGGAAAGGTTATGTTAAATTGCTTTAAGGGGAGATTTCCACTTGAGGTTTTTTTTCTGGACCCCTTTCTCCCTCATGTTTAGCCCCATTGCTTTTGAGATTTTAAGACCTTCGCCCTAGTAGTTTGGATATTTTAAGACATTTTGCCCCATTTCTGTCAATTTTAAGACCTTTCGTGCCGTTCAGGTGTCGATTTTTTCCTGGCGAGCGATAGCGAGCCTGTAATTTAAGAGCAACCGGCCTCCGGCCGGGAAATTTTTCTACCGAAAATTGTACAAATTTATCTTGAAAGGGGGTCTAGGGGGTGTAATTTTAAGCTTGATGAAAAAGTAGGGAACAAACTAAATACCTCCCCTTAAAACTACCATGGATTGCAAACCCTTGATCATAATGGATGTATTACTTCCTATATAATGTGTAATATATATATATATATATATATATATACAGTATATGTTTGGTTATGTATGCTAATTCAGTCAATATTATACATTCACTGACTCATTTACAGTTATTTTTCACACCAACACATTATTACAAATCACATGTTCACCATCAATACATGTTCGCAAGGTTACTGATAAATATTAGTACCTCGAGGATCTAAGGCACATTATTACATTTCAGTTTGGCTATCACTATCCAATTATCACTATCACTATCCAGCGGACTATCCCTTATTCTTCAACAATACAAAAATCAACCCTTCATCTTCTCTCAATATTCTTGGTGTCTCTTTTTCTTCTGCTCTCATTTGGAAGGACCATATTACCAGTCTTGCTAAGGCAGCCTCCCAGAAGCTGGGTGTGCTCAACCGCCTTAGGGGGTTCTTTTCCCCTGCACAGCTTCTTGCTCTGTACAGGGGCATAGTGCACCCTTGTATTGAGTATTGTCACATGTGTGGGGAGGTTCCTCTCACACCGCTCTCCTAGACAAAGTTGAAAGGAAGGCCTTTCGTATCATTAACTCCCGTCCACTCACCAACTCTCTGCAATCTCTCTCTCTCCGCCGCAATGTTGCATCTCTCTCGCTATTCTATCGCTACTATAATAATCAGTGTTCCTCAGAGCTATCCCAGTGCATACCACCTCCTTTACGTAGGGCACGTGGTACCCGTCTTGCAACTCAATCCCACCCCTACTCTGTGCAACTCTCCAACCCAAGAGTGAAACGTTACTCTCAAACTTTCTTCTACTCAACATCTGAGCTCTGGAACTCTCTCCCAGAATCAGTCTTTCCCTCTTCCTATGACTTAAATTGCTTCAAACTCCGTGTGTCCAGGCATTTTGGCTCGAACGTCCCTTGATTTTGGCCCTGTCACTCTTTCAACTATGGGGGAGGCACTCGCTATAGGCAGTTATGCCTTTTGCCTCCCTCAATCACATAGAAAAAAAAAAAAAAATTGTAAACAGCTTAAGAAAGATCTCTCGTTATGAAAGGGGTAAAGCGATCTCAATTAGCCCTCAGACTCCCATAACGCCTCTTTTTGTTAACCCCTTCTGTGCCGGTGACATCCTTTTCATAGTATTCCGGCAACTATTAGCAAAGAGCCTCCAGCATTAACGGGCGTCGAACTATTTCACTTTACGCTTTTTACTAACACAGATCCTTCTTAAGGGGAGGTTTTTAGTTTGGTCTCTAGATATCCATCAAGCTTAAGATTACACCCCCTTCAGCCCCTTTCAAGATAAATTTGTACATTTTTCGGTAGAAAAATGTCCCGGCTGAAAGCCGGCTCCTCTTAAATTACAGGCTCGCTATCGCTCGCCAGGATAAAATCGACACCTAAATGGCACGAAAGGTCTTAAAATTGACAGAAATGGGTCGAAAGTTCTTAAAATCGTCAAAATAATGGGGCGAACGTCTTAAAATTAGAAAAAGCAATGGGGCTAAACATGAGGGAGAAAGGAGTCAAGAAAAAAAATCTCTCAAGTGGAAATCTCCCCTTAAACTGCACAAAATCCTCTAAGTATAGCTAACATAAAACTATAAAGACGTCGCCGGGACAGAAGGGGTTAAGTGAATGAAATCGTCTACTGGTAGCCAAAAACAAAATGAAGAACACCTCCTCGTATCCTGAGAGGGTTAATAAGTTTCCTCAGTGGAAGATGTTCTCTGAGCTTAGGAAGGATGTATACCAATTAAAAAGGCTACATATTATCTCAATTAAGGGGAGGTATTTAGTTTGTTCCCTAGACCTTCATCAAGCTTAAAATTACACCCCCTTGAGCCCCTTTCAAGATAAATTTGTACATTTTTCGGTAGAAAAATGTCCCGGCCGAAGGCCGGTTCCTCTTAAATTACAGGCTCGCTATCGCTCGCCAGGATAAAATCGACACCTAAATGGCACGAAAGGTCTTAATATGGGGTGAAAGTTCTTAAAATCGCTAAACTAATGGGGCAAACATTTTATAATATCAAAAGCAATGGGGCTAAACATGAGGGAGAAAGGGGTCAAGAAAAAAATCCCTCAAGTGGAGATCTCCCCTTAATCCTTGTAGCTACCATATATCCTGGCTAAACTTCATAAACTTGTATCAATGTAACTGAAATGCAAGAAAATAGACGTCACCGGTACAGGAAGGGTTAATAATAAGATGTTCACTGACTGATTGGTTTGCTGATCGACTAATTAAGTGATTGACTATCTGGCTGATCACCTAATTCGCTAACGGACAGGTTGAATAATTACATATTTTACCGGCTGCTAGACTAAGAAGAGTCGGGATTAAAAGTCGTGTAATACACCAATTATTATTATTATTTATATTATTATCATTATTATTATTATTATTATTATTAGTTTTTATTATTATTATACTTTCCATAGCTTTGACATGAGCAAAACTACATTAACACCTGAACAAATCTACCATATTTAAGGTTTGTTCAAGTGTATTAACCCTTTCTATGTCGAGGATGGCTTTTTGAACCATCCTCGTTTCGCCCGATTAGTTTGGTGATTTGAAGACTTTTCGAAAAAATTAGTGTGGCTATTATAACACGTTTCTTGCAATGCAGGTGTCACTTTTCTGGGCGAGCATGCACATTAGGAGAACCCGACCTTCAACCTGGACATTTGTTACCGCAAAATGTTCAAAATTAGCTTGAAATGGGGTCTAGGGAGTAGTTTTGTAATATTGATACTGTCAATAATAATTACAAAATACACACCAAAATGACCTCCCAAGAGGTTAGATGGCATAATGTTAAGGAAAAATAGAACTTTTTAAACCCGATTAAAATAAGTAAAGTCGAAATTGTGGAGGGGTTTCATGTCTTTTGAAAACGGCTGATAACTAATAAATAAATGAACAACTAAAATATAGACTGTGTAAATTGTTGACATCATTATAATATGCCTAAATGGTAGCATGATACACATAATACTTAACTAAAACAATGATTGCTTGACTGACAAACTATTTACAGTACAAGATGACAAAACTATCTGACAAATGATCAGACTAACTGGCAAACAAACTGACTGACTGACTGATTGACAGACTGGGTAACCAATGCCTAAGTAACCGTGTTCCTAAATAACACGGAAGCGGCTTTACCGACGAAAAGGGGCAAAATCCAATTGAAAGGCAACGCAAATATTGATCAAAGAGGTCAAGAAGAAAGGAAGGCAAGGCTAATACAATGAAGGAGAGAATAAAAGAAGAGAGATAGGATAAGAAGAAATTGAAAGCGAGCGAGAAAATGTGTGTATGTGTGTGTGTGTGTGTGTGTGTGTGTGTGTGTGTGTGTGTGTGTGTGTGTGTGTGTGTGTGTGTGTGTGTGTGTGTGTGAGAGAGAGAGAGAAAGAGAATCAAAGGCAGGCAGGAAATCCAGATGACGTAAAGAGAGCCTGAGAAAATAAAGGAAAGAGGATGAGGAAAGAGAGAAAAAGATCTGGATGAGGAGAGAGAGAGAGAAGAGAGAGACGATTTACATAGATACACTGGGAAAGACTATGATCCAAACGAGGTGCTCAGGAAAGGGTAGGATAGAAAAGAAAAGTTGAAGGAAAGGATAGAAAAGAAGAAGGCGCTGAGAGAGAGAGAGAGAGAGAGAGAGAGAGAGAGAGAGAGGGAGAGAGAGAGTTCAGAGTGATCTAAATACAAACCTACGAGACTCTAATTATATTACGAGGGACACAAGTTTACGATAATGACGAGGGAAACTGTAGACATCACAAAGATTACCGAGAGATGAAAGTCGAAAGCGCAAAGACAAAAAGAAGAAATAAAGAAAGAGACGATGAAGGAAGGATATGACAATGGCGGAAAGAGAACCCAGATGAAAAAGTGAGGCGTTAGTGACAGAGTAAGAAGGAAAATTTGATAAACGAGAAAGGGAAGGATAAACGGAGGAGAGCAAAAAGTGAAAGGGGAAGGGGGAAGAAACAGAAATTATTATTGAAAGTGAGAGAAGAGGTAATACGAGACGAAATATAAAATACACAAGGATAGCAGCGGAGAGGAGAATGGTAAACTATAATAAACAAAGATGGGAGAATAATGTTGAAATTGAAATATAGAAGAAATAACGCAGCAAGTGTGTGTGTGTGTGTGTGTGTGTGTGTGTGTGTGTGTGTGTGTGTGTGTGTGTGTGTGTGTGTGTGTGTGTGTGTGTGCGTCTATAACAATGATAATAATAACCATAGGTTTCTTTCAAGCCGGCAGCCATAGAGGCTGAAAATACACAAACTTAACCTAGATCTTATTCTACGGGATCAACAGACTGATCCTGGCTGCTAACGAGGGCGCCTACATAGCTTACCCCCCGATGGAGTAGGACGTGGGCAGGAGACTTTGTGAATCCTCCGAGACAGTCCGTCCAGACCTAGCCTTCATGGTCAGGGATATTTTTTAGAGAACTTCCCCTGCCGGCGCATGCGATCGAACCCCCGTCACCAGAGTTAGCGCTCCCAATACAAAGACTAAGCGCGCTCGGCCACCGTGTGTGTGTGTGTGTGCATGTGTGTGAGTGTGTGGAGATAAGGAAGAAAAGGAGAAGACTAGGCAAGTGAAAAGGAGAGGGGAAAGCGGTAAATAAAAACTAATACGAAGATAGAAAAAATACCTTGGGGGGGGGGGTAGAAGAGGTAAATGGGGCAACAGGACATTGCAGTAAGAGTCCGTAGGAAGGGAGGGGGGGTAAGAGCAGGAAGAAAGAGAGATAAGACAAGATATAGCCACAAATCCTACAAGCTGACCGGCCCCAGCCCCCTCCCCCTCTCTCTGATATGACTAGTGGTGGTGGTGGTCGCTGAAGTAAGATCCGTCATAAAGCTATCAGGACGAACAAATATTTCTCCTTTTATAGCTTCTCCTTCATCCTGCAGAAGCGAGGCCGTCCACTGACCCAAGATTCATGGCCCTACGTCGCCGTCCTCTTCGGCTGTGAGAGGGAAGTAGGGAAGAGGGAGATGTGTAGGGGCTTAGGGTAGTAGGGTTATAGGGATGCATGTCAGTATCAGGATCAGGGAATATAGGGATTTTAGGAGGTGGGATTAAGGATTAGGGTAGGATGAACGTCACCGTTCTCTTCGGATGTGAGAGGAAAGTAGGATAGAGGGGAAATAGGGGAAGGTGATATAGGAAGGAATGGGAATTGGGCAGTGAAGCTGTAAGGATTGTGGTAAGGGGTGAAGGGATTTTTGTGGATCAGATTGTGGATAAGGGAAATGGGATTAAATGGGAGATCGTGGATTAGGGTAGGGGAAATGTGTGAAGGATTGAATTTTAGGGGAAGGGGACGTACAGTATACATGGGTGGAAGATTCATGGCTCCATGTTGATGTCCTCGTCGGTTGTGAGAGGGAAAAGGGGTTACAGGGATACAGTAGGTAGCAAGGGATACAGGGATAGGTAGAGAGGGGTAGGGATTAAGGTAGGGGATTGAAGAGTAGGGATAGGAAAGGGCTGAAATATAAAGATAACTATTTGAGAACAATATATAGGAGTAATCTACAACTAATTAATTTGTATTTTCTTTAGATAAACAAATAGATAGATAGATATATAGATATATAGATAGATAGATAGATAGATAGACAGACACACAGACAGACAGACAGACAGACAGAGAGAGAGAGAGGGGGGGGGCATCGAGAAGGGTCAGTGGAGTGGAGGAGTTATGGGAGGAGGAGAAGGGGAGGAAGGAAGGAAAGAGAGGGATGATCTATGTCCTATGGGGGATGAGTGAGAGAGAAAGAGAGAAGGAACAGAGGGGAGGGAGGGGTGGTGGTGGTGGGTATTAATGAACATAATAATGATAAGATAATGATAAAACTGGAGATGACGAAAGTGTAGATATAAGAATATACACAATAGAAGTGATTAAATACTCAATTAGTGATGTTAGGAAAACTAACATAATAGGAAAATACGAAGACTGAAAGCGGATTAGGAGGTGGAAGAATATACGAAAGAAAATCAATGACTATCGACAAAAGCATACGAATAAATAAAATAAAATAATAGCGGTATGTGTGTGTGTGTGTGTGTGTGTGTGTGTGTACAAAGGAAATCAAGCAACAACAGGTCTAGTGACCCTTCTAGGTTTTGTGTGTGTGTGTGTGTGGGAGAGAGAGAGTGAGTGAAAGAAAGAGAGCAATAGCGAGCAGATTAGATGTGTGAGGAAGAAAGAATAAATCACCGCTGACCACCGAAGAAAAAGAGGTTGTAAAAGAAGAAGAGGAGGAAGAAGAATAAGAGAGATATGTCCATGAGTGTCCAAGAAACAAGTAAAAGAGAGTGATGTGTCCCCAAGGTGTTTTGTGTCCTCTGTCCTCTTGATTTACTGGACGTATTAGATGAAAAGCTGATGATGGATGTTGATTGGAACCTGGAAATGTGATCTAAGAATGTCTAAACGATATACCGGTAACTTACTGTAACATATACTTAGTTAATATAACATAGTATACAAAAGAATGTTATGCCTGTAATATAACCAGTGAAAAGTAATATAATTTATAATATACTGTTATACTGGTAACGTATATATTCCGTGGAATATAACATAGTGTATAAAATAATGTTAGAGCACAAATGTTGTCAACACATTTGAAGTGGCCGACCGATTGCAATGGCTTGATATGTTTATTAATAAAATAGATGCAAGGTCACTAAATGCAATGTTACCCAGTTTCAATTGACAATATACAAATAAAATTGCAAACATGTTACGAAATTGAAGTTTAAGAGTGTGATAGTTCTCCTTGGCTTTTCTAATTACGTAATACGTTAACCTGGCTAAATAAAGTAGAGTACAAAAAGGGGTAATCAATCCAAAACTCATAATTACGAATGTAATATTAATGAGTGGAAAATCAACAATCAACCAGAATATATATATATATATATATATATATATATATATATATATATCTATATCTATATATATATATATATATATATATATATATATATATATATATATATATATATATATATATATATATATATATTATATATATATATTACTAACTGATTAACTGAATAACATTCACTTTATGAAAACAAAATAGGAAAAAAACCCCGACATGTGAATCAAATGAGTGAGTATAAAGAGACTGATCGCTTCAATGAGCAATGTGTTTAATGACTTTGGTCGTCAATCGCATTAATTACCTATCAATATTGCTTCAATTGAGACTATATTAATAGCGAAGCTCCATCAACGTTAAATATTCATGAATTTGTATTATTTTCATAAGTTGGATCATTACAGGTACAGATGCAAGCATTAATAGCGACACACCCATTACAATTCGTATCTAGCATAAACGAAAGACTATTAAGCTACGTTAAGAACAATGTCAACAAATTATATCCCAGATGTTTTAGAAGTTGGCCTTAATGGTTCAAAGATTCAAGTGGATGTAACCTTGTTAATACTCATGATTGTACGATCATTATTCTTCAAACATCTTTATATAATGATAGTCTACATTGCTTCACATTCCATTCCACGTACCTTACTCATTATTACTTCAACCTTCTTTACCCAACACTTATCTCTTTCTTTCACTCTCACTTTCACTCCTTTAAATTGGCTCTGTCTTTCCCCATTATCTCAAGTTCAGTTCAAAATTTCATTCCCTACTCTAATATCTATTATATTTTATTACACATTTTTATCTATCCAAATTTCATCTTCCTCCCCCTCATCCTCACCCTCATCATCATCGTCGTGGTCGTCGTTATTGAATTATTATGCTGCTCCTTGCCTACAAACACCACCACCACTTACACGCTACATCATCTCACCACCACCCAAACCACAATCTCCTTCCCTTCTCCATTCTCCACTACCCCAACTACCAGATTCCCCTGCACTATTAGCCCCATTGACTCCCCCCTACCACAGTCATCAGTAAACTATAGTCCATTCATTATAAGGAGGCCAAGGATCTTAACCACTAACCTCTACAACTCAAGAAATTATAAGAGTAATCGAGCTAATATGTCTACCATTTGGGAAGAGCTAGCCAGGAAGTATGTGTGGACATTTTCAGGCCATTTGCTGTAGCCCGTTTTGAGTTACAGAGGTTAGAGGTCATGATTTATCGCCTACATATAGGGAACAGACTATAGTAGACAACCCACCCCCGCCATACCTTTCTCTCCACCTCCCAGATACTTCCCCATGCTACCACCAATACACACTCTCCATCACCAGCAATATCCTCACACTCCATGCCACCAACACCACCCACAACCACACACTCTACTACCATACTCACCACAACACCAACCACACACTTCACTCTACAACCACCTACCACACACTCAAACCTACCGATACCACCACAACGCTGCCACTATCACACCTAAGCAGAACCCCTTACTACCTCCACCACCAATAACAACCACACTCCTCATCAGCACTACCACTCATACACTCCCTCTTGCCACCAACCAATCCCCAATCCACTTTACTGTCCCTTCCCCACCACCAACACACTCCCCCCTACCACCACTATACCTCCACCACCATCACCAAACTCCACACCCACTCCCTCCTACCCCTACGACCTCCACCACGACCAGCGACCCACTCCCCACCACTATCACCACACTCCTCCCCACCACCAAACACACACTCCCCCTTACAACCCCTACCATCACCACACTCCCTTCCACCACTACCACCAACCAACTCACCACCACTATCACCCCACCCCACCCCACCACCACCCGCACACTGCTCCCTCTACCACCCACACACTCCTCTCCTCCCTCCTACCACCACCACCACCACCACAATTTAGACATGATTGATTACTGTCAGAGTTCGGAAAAATGTCACTTCCTATTATTTATGAGTGACATATTTCATCTGGGGCTTTAATGAATTTCACCATTGCGTTCTGATTAGTCCAAGGTTGAATGTGGAGCGAAGGTATAAATAGGTATTAAAAACGGGTGCTCTCTCTATATATATTTTTTTAACTGTGCAGGATAATAGATTACCGGGAGAAAGACTCTGTACAGGATAATTAATTACATGCTCGGTACTATTAAAAAGGATGTAATGTAAAAGGGATTGTGTCTGTCTCAGCTGGTACGCTCATGATCAACAGTGCAGTTACAACGGTAAAGAAAAACAAATTACCGTCACTGTTAGCAGTATTCTTGAATATGCGGGAAGGGATTTGACAATCCCATATCGAAGAACATATAGGAACTGACAGTTGATTTGTGGGCCAACTTGATATTAATATTTGTGGGCCAACTTGATATTATCACCCAGTTTCCTAACGACAATAATTTAGTTTTTTCGTATTTCATTTATATATGGGGAAAAGCTTCAGTGTTATATGGTTTATGCATATATAACTATAGCTTAGGAATAAGGCTATATGTTTTAAGCATATAGTCACAGTGAGTGTACATTGGATACTTTAAATAATTTTAAGCATAAAAGCTAATTTCCTAAGGATTTGAGCTATATATAATAATTTTGGTATGGGTAAAGCTAACCGAAAGACACATTCATTAACTTTATAACATGCTGTGCAGTACTATTATGGGGCACAACAATACAGTTCTGATCTATTAGAATATGTTGTGAGGGATTTCATACTTTACAAAACAAAACCATCCTACACGTGATCTGCAGAATAAGGTACAAAATGTAATTACTACTTTATATGTGACTTATTACACCCAGGGTCACGAACTATACCGAACCAGGACAAGTTTAGGCATTAACTGTTTGGTGGTGTAATGGTTTAGATGCTTATGTTCTGGGTGTGGTGTCCCGAGTTCGAATCCCGGGAGGACCATATGTTTTCATTAGTTTATTCAAGTACATTGGGGTTTGTAATTGATGATTAATGTTAAGAACTTACTTATATCTAACCATGACTCAAAATATTCACATACCGAGGGAAAAAAACGATAATAGTAAAAATATATAGCCTAAGTAAAATAAAAAATATAAAAACTAAAACAGACCCAATATTTAAATACATGAGCGATCATAACTCGACAGTAATTACCGTTATAAAAACAATAATTCCAACCCGTAATTACTTCTTTGTGAAAATTGATAGCGCTTTAATTTGAACTTGCAGCTTCCTTTAGTTATTACAAAATTAGTAGCATTTTCACAGTGCTTAATATTATCAATTTGATATCATTTCCATAGAATAACGTAATTGTGTTTTAAATCGATGTATTGTCGAATATGCATCGATAGAGCTACACATTACTCTTATTGTACTGTCAGCAGTCGAATATATGTTTCTGTTTGTCCATTATATTTACCTCTTAAATATTATCGAACAGTGTTAGGACTTGTATTTGTTCTATGTGTGTGGAGGAGACAACAAGCAAGGCATGATGAACGTTTCAAGTACATTTTTCGGTAGAAAAAATCGGTTATTCCAAAATCGCCAGAAAAAAAATCGACACCTAAATAGCACGGAAGGTGTTAATATTGACAAGGAGATGGGCGGAAGGTCTTAAAATCGACAAACTAATGGGACAAACATCTTAAAATCTGAAAACTAATGTGGCTAAACATGAGGGAGAAAGGGATCTAGAAAAACGACCCATCTCCCCTTAAATAACTGACAGACTACTTTCGTCCATAGTATGCGTGACAGAGAAGAAGAACCACATCGCTGGAGGGTGACCTTGCTGAGGTGACGGGGCTTGAAGCGATGCCAGTGGTCTTGACTATTATGTGAGGCTTGTCTCGCTAGAATACGAGACTCATCGGCCTCATAAGCTAAGCATTATACTCACACCTACTGTATGTCATGCTTCAGAGTCTTTCATCCTTATAAACGCCAGGAAGAAGAAGCAAAAGAAGAAGAAGAAAAAAAGGGGGGGGGGAGGAGGAGGAAGTAAATAAAGAAGAAAAGAAGGAGGAGGAGGAGGAGGAGATTTGGCGGAGAAGAATGTCCCCTCGTAAATCGCCATGATCAATATATTAGCTCGAAATAAAGAGCTACAAAGAGCCACCAGTACACAAATCTGTCCGGGTTATTTACTGTTGTTGCTGCTGCCCACGTCCTAACTCAATACCACGACCCTCTAAGTCTAAGACAATGCACTAGCTACTCTCTCACATCTCGTATATTCTCGTATATTCGTCTGACTGTGGACCGTCTTAAGTGTTTGTTTTATATACAGTAGTCAGGGGTTATTTATTGACACCTACGTACTAACCTAATACCATAACCACAATGCAAGAACTACTCTCCTCATCTCGTATATTCGTCGACTGTGGACCGTCTTCAAGTGTTTGGAAGGGGAAGTTTGTTGTATATAGGCAAAGGTTATTACTTTATTAACCCATTCACCATCATTACGTAAATTTCATCATATTCTGGTTACCCTTAGACGATTTTCTATAGTTTGCAATCTACCTATACGACTCAAATGGGTAAATACGATCTCAATAAACCCTCTTAGTAACATAGGTCCTTCTTAAACTGCATACAATCATCTAATTTTAGCCAGAATCAAAGGTAGAAATACCTCATGGTGCTGAAGGGGGAAATACCCACGTCCTAACCTAATACTATAGCCCTAAGGCAATGCAAAAACTACTCTCATCTCGTATATTCGTCTGACTGTGGACCGTCTTCAAGTGTTATGAAGGGAAGGTTTGTTTTATACAGGTAAAGGTTATTTATTTATGTCCACGTCTTAACTCAGTACCACAAACCTAAGACAATGCAACAGCTCCTCTCGCACCTCGTATGTTTGTCTGACTGTGGACCGTCTTCAAGTGTTATGAAGGGAAGGTTTGTTTTATACAGGTAAAGGTTATTTATTTATGTCCACGTCTTAACTCAGTACCACAAACCTAAGACAATGCAACAGCTCCTCTCGCACCTCGTATGTTTGTCTGATTGTGGACCGTCTCAAGCAGCTAGTGACGGGAGATTGGCTATATTTAGGTAAGAGTTATTTACTTCTCACATCCTAATCAATACCAAAATCTATGACAAAGCAACTCCTTATCTCATGTTTGTTTGTCTATAAGTCATCTTCACGCAGGTTTGTTGTTACTGCAAAGCCATAAGTATGCATATATTTTAATTCCCGTTGCCCGCGACCTCACTCAATACTGCAACTTAGAATAATGTAACAACTCCTCTCAACTCGTATGGTCGTCTGTGTTTGCGAGTCATCTCAATTCAAGCAGCCTTCTAACGTTGCAAATGAAGGTTATTTTTAATATTACAAAAACAGTATATAAATCTATCTGGATTAGTTGCTGCTGTGCACATCCTAACTCGATACCACAAGCTAATACAATGCACCTCCTCTTACACCTCATGTATTCGTCTGACAGTTATCAAGCAGTCTCTAAGCGTCGTGAAGGAAGCATTGTTGATATTATCCGGGGAGGTGCTGTGTGTAATTTATATGGGTTTGAAGTTTTATTTGCAAGGTCATATAGTTTTGTGTGTGCGAAACTATATAATTGTATAACTGTATTCTTGATTAAACTTTAACGTCAGTTAATATATAATAACTTCTCATTAATGTAACACAAACTACCCGACTGCAAGCAGTGGGTAAAACATATTGATTTTGGAAGTAAAGGATTTTTGGCCAACTGTACAGTACCCTCAAAAAGTACTGTCAGTCATGTTTTCGATGTGAGTCGAAATTTCAACATAGCATTTTATTTGAAATGCATAACACAATCATGTTTTAGACAATATGTGTTGTTATATAAACTTATAAACAATTTAAGTCAAAATAAGAGAACGGCCCACCCCCCTCCAAAAAAACAAACATACATAAGTAAATAAATATAATATTGGAAATTATCAACAATAATAAATAAACAGCAATAATAGATACAATTGCAAAACATCAATTAACTATAGATTACAATAAAAACAATCATACGTAAAACATCAATTATACGTAAAACATCAATTAACCATAGATTACAATAAAAACAATCACACGTAAAAGAACTACCCCCGGAGAAAAACAAAATATATATAGCGGTATATATATAACCTTACGACCCAAATAAACGAGCGGCTTACCGAAATAATTATGAATATACGAAAGCATCTGGCTCTCCCACATCCACCGGGGCCAGACCATTAACTCACCCTTGATCGCCCGAGTTTACTTATAATGACCTCTGCCGCACCGTCAACACTTGCTGAGCTTTTGTACCGTAACGAAAGAGCAAAGTTTTGGGGGGGAGCCGACGCGATAGGAGGCAATAACTGAACCCTCCCGCCCCCCGCTTCGCCCCCTCCACCCCCCCAAAAAAAAAATCTGACCACCCATCCTACCACCCCCTCCACCCACCCACCTCCCGTTAAAAACAAAAATCTAATACTTACGCGCCAACTTCAAAAATGCATTTCAATGAGAACTTCCAAATTGGTTAATTACTTGCAATAGTTTTTAGCACTCAAAGAGAACGTGATTCCCGCTCATAAACACATTTTTTTTTTTTTTTTTTTTAGATTATTCCATTAAGGGGAGGCTGACCGTTTGTTTGGTCTATTGGTTCATTTATTCATATATTTTTTTTAATTTCCTCGCTAGACCTCCATCAAGTTTAGAAAAACAAACCCTAGACCCCCCTTCAAGATAAATTTGTACATTTTTCGGTAGAAAAAGTTTCCGGCCGAAGGCCGGTTCCTCTTAAAATTGCACTCTCTATTGCTCGCCAGGAAAAAAAATCGACACCTAAATGGCACGAAAGGTCTTAAAATTAACGAAATGGGGCGAAAGGTGTTCAAATCGCCAAACTAATAGGCCGAACATCTTATAATCTCAAAACTAGTGGGGCTAAACATTAGGGAGAAGGGGGTCCAGAAAAACGGTCTGCCTCCATTTAAAATCGTCGGGAATCTGTGCTGAGTTGGCGGGGCGTGTATACGTTTGGGGGCTTTGATTTCCCTGTGATTCTGTTACGGATAGTTTGCAACTCGTTTGTATAAAACATAATGCATTTGCAACTCATAGTTTCAATTGCATTCGGTTATTAATTTAATGGATCCAGACGAGTTCAATTATATCTGTCTCAGTTGTATTGTTAATTGACTTGTTGTTGTCCTGGTTCCACACTATTTTATTGCGAATATGAATATTTGTACATTATAGCATTAGCTGCAACACTGTACATCTACTTGCAACAAAATAAGACGATTTAAGCCACATTAGGGTCAGTTTCGATATTAGTTGTGAATTTGGTTTCTTTCGAAGTTAATGTTTTTTTGTATAATATATTTTCACACATTCGGCAATTTGTTCACACTCCCTATGACAGTGCTACAGATATTAGTTCACACTCCCTATGACAGTGCTACAGATATTAGTTCACACTCCCTATGACAGTGCTACAGATATTAGTTCACACTCCCTATGACAGTGCTACAGATATTAGTTCACACTCCCTATGACAGTGCTACAGATATTAGTTCACACTCCCTATGACAGTGCTACAGATATTAGTTCACACTCCCTATGACAGTGCTACAGATATTAGTTCACACTCCCTATGACAGTGCTACAGATATTAGTTCACACTCCCTATGAGTGCTACAGATATTTGTAAATATTTATACAATATTATCATTTAGGCGCAACACTATTATTCAAATATCAGTTTCAGTTTCGTTGTTGAAAGTATTTTCATGGTTTGTCTTTCTTCCATGTTATTTTAACACCCATATATAAAACTCGGAATTATTTTTTGCAGCATTCAGTAAATATTTTCAGCGACATTACGCGAAAAAAGGTAAAGTACAACATGCTTATTTGTATTTGTATTAATACTTGTTGGGCTTTAGCGTAGTGAAAATACAATAGAGTATCGTATATTTGCAAGTCACAGTATCATCTTCAAAATATGGAAAACATTTGTAGAACTATCAGTCAAATTTAGGTATATCAATCATAAAGTCAATGTTATTTGTGAATGTAGAGTGTTGTCATAAACACCGGTGATTTTATCCAGTATATTTGGAAACGTAACATCAGCTGCAACCAGCCGTAATAACTTTTAATGAAAATAATATAATACACCTAAACCATATCAGTCGCAGTTTTTTGTTGCATACCGGTATCTACAGTAATATAACTTTAAGCTAATGTTATATTCTTTGTATTCTAACCAATTGCGTTGAGTAAATTTGCAACACCCTGCATAGCATCATTCGGTAATTATCTGTGCACTGCCAGACTTGTGGCGCAAGGCATTGTTTTCACTCGTGTGTTGAGAATGAATGAATGGAATTTGACGAAACTTGATCAGTACCTTCATTTGGTACCTTGATAAATCTTATTACTCTATGGTTCTCATTGAATAACACCTCCGTCCCGACCCTCTCCAACCATGTTCAAGTTTCTAAGTAAAACCTTATAAGGTTTTACTCGTTATTCATAATATGATGGTATATCTAGTTTCATATTTTTTAGCGATTAATATTCATTTATCGATACGCCCTGGTTGAACTATATTTGAATAATCACATTGGTGCTTGATAATCAACATATTATTGTTCTCATTCATTTGTCACATATACAGTATTCGGAGATATTACATACATATGACAATATAATTAATAACATTTTACAACAATATATATTTTTGCTCTCTCTCTCTCTCTCTCTCTCTCTCTCTCTCTCTCTCTCTCTCTCTCTCTCTCTCTCTCTCTCTCACTCTCTCTCTCTCTCTCTCTCTCTCTCTCTCTCTCTCTCTCTCTCTCTCTCTCTCTCTCTCTCTCTCTCTCTCTCTCTCTCTCTCTCTCTCTCTCTCTCTCTCTCTCTCTCTCTCTCACATGCAAACAAAACTAACTACGGTACCTACTGAGCACATTCATTCTCACCAGCCGCCGCCTCTCGCCAACTCTTCCCTTGGATGCTACCATAATTTCGCTAAGAAAACAGAAAATCACTTAACGTTGCTCTAATGTTGCTTGTGTCGGGATTATCAACTGTTATGTCGCAGCCGCAGGGAATTCATTAGCCAGGTTTACTTTGATGCGAAGTCATTATATGTCTCTCACTCACTCTCTTACTCTGGCTCTCTCTCTCTCGCGGTCGCTCTCTCTCTCTCTCTGTATGTGTGTGTGTGTGTGTGTGTATGTGTGTTGCTCATCAATGCGGGAAATGGTTCACCTTGCAATATGTGTGGATATTCAAATCACGGCGCCGTTAATGTAAGACTGGACAGTACACCCAATACAATAAACACTAATTTCGATATACGAGACACAAATATTATTTTGTGGACATTGAAGGAGATATAATTCCAAGGTATGTACGATGCTTACTTTATATTTGAATGTGTATTAATTGGTGTACTTATGTACTTATATGTACTGTCATGTACTTATATGTACTTATATGTACTGGCATGTACTTAATTTAACTGCCTTGGTGGTATAATGCTTAAGGGGAGATCTCCACTTGAGGGACTTTTTTCTTGACCCCTTTCTCCCTCATGTCTAGCCCCATTGCTTTTGAGATCTTAAGACGTTTGCCCCATTAGTTTGGCGATTTTAAGAACTTTCGCCCCATTTATGTCACTTTTAAGACCTTTCGTGCGATTTAGGTGTCGATATATTCCTGGCGAGCGATAGCGAGCCTGTAATTTAAGAGCAACCGGCCTTTGGCCGGGACATTTTTCTACCGAAAAATGTACAAATTTATCTTGAAAGGGGGTCAAGGGGGTGAAATTTTAAGATTGCTGGAGGAGTAGGAAACAAACTAATAACCTCCCCTTAAAGCGTGTAAGTTCTCTAAGTAGTGTCCTTGGTTCGAATCCCCGGAGGATCATATGCGTTCATTAATTTAATTGGGAGTTAATGGTGTTATGAACGATTTTAGTTCATAGGTAACTTCACACGGCATAATGGTTGATAATACATATTATACACAACAGTGTCGGAGGCAAATTCATCCACTATTCCAAATAATCAATGTTAATACAGTTTTGGGGACAGAGGTGCATGGGGGCGGTTCGTTCATGGCCACTCCTTCGGCGATCACGGCGTCGGGCAATAGATAGATAGATAGAATAAAGTTTGCAAATTAACCACAAAATTCAATTACATGATGCCAATATTTATATTGAATTTCCAGAATTAATCGTAGTTCGTGAAATTTCGAACTAAATTGGGGTGAGTCTTGTTAAGGGGAGATCTCCACTTGAGGGATTTTTTGCTTGACCTCTTTCTCCCTCATGTTTATCCCCATTGCTTTTGATATTATAAAACGTTTGCCCCATTAGTTTAGCGATTTTAAGAACTTTCACCCCATATTAAGACCTTTCGTGCGATTCAGGTGTCGATTTTATCCTGGCGAGCGATAGCGAGCCTGTAATTTAAGAGGAATCGGCGTTCGGCCGGGACATTTTTCTACCGAAAAATGTACAAATTTATCTTGAAAGGTACTCAAGGGGGTGTAATTTTAAGCTTGATGGAGGTCTAGGGAACAAACTAAATACCTCCCCTTAAACCATAGGCTATTCCTAAGTGCAGTTGGGTGTAGTACATGATTAGATTAATGTCCATTATTCGATAAATGGATATTAATCGTAGTCATGTGATATACTTAAGGAGTATTAACTGCTTTGATGGTGTAATGGTTAGAGTGCTTAAAATCTGCATGTGGTAACACAGGTTCGAATCCACATGCTTGCTTTAATAAATTTCATTGGGAGATGTTTGGTGTTGGTGTGAAATTAATAACAACGATAGAATAGTCAAGGTTTGTTCCCACGCAGTAAAGGCCATACCAATATAAATAAATAATGGGTAAATAGATAGTGTGACACTCACATGTAACGACATACACGGTGTATGGCGGTAGGAGACTCCCACTTCACGGTGACTTTTCTTCTCATAATTTGCTCCACTGTGTATCATGGCATTCTGAAAGGAAAGAAACATTCACAATTACTTAACCATGGAGGAAGTGCAAACTATTATACACAGTTATTATTATGAATAACACCTAATTGTATACGGGCTTAATCCACTTAGTATGCTAACGCATCTTTTAAGTGTATTCAAAATGTCATTAGACGATTGTATTCAGTTTAATACAAATAATTAGGAATACAAAAGGTAAAACAATTCGAATAAATTCGTATAGTGATAGACATACTAAAATTAAAAAATGCGTCATTGTATACTGAAGGGGATAATTCACAGACAAATAAATATGCAAACATTTTCCTTATATATTTGTCTGCTCTATCCTTAACAGATAAATGGTGCATGCCATCCCCTTCATACACTACTCTTTGCTACCTTCCTAATCTAACATACTGATAAGTGATCCACAGTGTGTATAATTATATATATACAGTATATACCCCTATTTAACAGCTATCAATATATTTGAATAACTTCCTTCCTGCCTCCCTGCCTGTCTTCCCCCCCCCCCCCCCCACCATCAGGAGAGAAATGAGATGGGTGCCACCACCACCACCACCCTCGGGAGCCACATCCACCACCCACATCATGCCCTCCATCACCTGGGTGTGCTCCAAGGCGCCATAGCACTTCAATCACAACACATTCGGATTGGTACACGTACGTACTTCCTGTCTTTTTCTGACTATTTATGTCAGTTGCATATAATATCTGCTTTCAATATAGAACAATACAAACCCACGTTTTTGCCTTATCCTTAAAGTGATACATGCTGAAAGCGTTTTACCTGAAGTAAGCAATGGCCAACAGCTCAAACTGTTTAACCTTGCCTTTCTTCATTTCCTAGGGAAGTTGCAAAACATGTTTCGCTGAAACCTATTTCCAGTTATGCCAAATCAAGAGATCATAGCGTTTAAAAAAATATGATAAGGCCTTGTAACATACTATCATGGAGGTACACCACGGATATTTCGTATACTGAAAATATCAATACATTTTCAGTTCCTTTTCATAATGCCACCTTTCACCCAAAGAAACACAATGGGGTCGAAATATTCTATATTCTCACGATTGTCTATTATCAATTCCGTTTACAGATTTGATAAAATCAAATCAGAGTCTCCTTTACTCCCACCACAAAAATGAAAAAAACATTGGATTTTTACATTATGATAAATTGTCTCTTGTGTTATCAATTCAATTGGTATAAAATTGACAAAAAACAGTGAGTCTTCCCACTCCCACCTCCAGAAAAAAGCATGGGGGTCATAAGCTTCCATTCTGGGTCGTTTGTTTATTATTTATTCCCGGGGCCAGACGGATGATGGCTTGCCCCCAGACGCCGCGAGATTCATGGAGCCGCGTAGAGGGGGTTCTTTGGGCTTGCGAGGGGGGCTGTCGATCGAAGGGAGGAAGGGGGGGACTGTCAATCGAGGAGGGATGTCGATCATAAGGCGCTGTGGATTTATGGGGACGGCGAATAGGGTGGGGTCACAGTGAATGGATTTGGATACTTGTATGTCGATTAGGAGCGCTGTGGGTCTATAGGGGTTTTCGATCTAAGGTGGCTTTGATCTATGATATAAGTCGCTTAAGGAGAAGTGTTAGTCAAAAGAGGTTGGAGATCAAGAAGGAAATTCAAACGATAGAGGGCGTCAATCTAGGAGGGATGTATATATATGTTTTTTTTGTCCATCCCGGAGGTGATATACTGTATATCAAGAGTGCCTGTCTAGCTAAGGAATTGGGGATCGAAAGGGGCTGTCGATCAAGGAGGCAAGAGGGAAGTCGTTGTCGCGTAGATTAGATTACTTCCAACAAATCACAAATAAACACATTAATTAAAATAAAGTAGCCAATAGTTATAAAAGGGTTGTGACCAGTTGATTGGAAACCATCTGCAACCCACACCCACACATGCACAGAATCAAACGTTCTGAAACTCATTAACTATAACATATAATGACACAAGCCGCAAACCATTATCTGCATACTGTACGTCTTTTACTCTTCCAATATATTACCTAAATGTTCATCTACCCAACCTCTTTGATATATCTCCTCTAATCTATAAAAAACGTGTGTGTGTGTGTGTGTGTGTGTGTGTGTGTGTGTGTGTGTGTGTGTGTGTGTGTGTGTGTGTGTGTGTGTGTGAGACGAGGTAGGTGGGGGGGGGGGGGCACTGTCGATCAGGGGGCGGCGCGTCGTCTGCACAAGTGATGGAGGCCCCCGCGTGTAAATCACTAGGGTAATGTACACGATGCATCATATCTCCTGCCCTTGCCTCCCTTCCTTCCATCTTCTTGCGTGTATTCCTTTTTCCTTCCCTCCTTCCTTCATGTTGGTAGTCCTTTTTTAGTCGTATCTCATTTGTTTTTTAGATGTAGGTAGCTCCCTTTTTATCATAGTTATGTATTTTTTGTATTTCTTTTGTTTGTTCCCTTCGCATAATGTGTTCTTGAATTTTGTAACTCTTGCCTCCCTTCCTTCCAACTTCTTGCCTGTATTTCTTTTCTACTCCTTCCTTCGTATTATTTCTTCACGTGTGTTGTCCATTTTTTATCAAAAACTTGTTTTTCTTTCTCATAATTTGTGTTATCCCATTATCCCGTTTTTTGTTTTTGTTTTTTTTCATAAATCACGAAACGCCTTTCATCTTATCTCCTCTTCTTTCCTTTCCTCCTTCCCGCTTCTTAAGTGTATTTTGTTTTTATCCGTTTTCCGTTTTTGTCCGTCATATTCTTTTCGTATCTCGATTGTTTCTGTAAGTTAGTAGCTGTCTTGGATCTTATTCAGACCTTTTGTATTTTACTTGTTTGTTACCGCCCTACATTTCGCTTCTTTGCGTGTATTCCTTCTTTGTCCCCTTCTTTCCATTTTTTTTTTTTTTTTTTTTTTTTCGTTTTTGAATGGATTTTGTGTTCGTCTTTTTGTGACCACACGCTGTCTTCCCTCTTCGTGTATTCTGTTCCGTGATCAATGTTTATGTATGTTAGTTATATTTTGCCAGATTACTTTCCCTATTGTCCTATAATCTTGCACATCGTCCTGATTCTTTCCTATAACTGTGTATTTCCTTGCCTCATTTCTCCCTCCCTTCTGTTGTCTTATATGTACCTGTTTTTCTTTTCCTTCACTATTTTTCTCAATATAACTTATTTTTTTCTATCCAGTAGGTTATCCCAATTTGTGTTTTCTCGGTTATCTTGACCATTTACCCTTTTCAGTATTTTTTCTAAAACATTAGAGCTTTTACTGAATATATTACATTTTCTAAGCATATAAAGTGGCTATTGATTATTACAACTACATTAAAAGGCACAAGGTTAATGTGACACTTCCTCTTTACAGGAAGCATTGACTATTGATACTCTTAGTGAGGAAATGTTATATATGTTAATTTCTTCTACGGTGTTCCTTTAGAATAATGCAATCGATATTTCACAGTGGATGTAAAACATAATAATTCAGTCATTTATACTAATGCATT
Source organism: Paralithodes platypus (assembly GCA_032716605.1). NCBI lineage: Eukaryota > Metazoa > Arthropoda > Malacostraca > Decapoda > Lithodidae > Paralithodes > Paralithodes platypus. The sequence continues at coordinate 45,932,538 of CM064495.1, forward strand.
AAAAAAAAAGAAAAAAATTCATATGAATAAAACAAAAAACAAAAACAAAAACAGTGCAGCGTGTTCAGGTGTTTACAGGTGTTCTAAACTCCCACTGGTTATTCTAACACAATAATGTGCCCGTTCACACAAAACATGTACTGTTATTATATTTCTTGAACACTCTTGCTTGCCGAGGACACAATTAGAGCAAGAGCCAAGGAGGTAATGGACTGAGTGGTGGTGCGGCAGACAACACACAGACATGGAAACTCTAACTCACTATAAACACTTGCCAGACGTCCAGATGGGATTTATGGCGGTCTTACAGTCGCCGGTGAGGGTTCTGAAGAGTGAACTAGGACAAAAGGGAATGGACTAGAGCAAGGAATAGATCTACTTGAGAAGAAGGAATATTACTAGAGCAGGAGTGGAAAGGACTGGATAAGGGAAGAGTAGATTAGATTAAGGAGGAGTGGACGATCGTAGGTAGGAATGAATAATAGCCAAAAGGAGAGAAATGGAGTAGATAATTAAGGAGCAGCTACATTATACAGATCATACTTCGGTGATTTACAGGGAGAGGAAGAAGTGAAAACATAAACATAAACGGAGAGAGAACAAAATAACAAACCAATAAACACACACATATTCATATAACACCCACCCACATACACCACACATTCATCTAACTCACTCACACACACACACACACACACATTGGAGAGACGAGAACAGAAGAGAAGAGAAGACATAAACCCGAAGAAAGCGCAGGGTAACATAAAGACGGTAATGTAAGGAAGAGGGTCGGCCGCTGACCAGAATGTATGTATGGGAGAGCCCAGGTTCCGGAGAATTACTGAGAAAACAGAAAAGCCGGTATCACACAAGAGCTTTTATAGTAAAAATTTGATTATCAATATTTGTTTGGCATTATTTCTAGAATATTTTGCACTGGTATCGGAAACTAGACTGATGATAGATGAACTTAGGTGACAACAATCTTATAAATGTTTACCTCCTAATTTGCCAGACTAATGGTAAGGATAGATGTTGAGGGAAAAAGCGCTCGTGTGATACTGGCTTAGTTGTCTGGCGGGGGAGGCAGACGGGGAGACGGGAATTTGGTTTAGGTCAGGAGAAGCACAAGCTCCTCCGACTCTCAAGGTGCTGGCAGGTGATGGAAGGTTGGAAGGGTGTTTAACTCATTCAACCTCTTGAATTGATGATGCGTTTTAGCAGTTGATTTTGGCTGTCATTGGACCATTATATTCAGCTTAGGAAGGAGCTGTGGGAGTTAGGTATAATTGAGTAGGTTTTGACCCCGTACATTCCTAGAGGTCCTTCCTAAACTTCATCAATTCAATTAATGTTAGCCATAATATATCAGATGTATGCAGTGTAGGAAGTACAAGTTTAGTTCGGTGTATATTTGCAGTACTGTGAGTATCCATATACTTTATATGAAGAACGATCAAACGCTCTTAATAATAATCTCTCTCTCTCTCTCTCTCTCTCTCTCTCTCTCTCTCTCTCTCTCTCTCTCTCTCTCTCTCTCTCTCTCTCCTCTCTCTCTCTCTCTCTCTCTCTCTCTCTATGTCTCTCTCTCTCTCCTCTCTCTCTCTCTCCTATCTCTCTCTCTCTATCTATCTCTCTCTCCCTCTCTTCTTCTCTCTCTCTCTCTCTCTCTCTCTCTCTCTCTCTCTCTCTCTCTCTCTCTCTCTCTCTCTCTCTCTCTCTCTCTCTCTCTCTCTCTCTCTCTCTCTCTCTCTCTCTCTCTATCTCTCTCTCTCTCTCTCTCTCTCTCTCTCTCTCTCTCTCTCTCTCTCTCTCTCTCTCTCTCTCTCTCTCTCTCTCTCTCTCTCACACATAAATTAGGAGTTACAGTAGCCAAGGACCCGCTAGACCCCTGAGTTACAAGGGGCCCCAACCTCCACCAATCATACCAGCTCACAGTTTTTGTGGGAGGAGGAGGGCCTAGTAACTTAGAACTAGATCTCTCTCTCTCTCTCTGTGCTATATTTAGAGGTAATGATATACTTAGCACTATCTTCACCCTCAAGAGGATGCTTTAAAATACTTCTTGCTTTCCGATGTTCTGTATGTATAACTGGAATGGCAAGTCTATAAGAACAATTGTATAGGCCTAACTGAAATAGCAGTCTTAAACCTCAGATTTTTTTTAGATTTTTCATGAGAGGAATGAAATGGTCTTCTACATATAATAACAAACCACAGACAACGGCAGTAGGTAGTCTTCAAAATGGACCTAGGAAACTTTATATTATTCATAACTACCATTATCTTCGCTTATAAAATAGGAAACTACTCATTGCTCTTTTCCAGGACTAAAAGAGGATGAAAGAAGGGGGTTGTGGGCGCATTAACTCTGGAACAAAATAAAATCTATTCGAGCGTTACAAAATAAAGCAATCCCCATACATTGTTTATACTTCGGCAACAAGAGTTCGGGATATCTTCCAAGCACGTATTCGAACAGAGCCACAGAGAGTCAATGGTGAAAATTAAACACAACATCGACATTGTTACAACACTATTAACCCCTTTCTGTACCGCAGACGTCTTTTGTATTTTAGTCTAGCTATATTTAGACGTTTTTGTGCAGTTAAAGAAGGATCTGTGGTAGTAGTGAAAAGGGTTAAGTGAGATAGTTCGAATCCTATTTATTGCTGGTGGCCCTTTTTAAACTGAATAACATCATCTAGTAGTAACCAGATTGAAGTTATAAAGACGTTGTCGGTACTGAAGGGGTTAAAACCGAAAAAGAAAGAAAAGCAAAGGTCCCATATGGTCCCATGTCAGTATCAAGCAAACTTTCTTACCACCCGCACATCCGGAAGAGAAAACCATAATTCCGTCCTCCCTCCCCCGCTTCTGGCCCCGTGAACAACAAGGCCGGTATCGGGGATGTGTTCAGTGCGGGTCACGGATCGAACCCTCGCTAAACGGCCGACGTGTTTACCGGAACAAAGATTCTCACATCGTTTGGCCGGGGAGCAGCGGCATCAACACACACACACCTTGCCAACCACCATCATCGAGAAACACACACGAGGGGAAATGGTGGAGCCTTTCCTTCTTCGATCCTTTGGTTTACTATCGCTATATCATAATATATATATATATATATATATATATATATATATATATATTTAAAATGAAAACAAAAATGGAAATTTATGGTCAGAAGACCAGGGAACTACAAGGAAGGAGCACGAAAAGAAATATAGCAAGATAATGAATATAATTACGACGAAGAATATAATATAGTGAACACAACTCTGATCCATTAGCTTCCTGTGGCTGAACAAATAATACGTTGCAGACTGGCGAATAAAACCTGCAAGAGATGAGTCAATCCTGAGACGTGTATAAGGATACATTTTACACTTTGTATTCGCTTGTAATTGTTTTATTTGTGTATTTGTTGTAATTTGTGATTAAATCCCTAGTGATCAATGCCTGAGATTAGTTATGTTTCTTTTTTGAACTTCGTATATTTAAACGATGCTTTTCTTAAATAACTATGCATTTAAGAAGATGCTGAAATACAAAATGTTGACCAAATAGATACGGCAGGAGACTGATCCATGTCACATATTGCGTAGTTTGAAAACTGAAAATCCAATAATGCAACATATTTAGTGAATATTGTATATGTAAATACAACTATGTTCTTTCTAATTGCCATGGTTGTACAAACGTCTACCAAGGAATGAGTTACAAAACACAGTAAATCTCACACCGGAAAGGCTTCACATATAATTGGCCCATCCGTTGCTTGAATGCATGATCATTCACAACGCAAAGTAGAGAAACTGCCGGATACTGGTAGCAAAAAATTAATAATACCCTGCATACAAGCAAACATCAAGGGGAGGCAGTTGGTTTTTCGAGTCCTCCTCCTCCCTTATGTTTAGCCCTATTAGTTATGAGATTTCAAGACATTCGCCCCATTAGTTTGGCGATTTTCAAACCTTTTGCCCCATTTCTTTGCCAATATTGTGACCTTTCGTGCCATTTAGGTGTCGATTTTTTTCCTGGCGAGCGATAGCGAGCGTGTATTTGAAGAGGAATCGGCCTTCGGCCGGGACATTTTTCTACCGAAAAATTTACAAATTTATATCGAAGGGGGGTCTTGTGGGTGTTTTTTAAAGTTTGAGAGGGCAAACTAAACCCCTTCCTTAAACCATTGAGCCGAACCAGTAAATAATGCTGCACAATACCGTCTGAGCTGCCTTAATCACCATAAAGGCGGATTTACACGAGTGATCATTCCAGCGAGTTTCGATCGGCATCTATGTATTTAGCACCATTACGCATCTCTTTCCCATACAGCATCGACAACTATCTTTATATCAGTTAGCTATAGTTGGTTGTAATATTATAAAACAAACCTTAAATCCTGGTGTCAGTTAGCAATAGTTGGTTGTAATGTTATAAAATAAACGTTGATATCGGACACTTCCACACTAAGAGTTGCCAAGAAAAGACGTCGGAAAAAGCGCTCGTGTGAACCCCCTACTCGCTTTTTATGGACCTCCTTCTCCCTCGTGTTTAGCATGTTAGCTTTGATATTTTAAGACGTTCCTTCCATTAGTTTGGCGATTTTAATATCTTTCGCCCCCTTTTCGTTGTCAATGTCAAGACCTTTCGTGCCATTTAGGTGTCGAATTTTTCCTGGCGAGCGATAGCGAGCCTGTAATTTTAAAAGGAAACGGCCTTCGACCGGGACATTTTCTATCGACAAATGTACAAATTTATCTTGAAAGGGGGTCTAGGGGGTGATTTTTTAAGCTTGATGGATGTCTAGCGAGGAAACTAAAAAAATAAATTAATAAATGAATCAATAGCCCCCAAAACAAGCCCTACCCCCTTAAATAATGAGAAGCAGCAAGGGCGGATGTGAACAACGCCAATAACCACGAGGCTCTTCGATCCTATCTAAGTAAATGTAAGTCATCAGTCGGGGAATAATACTGGGCGTGGATTCAATAAAACATACTGGCAATGATAGCCTTGGGGGATTTCTGTGACTGCCTCAAGCTCATAATGTGTGTGTGGTCTATTGTGTGTTTTATTCGTGATACAACCGCGCGCTCTCTCTCTCTCTCTCTCTCTCGTACTTTGTACTCCTTTGTACTCTCTCTCTCTCTGTAGAACAGTTCAGTAGAGCAGTTCCAGAAGAGAGTAGATAGCATTTTGCACACTCTGTAATGAGTGTAATGCACTACACAACCTCTCTCTTTTCACTTCGAGTGTCTCCCCGGAATGAACCGCAAGGTCTTTGGGATACTAAATATTCCTTGTAACTCCTTGTAACTATCTGAGCCTATAATTGTTTTGGTACATAACTAAAATACAAAATGCATATACAACTACAACATTGTACATATAAGTCATACTATTCATATATTCACCTATGTATATTCACAAATGCATTTATTTAACTACTTTCTATATTATGCCATTAAAGAAACCATGATACCACGCGAACAAAACTAACCAAGCCAAGCGACACCCCCTTCGCACTCCGTAAGTCTAACCCCGCAAACACCCAAGGATTCATCCGCATGACATATCGGCCCAAATATTAGCTCTTCCTCCGCACCGTATACCGTCATCAGCTCACAATCACCGCCGGGGAAATTCTGTAGCTGCGGGAGAAATGTGTATCGTCGTAGTTGGGAATACACACAAGGTCAGGTACGTGGTGGAGGGGGGCGGGGGAGGAGGAAGTGGCGGTGGGGGAGTGATTTGTCTTTACGTGGATAGATATTTAGGTGGATTAGATGGATAGATAGAATCTATATAACTTATAGATGGGTTCGCCACTCTTCTAGTCGCACAGAAAAGCGCGCTGCCCCTCGTTCTGGGTGGTGATTTGGTGCAGCAGACTGTTGGAAGGGGCAGCAGGCACCCCTGCGAACATGGGCTCATCTGGCACCTTTTAGATAGGTCAGACGCAGACACACACACACACACACACACACACACACACACACACACACACACACACACACACACACACACACACACGGAAAGACAAACAGATAGATAGGTACAGTCGTGGACATTAACCCATTCAGCACCATGACGCCTTTTTACCTTTGATTCTCACTATGATTAGATGGTGTCATGCTGTTCAAGAAGGGCTATGTTACTGAGAGTGTTTATATAGATCATATTTACCAATATGAGTCATAGAGGTAGAATACAAACTAATGAAAATAGTCTAATAATAACAAGAATATGAAAATAATTACGTAATGGGAGTGAAAGGGTTAAGTCTGATACGTAATGAAGCCTCGAACTGATAAAATTAACCTTCAAAATTCAAATATGGCAAATAATTACTAAGAAAATTCAGATCAGCTCGAGACAGGCTCTAGAATGTATGTTCGCCATTAATGTCCACGACTGTACATTTTAGGTAGATAGATAAAGAAACAAAGGTGTGTGTGTGTGTGTTAAAAGAAGCTTGACCACATCCCGTCATCGATCCTCCCCAATCACTAATAGTAAGAACAGTCTGGCCAACTATCCGCCATATTGAATCCACTAGCACGTACTGGTAGCTTATAATTATATACTCTGCAAAATGTCTAAACGTTAACAACAACTTGGCGACACTAATAGAGAAACTTAGGCCAAAATTTCGAATGTAGATTTGAAAGTGGTCTAAGTGAGAATAGCCTCACTAGGTCTCTAACCCCCCCCCCCCTCTCTCTCACTCTCTCTGTCTATCTATTTATCTATCTGTCTAGCTATCTAACTATCTATCTATCTATCTATCTATCTATCTATCTATCGATCCATCCATCTATCTCTGTCTCTACTTTCTTTTTCTCTCTCACACACACACACACCTTCTAAGTTGGGAGCCCAGGTTTTTCAGTGTTGTCCAGCGAGCTACATCCATCAGGCTACCTCATAATCTGCTCCACCAATTTCCGAGCACCCCACTTACTCAGGAAATAAGTGCCTGTCAGCTAATTGAGAACTTTAGCCAAGATCTGATACGGCTTAAAACTGCCTTAGGAGGATTAGGAAGAAGATGATTGATCAAGATTACATTACTGCATATACCGATATACAGTACATACCGGTATATATACTGTATATATATATATATATATATATATATATATATATATATATATATATATATATATATATATATATATATATATACCGTATATATATATATATATGATACTCGGGTATTTGTAATACTTCACCGAATATCTTAGGCAGCACGATGACTAAGTGGTTTCGCCATTTTTTCTCCAAGCATTACAATAATCTACCTATATCAAGGAATTGCAGATTGCTCCTGCAGAATAATCAGGCCCTAATGGATTTCTGCACATGCTAGTACAATTCTAATCCAGACACAATCTCCTATTTTCAACCCTAACTACCAAAAGACGATTGATTTTTGGTTTCAGACTAGGCAGAGTACACCGAAATTAGAGAGGTATAATGGTCTCCAAATCACCTGGGCCTCCGATAAACTGTGTTCATTCAGGATTTACGGCAGAATATCTGACGTAAGTAATTTGTTTCCCAGGTGTCACACGACCAGGTATGCCAGGTGAGAAATTGGCCAGGAGTAAATTGGTATAGAAGGTGAACAGGCGGGCGCGGGGGACCTCCAAAATGCTTCCAGGTACAGCAGGATTCAAAAGTTAAGGACAGGTTTTTTCTGGAACTCCTTCGTCTTCTTGTTTAGCCCCGTTAGTTTGGCGATTTTAAGACCTTGTTGTGCCTTTAGGTGTATATTTTTACCTTGCGAGCGATACTGAGCCTGTAATTTAGGAGGAGTCGGCCTTTGGCCAGGACAATTTTCTGCCGAAAAAATTACAAATCTACCTCGAAGGGATATCTTGGGGTTATTTTTCTTAAGCTTGATGGAGGTCTTTGGAGGAAACTAAAGGCAATAATAAATAAATTAATTAACAAATAAATATAAATTTCCCTTAAACCGAGAACACTAACGAAGAACTGTAACTCGCAAGCTGCTAACACTATACCTTGTCAGTTTCCTGTTGTTCCTAATAGTTCATTAGTAGATTAATTTACTGAACATTGTGTAAGGTCGGTGTTTATGTCTTTATCTCTTCATTCTTACTGAACATTGTGTAAGGTCGGTGTTTATGTCTTTATCTCTTGATTCTAAGCAATTTGTCATCCATGTTTTCAGCGAACGATTGAAACTGGCTGGTCGGGCGAAAATTGGACACAGCTGGAGAACCTTCGGAGGACGGAAATCTAACACCCTTTATCAATGACGACATTTCAGTAAATCGTACATGAACTAAATAGGTGATATAATGCTTTTAATAATCTATAAATTAATGTACGGTTCCAATAATTGGATTTTACCAATAAAATTTGTGTTATGGAATATAACAAATTGTATGCTTAGTTCAACTTCAAGCAGCAAAATTAATGAAGCTGAATGCCCTGAAAATGGAATTTACTACATACCCGATACCACTATCTGTGTGTAGTATTTCCATAAATACTATTAAATAACCAATGCACAGCCCACAACTATAAACTTACGAAAGCATAGAAGCCATTCAATTCACAGATACATAATTATGAACAGACACACAATCTAAATATAATTACATAATAATTTGTATATTTGTTCAATACATCCATGAAATAACACGGGATAATAACTATAATTAAATACAAAAACGAGACCTAGAAGTGGAAACAGCTGGACCATCCCAAGAACAAGAGATTAAGGTGTGTACATGAGGGCCGTTCATGAGGCAAGTTGTGTGTGTGTGTGTGTGTGTGTGTGTGTGTGTGTGTGTGTGTGTGTGTGTGTGTGTGTACTTATTCTAGTTGTACTTATTCTAGTTGTATTGCGGGAGTGAGCATGCTCGTTATTTCCCGCCTCCTATATGTGTAGGTGTTATATGTATCGTTGGAATGGTTTTGGATGTGTGTGTAGTCTGTATTTTTAGCCAATTGGCGACATCGGAAACGAAGGCTTAGGGTGGATCTGTATGGTACCATTCTCACTATAGACGGTACCGTCTCGCCCGAAGGCTTAGGTAGCCATCAGCTTAGGTGAACCATATGATACCCATCTCGCCTTGTACCATTTTTGCCAACCCCAGATGGGACGTCACAACGTCGTCCACTTATTCCAGGTACCTATTTACAGCTAGGTGAACTGAGGCTAACACATGAAAGGAGACAAGCCCAATTTGTCTCCGCCCGGCCGGGGATTGAACCCCCGACCCCTCGTGTGTGAGACGAGAGCTCTACCTACTAGGCTACGGGGGTGTGTGTGTGTGTGTGTGTGTGTGTGTGTGTGTGTGTGTGTGTGTGTGTGTGTTTATACTTCAGCTTGTGATCATGTGTATGTGTGTGAAAACAGAATGTAGGAATAATCTTCACTTACATGGTATAGTGGACATGGCTGCTAGAACGGTGTGTATGTGAATGTGTAAGTGTGTATCAGTGTGCATTCGTGACTGCATGTGCGGTGTGCGTGCGGGCGAGTGTGAGAGCGTGCGCGTGTGTATGTGGGCGTGTGGTGTCGGTGGTGGGCGGGCTCTAGGTAGGTATAGTACAACAATTAGGACCATCCGTCACGTCCCGCCCGCCCCGATAGTCCGGCCCGGTGTTTTCCGCCCCCGTTAATGATCTAATTAGTCCTCTAGCGATTGCCTCCTTTCCCTGTGTGTCCGGAATTTAAATGGTGGTTGTAGAGCAGTCCGGGGAGAGGGAGAGGGTGTGTGTGTGTGTGTGTGTGTGTGTATTTGTGAGTGTGTACCTGTGGGGAGGAGTAAGAGTGGGAGGAAGGGAAGAGGAGGAGGAGGAAGGGAAGAGGAGGAGGAGGACGTCAAGGAGGAGGAAGAGAGAAAGAGGAAGGGGTAACACAAGAGGGACGGGGGGGGGGGGGGGAGGGGAGTAGTGAAGATAAGGGTAGAAAAAGGAAGATGAGATGGAGGAGGAGTAGGGCAGATTGGTATAAAAGAAACAACATAAGAGAATAAAGAGAAGGAAGAGGAAGCGGAGGAGGAATGAAAGAAGAAGAGGAATAACAAAAACAAGGAAGACGAAGGGATGTTGTGCCGTGGTGGCTGGTCAGCTGTTTTCTGTTGATGATGGCCAACTCCTGTTTCTTGTCCTAGTATGTATTGTTCGCAATTGGTATATTTTGCTAACTTCTATATCCTTTCTTCTTTGAGTTCCGATTTATACCCTGCTTCAGCTAGAGATGATCTAGTTTTCAGTGTTGGCATTACATAATTTGTGATTCTACACACACACCTACTAATTACACACACACATACAATTACAGTTAAATATGTATAGTTTGACTTCAATTAACTGGGCCGCCACGTCACCTAAAGTAATTTATATATATATATATATATATACCGGTATATATATATATATACCTTATCACATCATATCCCTTCGATATCTGTAAGTTAGCAGTTATGACAATGAGTTATTTACCTGAAAAAACGACGAGAACAATCATTCTGACATGACTACCATTAGGATATTAAGTTTGAAAATGTGCAGCCCCTTTGCTATATCCCTTTTTGAGTTATTAGAGTTTAGAGGAAAACATTTCTGTCAAACCTATAGTGCATAGACTATTTGCTTAGCAGAACCCAACCCGAAAACATTTCTGTCAAACCTATAGCGCATAGACTATTTGCTTAGCAGAACCCAACCCGAAAACATTTCTGTCAAACCTATAGCGCATAGACTATTTGCTTAGCAGAACCCAACCCGAAAACATTTCTGTCAAACCTATAGCGCATAGACTATTTGCTTAGCAGAACCCAACCCGAAAACATTTCTGTCAAACCTATAGCGCATAGACTATTTGCTTAGCAGAACCCAACCCGAAAACATTTCTGTCAAACCTATAGCGCATAGACTATTTGCTTAGCAGAACCCAACCCGAAAACATTTCTGTCAAACCTATAGCGCATAGACTATTTGCTTAGCAGAACCCAACCCGAAAACATTTCTGTCAAACCTATAGCGCATAGACTATTTGCTTAGCAGAACCCAACCCGAAAACATTTCTGTCAAACCTATAGCGCATAGACTATTTGCTTAGCAGAACCCAACCCGAAAACATTTCTGTCAAACCTATAGCGCATAGACTATTTGCTTAGCAGAACCCAACCCGAAAACATTTCTGTCAAACCTATAGCGCATAGACTATTTGCTTAGCAGAACCCAACCCGAAAACATTTCTGTCAAACCTATAGCGCATAGACTATTTGCTTAGCAGAACCCAACCCGAAAACATTTCTGTCAAACCTATAGCGCATAGACTATTTGCTTAGCAGAACCCAACCCGAAAACATTTCTGTCAAACCTATAGCGCATAGACTATTTGCTTAGCAGAACCCAACCCGAAAAAAAGTTACCTTATAGTTTCACAAGAATATTTTGCGGCTGGATTTTCAGGAGTCACATAATTCGAGTAAATAATAAACTGTAGTTGAATATATCATGGGGTTAATGTTATTATCTGATGTAACAGTGATGTAACAGTTAATATATCATGGGGTTAATGTTATTATCTGATGTAACAGTGATGTAACAGTTAATATATCATGGGGTTAATGTTATTATCTGATGTAACAGTGATGTAACAGTTAATATATCATGGGGTTAATGTTATTATCTGATGTAACAGTGATGTAACAGTTAATATATCATGGGGTTAATGTTATTATCTGATGTAACAGTGATGTAACAGTTAATATATCATGGGGTTAATGTTATTATCTGATGTAACAGTGATGTAACAGTTAATATATCATGGGGTTAATGTTATTATCTGATGTAACAGTGATGTAACAGTTAATAATATATCATGGGGTTAATGTTATTCTCTGATGTAACAGTTAGATGGGCTTAATGTTATTATCTGATGTAACAGTGATGTAACAGTTAATAATATATCATGGGGTTAATGTTATTCTCTGATGTAACAGTGATGTAACAGTTAATAGATCATAGGATTAATGTTAGTCTCTGATGTAACAGTGATGTAACAGTTCTCTGATGTAACAGTAAATAACAAACTGTAGTTGAATATATCATGGGATTAATGTTATTCTCTGATGTAACAGTTAATATATCATGGGATTAATGTTATTCTCTGATGTAACAGTTAATATATCATGGGATTAATGTTATTCTCTGATGTAACAGTTATCACTCTTCAAATAGTAACAAAAAAACAACATTACACGCATCACTCTAGATCAGCTAATAACTCTACGGATAACATACTAATAATCCATGCCAAGTTGTCTATGTGACTAATAGTAATTACTACTTTGATACTCCTCACGTAGCCAAACTTCACACATGGAACACTACAGTCTAAGTGGCAGATACCAAAATTTCGCCTTTCAGGATGGGAGAATGGGCGCTTCCAACCTAAGCTAAACAATAATAATAATAATAAAATAAAAAAAAATAAACAAAAGTCACTAAATTCTATTAATACTCGCTGGAAATGGATATCAACTAAAAACATACCATCTTCAAAAAGAAAATAACAAAAACAGTGTCATGTAAAATATAACTTATTATTAGCCCTCTCTACTGGTTGGTACCAGATCCCAAGATTGCACGAATTCATACCATTTGTAGGAGGGGGGAGGGGGGGGGGGGGGTCATATACTCCAATGAACAAGTATCACGTAATATACATACTAGTTGGTATAACATATTGCCACAAAATAGCATCACCACAACAGTACAATCAATGGTAAAGAGATAATAATGATCATCTTTTCCCCTCTACTGGTACCGATTTCCAGGAAGGCCCATGAACTAACTCGGGACCCTGAAGAGTTGCAGGGCCCGCGTCGCACCACTCACACACCCCCTCAGACAACTCAGCTGACAATAACACCTCGCCGGAGACTCGTGTTTCTCTATAATATACGATCGCGCCCGCTGCTTGTCTTATTCCGCCGCAACTTATGTGCCGGTGCCCCGCTTAACTCACGGGGCCCGGTGGAAAAAGGACGTGCGTGTTGCGTTTCCTCGTAGCTCAGGTGTGAACATGAGAGGCAGGTAGGTAGAGAGAGAGAGAAGGAAGGGAGGGTTTGGGGACCTCCTTCTTCCCCTCCTCTTCCCCTTCCGTCTCTCCTCTCCCTCCTCCTTCTCAGGGTAGCGGAAGGAAGCTTTCTATCGAGGGGCTCCAGCTATCTTTACGGTAGCATTTTCGATTACTTTTTATTTTTTATTTTTTCGGAACAATGTCTGTATATATAAATTTTCATAAATGCCGTCAGGTAATGTGTTATATTAACAGTCTTTCGATTACTTTACATAACTCTTTTATATATTGCCAAGATCAGTTACTCTAGAAGTCCTAAGGGAATAATTATGTAGATACACAATGCTTCTTTTAGAATATATTACCTTTTATCGAAATAGTTGCAGAATATTGCAGGTGATAGTTTGTCATAAAAATATGTTCGAGATTATTATAAATGATACTTCATTACATTGCTATATATCGAGTTATTTTAAGTGGGAAAATTTTATATAACGTCGGGAGAGGTTTTAGATGTTTCAAACAAAGTTGTGTATCAAATTGATCCAGACATTTATAAACAAAATTAAACCATCGTAATATCAACAAAACAAATACATGGCAAGAAAGTATAACTGGAGAGGTGAGTGACAGGATAACTGACATATGAATAACATTTGAGGAGAGTCATTAAGGTAAAATGAATGATAATGTTGTAACAAGTCGAGTGGGATGGGTGTGGCAGAGTGAGGCATGATTGGTGTGTTACAGATTGGTAGAATGTTAGGCAGGGGTATAAGGGAGTATAGTGGGATGGGTGTGGCAGAGTGAGGCATGATTGGTGTGTTACAGATTGGTAGAATGTTAGGCAGGGGTATAAGGGAGTATAGTGGGATGGGTGTGGCAGAGTGAGGCATGATTGGTGTGTTACAGATTGGTAGAATGTTAGGCAGGGGTATAAGGGAGTATAGTCTACGGAAGTGTGACAAACTGAGAGGCAGGACTGTAAACATTTGTTGAGGATGTAAGGCTGCCAAGACATGGAGAGCTGGCTATATTAAGGGGACCCACCTCGCTTTTTGTTTTATTTCTCTCTCTTTCTCTCTCTATCTCTGGGTTGCATTCATTCGGCCCCATTCAGCCAACTGTTTTAAGACGTTTATCCCCATCAAGGTGTCGATTTTTTCCCTGGCGAGCGGTAGCGAGCCAGCATATTTGTTATAATGTTTTTGTCAGCAGGCTAAATTTGTAAATTTTTCGATAGAAAAATGTCTCTGTGAACAAATAAAAGCATACGAACTGTGTTCTAAACACTGTGTGCTAAACTAGTACGAAACTGTGTTAAACCATGTTCAAATATGTATGGAGTGTACCGGTATGCGAACTGTACATGGAACAATGTACGAAAATGGAAAAATAAAAAAATAAATAAACGAAAATCAAAACTAAGTGTACGAAACTGTGCGAATAAAAACAAAATAAACGAAAATCAAAACTAAGTGTACGAAACTGTGCGGATAATATTTTATGATGAAATAAACTATATACCTACCAATGTAGAGTTCGCCACTCTGCTAGTGGCACCGAGGAGCCCACCGCCCTTCGCTGTCAAAAATCTACGTAGCCCAACGTGGGGCTCGAACCCACGACCCCGAGATTAAGAGTCTCGTGCTCTACCGACTGAGCTAGCCGGGCTATATACAAAAACAATATACGAAAGTGTATATGAATCTATGTACTAAAATGTGTATAACACTAGGTATGCCACTGTGCAAAATGTGTGCACGAGACTGCATAAAACTATGTACAAAACTAAGTATTGAGACTTTGTACAGCATGTTAAGTATGAAACCTTGTACGAAACTGTGCATGCTACTTGCACTAAACTGTGTACGAAGATAAGTGTACGAAGCTTAGTACGTAACTGTCTATACGAACTTGTGTACGAAACTGAACGAACAACATAATCAGAGTACGAAAATATGTACAAATAATGTGTTTGAAAATATGACATAAACCCTGTGTTCAAAACTCAGTGTGGGTATATTAGTGTGGATGGTGTGGGTGTAACAGTATGGGTGGTGTAGGTCTATCAGTCTGGGTATAAATTGCGTGGGTGGTGCAGGTGTATCAGTGTGAGTAAATGTGGGTATAACTGTATGGGGTGTGGCAGTATACGGGCGGGCACTTTGGTATATCAGAGTGGATATACTGTATGTGGGTGGTGTAGGTGTAGGCGTGGGCGTGTATGTGTGTGGGCGTGGCAGTATACGGGCGGGCAGTTTTGATGCAGTCCTCTAAGCCCCGGCAGATGGAGGTCAAGAGATATAGGTAGATAGTGATCGGCGGCATCCATTACCGAGTGTTGCGTGTGGGGGCCCTCTCTGTCATCCACCCCCAGTACTGTACAACAACCACCTTCACCTTGCTCCACCCTCATCCACTAGCTTACTTATCCACCTCTATCTTCACCTCCACCTTGCTATATTATCCACCACTTCTCCCTTGGTTTACCTTGTTCCACTTCCATTACTTTTGTTTAAGATAAAAATCAAATCAAATAGAAAGTCCCACCCCTTTCCCATTCTTAAGTAACCCATGTTCCATCTGGTTATATTATTCGGCCTTTGTCATCCGTCACGAGTAATTTCCCCTCTTGCCATCTTCGAATATTATCGACCAATTCGTTGGTCCACCATCAAGCAGTACTGTGCCAAAATGAGACCACATTTATCAAACCAAATCATCAAATTTTAGTAGGCTACATTCGTTGACGTATTCAGTCAACTACTTCAGACACATCGGGACAACAAAACACACCTACTAACCCACAATGCGTCAGTAAAACGATAACCCTACTGCACTGAAAATACCAAATTGTCGGACTGACCATATGTCTAGAATTACAGAATATAGAATGTCAGAAAAACAAGATTGTATATCAAATTGATTTAAACGATGGGATTAACTTGTCATAATGATTGAATATGCAGACACACTTACAGCCACTCATTATGGACACATATGAGAAGAAATAAATTCTGCTTAATATGACTATTTTGTAATTATAGCGCATATCGACCACTATGGACAAACAATGGTGTCGGAGGGCTATCATTAAGACAAAATATGCAATCACGTAAACCCATCCACACATAAATGAGTGCCCCCTTCCCCCCAACCTTCGTCATGAGGAAAGAGTCATAGCGCCCCTGGAACCTCCCGGGTGCCCTCTGGTTGATGGCAGCGGGAGGGAGGTTGATGAAGGGGCGCCGCGAGGGGGGACCTGACTTACTGGCAGATAGAGACACCTTCAGGATACAGAGGACCCGTGACAATTCTCCACATTTTGGGCCATATTCCTAAACAAATTTCACTGTCGTTGGTAATTAAACCTTTGCCATATTATTAGCCATTCAATACGATATGCTTCCTGTTTTAATTACAATGAGAAGTCCTGTCAACATAATTACAGTACCCTCATTGCTATCACAACAATTAGAAGATCATATTAACTCGAGGTATACAGGCCTTTGTGGCATTCCTACTGCCAGTTACTTTCAGGTTTTACAAAGCTAACTTTGGTGTGACTGCTTAAACATTTGCTAAGTGCATTTTTACTACACATATAATTACAACTACGAGTGCATCTAGCTACTTTCTATAATATTGTCAACAAATAATATAAGTGACTTTAAGTTCCTTTGCATAATTGGTGAAAGTGAAAAGACAATTATATTTGACATATTTGTTTTTCGATCTCACGAACTAACATTAACACTGGATAATTGTTCTACAGTATACTATTTGTAAACAATTAGAGGACTTGTATAACAATATAAAGAAGAGGAGTTATTCCAAAAAGTTAAACGTAAAAGACTTATGGCCCTTCAATTTTGAATTCCCGCAGTTGACAGGGAATTATTTGATCGCAATTATCTCAGAATTCATTAGAACTGTACTGAGCAAATGAATGGTAAGTTATCAACACTACCATACTGACTTAAAACTATGTGTTTAAGTCCTCAACATTATAAGGAAATTATTTTGCTCGTTAGTATCATATTTATATATACAACTTTATACATTTCTTGAAACGATATTTGCAATAGCAGACACTTCTAATAATTGTCAAACGTAACTCTCAAAACTATCCATACGAATCCCCCAAATGGTGTTAAGGCAAAAAGTTATCTACATTCAATATTCCGTAGTGTCTGTACCGCGGGAGGCTCAGGCGGCGTGCGGGTAAACTAACAGGGGGGCTAGAAAACAATATATCGGTGCGGTAAAGAACTGCTGGACAAAAAGTAGCGGTGAGGTGTGGTGGCAGGAAACACAGAGGACCAGCTAGGCATCACTCACAAGAAAAACTGCGATTTCTCAGTTTATTGGGGAGGAATCGGGCGTGAAAATAAATGGAATTCTTGGTTGTAGACATAAAGTTGCCCATAGTAATAATACTCTCTCTTCAAACAAATATTGTCAATCTTTAATCAAACTTGCTCTCTATATATTATTATAATTCGTGATATTTAAAGTTCTTTAATATCAATACAGTATAATTAGCTTTAATACATATGAGAACATTGTTCTTTATTCAACAATAATATAAGTATACTACAAACGATATTCCTTAATTTAACAACTATTAATTTGATTTTAAACATGGAGGAAGGACAATATAATGATTAAACTAATACATATACAGCTGATGACATTTTCAATTCATGAAACATTAGACGCAACACGATTAGAAATATTGTGGATTGAAGCTTGCAGAAAGGTTATTCCGAAAAAGAACAAAAGTTCATTTCAGTGAGAGATGGATGGTGAAATCAGGAAATACCTCAAATCTGATTAGTAGAAGTTCTTCAGTTTGGAGGAGAGATTGTTATAAGTCATAGACATTATCAGATGCCCTAGTACCACGTGAAAGACATAAAGAGACGCAATACATGAATTAATTTAAACTTGTTATTTATCAAAAATGGAAGACAGCATCCATTAACATATGCAACGAGGACAATTTATTCGCAATATCTGTGTTAATCATCGTGTTTACTGTATTTGGATTGTTGCCACTCCGGAAAAGTGAGCCATACTTCGTATAAGAACGCACATTATATATATCAGTACCATATAGTTATACGTGCTCTCCAAAGAAAATTATAAAAAATCTGTAAAATGAGCGTATGTTTCCGTGAAAATATTCAACATATATTTTCGCACTCAAGGAAATATCATTCAATAAGGTATGACGTATGCATATATTAATTTACACACATACATTTATTATTTCAAAATTTATCTTAAAACAAAGATATAATCGATGAGCATTTTAAGCATATCGCCTTATGAATGGTATCACTTTTATCTAAAGGAGATTTCTCATTCTCATTAACAATAATATATCTTTTTGACTCAATAATAATGTTATATAAAGTAACTAATACTCATCCATTTGGGAAACGAAATCCATCAATACAAATATTCACAAATTTTACGCTTAAATAGAAAAATATATAATTGTGTGTATGTGTTAAAATTACAGGGGCAATGATTACATAGAACCACATACTCACATTCACACGAACACGAACCCATACCCTCATCCTATAACTTAAACTGCTTCAAGCTCCTTGTTTCCAGACACTAGTTTCAGGCAGCTTTACCTTTTGTCTCCTTCGTTCACATAGGAATAATATATATATATATATATATATATATATATATATATATATATATATATATATATATATATATATATATATATATATATATATATATATATGAATACAAACGAATGTGTATATATCACACAATATTAAAATTGAGCAATCTTTTATCTAAAGCTAGGGTCTTCCTATATACACAAGACGTGTCACTACCAGCGCTCGGAACCCCCAGGAATGGAAAATTTACACACCCTGGTCTCCAAAAAATGAATAACAAAAGATGGGAGCAATATTGAGAGACGAATAAATTGACAGGATTTAAGACTCACTTTTTTAAGCTGTGGACGTTGGCACCCCTGCTGTCCCTTTCACTATGGTCTTAAACCTATGCAGAAAATCCTAAAAGATATTTAAACAACGCTTGGCTATATTAAGCGTAGAGGAAATGGTATACTTAGTCAATATAATATTACATTTTCCCATACTCTTTTCAAGATTACTAACTGAAAGTTAGTTTAGCGACTACAAAAAGTTAGCGCAGCTTTATATCTGAACTGATTAGATACAGTTAGTACAACACTAGGCTTATTGGTTAAGTAATTATTCAAGCGTAGCTGAATGTATCCAAGTACTTAGTATAATCAGTGAAATTAGTACAATTATTTGCCAAGCGCTCGTAAAAATAGTTATGAGTAGCAAGTCGACTATCATTAACTAGCCCAGTCCAACTACAGTGTACAGTAGACATCGTTCTGGATTAATTTTGGATACCGGTAGTCAATTTACTAAATTTGACATATTACTTGACTAAGTTTACCATTGCCCGGCTTAATATTTTAATATATTCACTAGCACTTTACTAAATGTGGCCTAGAGTTAGACTTTGAGTTGACTATTATAAGAGCTTCTCAAATAAATTCAGTCTTCAGTGAGTGTACGCTTAGCTGGTATATATCAGGGATTGATAAGGCGATATATAGTTTCTGTTCATATATTTTGCAAAAGCTCCTGTTATAAATCAAGAAAAAACATCTATCTTTGCCTGGATAAAGTAAAATCTTCCTCCAGTGGTATGAGAGGTGGAAGCAGGCATAACTCGGCCGGGTATTTACGTAACTCTCTCTTATTCCGCTCTCCATTGTTCATTAAGATATTTATGCACGACTATTCAGCTGTCCCCCTTCAGTGTTCTTCCTCGTCCCTCTTCTTCACCAGCCCACTCACAGCCAAAGCCTTCAGTAGGGAACATCACACTATGTTTGTTTATAAAAGCACCATTTTGTTTACCTTGTGTCATGTCTCTCTTCCAATTTATGTCATGTCTGTCTTCCAATAATGCACAGTCGCGGGTTTTTCCCACAATTATAATAATCTTTGGTTGATCACATGTACGATAATATCGAAAGAAAAATCATGCTAGTTATTGATTATTATATGAGTTTTTATCCGCAAGAAAATAATGTAAGCCTATATAATGTATAACCTATATAATTATTAGCCCCCCCCCCCCCACCCCCCAAAAAAGAAAGTATATAAATAAATGAAAAAAAAAAAAAAAAAAAAAAAAAAAATTGGGCCTGAGCGTATAGATATAATCAAGGTGAGTAATATATCAGTTTAGGGCACTAAATAAAAGTCGAAAATACAACAAATCAGGGGCCTATAGGGCAAACATTGCTCTCTATATACAGTATATCCACCGTTTTTATCATATTCAAGGCAAGGTACACACTATGGCGACTTCTGCCAAACAGTTAGTTTAACTCTTCCCTCTATCACCCTTGTAGCTCCCTCCTCCGACCACTAGCAAGTCTTTAGAATGCAGAGCCCAGACAATTCTTCACCAAGATGGCGTAATTGGGAATCAAAGCACAACGAAACACAAAATATAATAACAAAACAAATAAAAACCTGTATCGACAAACTGATAATATAAGTTTCAATTCATATCTAACTATTCAATTTATGCCTATTCTTATATAAGTATCCATCAGTCTACAGCTATCTCACTACCTTAAATGTGTTAATTGTATTTACTAGCATACAAAAATTCCCCTTTAACCCTTTCATTACGATAACGTAATTTAAATGTAATTCTGAGTAACACTACCGGTAGATATACTCAACTTAAGGAGGATCTCTAAAACCCAGGTGTAAAGAAACGTTTCAATTACCGTAGCTCTTACACTCCCACAGTTCATTGGTAAGCAGAATTAAATTATAAAATGTTACTGTTTTTCTTAAATCATCATCGATCAGAAAAGGGATATAGTATTTGTTCTGAAGGCAAAGACCCAACATGCTTAGTCTCTCTGTCTCTCTGTCTCACACACGCACACACACACACACACACAGCCCGTAGCCTAGTAGGTAAGAGCTCTCGTCTCACACACGAGGGGTCGGGGGTTCAATCCCCGGCCGGGCGGAGACAAATTGGGCTTGTCTCCTTTCATGTGTTAGCCTCAGTTCACCTAGCTGTAAATAGGTACCT
The DNA here is from genome assembly GCA_032716605.1 of Paralithodes platypus. Classification (NCBI taxonomy): domain Eukaryota; kingdom Metazoa; phylum Arthropoda; class Malacostraca; order Decapoda; family Lithodidae; genus Paralithodes; species Paralithodes platypus. The sequence goes on from CM064495.1 coordinate 45,953,773, forward strand.
GGAATAAGTGGACGACGTTGTGACGTCCCATCTGGGGTTGGCAAAAATGGTACAAGGCGAGATGGGTATCATATGGTTCACCTAACCTGATGGCTACCTAAGCCTTCGGGCGAGACGGTACCGTCTATAGTGAGAATGGTACCATACAGATCCACCCTAAGCCTTCGTTTCCGATGTCGCCAATTGGCTAAAATACAGACTTAAAATTTGTAGGTAGTAGGGGTAGGCAGCCCCGCCCAGGGAAGTACTACCGCCAAGGTTTCGGGAGACTCAGGGAATAGCCTGAATTCCATTTTCTCTCCCAGGCCTTGGTAGCTGGATACATATCTTTCTGCCTCACACATCAGGGGTATCAGGAAAACCCTCTTTATATAACATACACATCCAACTTCACGACATTGCCCTACATCGCTATCCTCTATCCATATAATACTACTCTTCCCACTACATATCATACATGTAACACCATACACTTACCTTATAAATATGGCAGTACAATTGTTAAGAGCAAACCTGGTGGTCCCTCGGATATCCACCCCGGCAGGGTTGGGTTATTGACACAGGGCCCTCCCGGTCGTCATCATGCGACTGTGTCAAGAGCATTGCAACGTCCCAAAGCTGCTTGTCAGTACAGCTATTTCTTTAGTAATATAAGGGGACTTCACTCTAACATCAATTCTGTACACCAATTTCTTCAAGCAGAATCCCCTACTCTCCTTTTTTTGACAGAGACTCAAGTAACATCCACATCTGACACATCTAGATTTAATTTTCCAGGTTATCAACTGCTCCAAAATTTCAGACCTAAAGGTGGTGTATGTTGCTTCGCAAAATCTGAAATTGCCCTGGAGGAGGTTACTAGTTTCAATTGTCCCTATTTTGATTATTCTATATACAAATTAATTTCTACTGGTAAATTTAAATACATATGTTGCATCTACCGTTCCCCAAATACTCCTCCAGAGCAAAGTCTTTTTGATTCTCTGTCCTCACAACTCAGTGTCCTCAACTTAAATGCTTCTTCTGAAATCACTGTGTTGGGTGATTTTAATGTCCATAATGTTGAATGGCTCACTCATTCAGCCAGGACTGATGATGCTGGTCTTGAATGTGAGCTATTTGCAGACTCATTTAATCTCATTCAACTAGTCAACCAACCCACCCGTGTACCAGATAATCCTAATCATAATTCCCACCTACTGGACTTATTTTTAACAACCAATTCAGAAAATTATGATGTTACAGTGAGGTCCCCACTTGGATCTTCTGATCACTGTCTGATACAGGCCACCTGTGTATCACCTACCACACCTTCCCACTCTGAACCTGTTTTGGTGACTAAATGGCATTACGATAGGGCAGACTGGGAGGGTCTTCAAGGTTTCTTTATTGATATTCCCTGGACCTCTTTCTTTTCTAATGATGCACACTCCACCTTGAGCCACATACAAGATTTTGTAAAAATTGGAATGGAAACTTTTATTCCTCATCAAAAGTACAGTAAAAGATCTAATTCACCTAAATGGTTTGACCATAATTGTGCTAGAGTAACTGAACAAAAAGCAATAGCCTACAATGCATACACAAGATCAAAAACACATGAAGCCTTTAATTACTTTAGAAACATCAGAAATCATGCCAAAACTGTATTAAACCTAACTAAATCAAACTTTCTCCATAAGCAGGCAAATAAACTTCTAAATAATCCAAATGATAACAAAATATTTTGGTCTACTCTTAACTCATTCAAATCCAACTTCACTACTGCTTCATCCATTCCACCATTAAAATCTCCGACTGGCAATCTTGTAAGTGACCCACGAGGTAAAGCTAACCTTCTTGCAGATATTTTCTCCACCAACTCAACCTTAGATGAAATAAATCAAGATGTCCCTGTACTTAATTTTAATTCACCTGAAATTCCCTCACTTAAGATCCACACCAGACATGTCAAAACTATTTTGCAGAATCTCTCAGTAGATAAGGCTCCTGGTCCAGATGAAATTCCTCCAATAGTACTTAAGAATTGCTCCTTGGTGCTCGCTCCTGTATTGGCAAAATTTTTCCGTCTGTGTACTCATACCTCATGCTTCCCAGTACCCTGGAAAGAAGCAAACATCCATCCAGTTCCTAAAAAAGGTGCCTCTTCTGATCCATCAAACTACAGACCAATAGCTATAACTTCCACTCTTGGCAAAGTTTTTGAAATTATATTAAATAATCACATAACTAAGCATCTGGAGAATAATAAATTAATCAGTGATAGGCAATATGGTTTTAGACGATGTCGATCAACTGCAGACATTCTTTGCCTTCTTACGCATCAAATCAACCAAGCTACAGACCAACATGGTGAAACACATACAATAGCACTGGATATATCAAAGGCATTTGATAGAGTCTGGCATCAATCCTTATTGTCGAAGATGTCACACTACGGCCTTGCATCATTAGTTCCACTAATTTCTTCTTATCTTCATAACAGAAAAATACGTGTAATGGTAGATGGCCTTTATTCTCAATTTCACTCAATAAATGCTGGTGTTCCCCAGGGATCAGTTTTGGCCCCAACTCTGTTCCTCATTCATATCAATGATCTCATATCTACCACTCATAATCCAATACATTCCTACGCAGATGACTCAACACTCCACAGTTCCTTCACATTTACCAATTCTTTCACCCAACCCGATCTTATAAATTCAAAAATAAACACTGCAATTTCTCTGAACCAGGACCTTTCTAGAATTAATGAATGGGGACAAGAGAATCTAGTTTCCTTTAATGCACAGAAAACCAAGTACATTCAATTTTCTAACCGACAGAATCTCACTGACTCCCATATATTTTTTAATGATGTAAATATTCCCACTTCCCCTAGTATTGACATTCTCGGTGTAACATTAACTACTAACTTGAGCTGGACACATTATGTTAGAAGCATTGCTAAGAATGCCTCTAAAAAACTGGGACTCCTGTACAGAGTTCGAGAATTCTTCACTGATGAGCAGTTGGCCGTAATATATAAAAGTCATGTGCGCTCTCAGATGGATTACTGTTCACCTCTGTGGGGTGGAAGTGGAGTGGTTGCATTGAGGCAGTTGGACAAAATTCAAAATAAAGCTATTAGATTAATCAATAACCCTGCAATCACACAGGACCTTCCTACATTAGCCATACGAAGAAACGTTGCATCCCTTGCATTATTCTACAGATATTTTCACAGCAATTGTTCCGAGGAACTTGCTTCAATTGTGCCGCCTCTCCACATCTTTCCCCGTAGAACTAGGGCAGCTGAGAGCGCCCATGAATTTACACTTTCTCCTCCACAATGCAGAACTTCTGCTTATCAGAATTCATTTATCCCCAGAGCTACTACTCTTTGGAATTCACTTCCCTCGAATTGCTTTCCACAAACTTACAATCAACAAATGTTTAAATCCAGTTGTTACAAACATTTTATGAATGGAGGATGCCTTTAGGCACATGGACCTTTTTGTTTTATCTGTGTTTTTCCTTCCTCCGTTCATTGTCTCTTAAAAAAAAAAAAAAAAAAAAAAACTACACACACATCCACAGCCATTCCAACAGTACATAAAACACTTAACATGCATTTCACGCAATACATTCCCAGTTAAGGAGGCGCGATAATAATGAGCTTAGCTCGCATTGCGTGGATTCCCCTTGACGAAGAAGTAACTGAGTAACACAAACACACACACATACGAAAACTACGTACAGTACATCTCAATATAACGATAACTTGAAAATGTAGTCTTCTATTCTCATTATTGCTACTGACACCTACTGTACATGTTGATAACCTCAGAAATAAGCCTACAGTTCTTACATTCCATACAAACCACCAAGACTGATCAAAGCACAAAAACAAAATATTCACATCGGCTTCGGTCAGGAAAGGGAAAATAGTGTTGTGCTTCGTGTTTGTATGTTTATGTGTTTATGTATATACTGTATTTGTACATTACAATACATGTGGTACCAGTCAAAATGAAGACACATTTACGCAACCACAATCTACAGACAAAACACTCAAAATGTGTTAAGGGGAGGTATTTAGTTTGTTCCCTACGTTTTCATCAAGCTTAAAATTACACCCCGTAGACCCCCTTTCAAGATAAATTTGTACATTTTTCGGTAGAAAAATGTCCCGGCCGGAGGCCGGTTGCTCTTAAATTACAGGCTCGCTATCGCTCGCCAGGAAAAAATCGACACCTTAATGGCACGAAAGGTCTTAAAATTGACAGAAATGGGGCAAAATGTCTTAAAATGTCAAAACTACTAGGGCGAACGTCTTAAAATCTGTAAAGCAATGGGGCTAAACATGAGGGAGAAAGGGATCCAGAAAAAAATCCCTCAAGTGGAAATCTCCCCTTAACTTGCCCAGTCTCAGCATACCTCAGACTCTCCGTAACTCCAGCCAGCAACCAGAGACACACTACCTCCAACAATGCCTCATAAACAAGGAGCCTTTTTGATTTGTGTCTTCATGGCCGGATTATTGTTTACCCTTGATGGACGCCACCTACTTTGTGGAACACTCTTCATTTTGCTTCCAGGCCGCGATTATTTTTTGCCTGGTGAGTTTGTGCATTTTGGCATTTCTTTTTTTCCTCCTCTTACTCTTCCGGGCCGTTAATATTTTTTCCACGGTGAGTTTGTACCGTTCATCACTTAATTTTTCCCACACCTATGCTTACTTCAAATCCGTTGTTATTAGTGTGTGAAGTTCAACACTTACTTTCTTCTCCCATTCTTCCACTTAATTCCGGTTATATTTTTGTTCCACGTTAGTTTGGGCAGTTCGACACCAACTTTTCCCCCGGCTAATTTAATTTCCAGGTCGCAAATATTGTTTTCCAAGTGAGTTTGTGCATTTTTCCACTTAGCTTTTTCCCCACTATTATTATTATTATTTCGACAGATATTTTGTTTTTGGTGAGCTTGTGAAGTTTGTCACTTTCCTTTCCCACTTCTACTCTTACTTCTCAGCCGTTATTTATTTATCCTGGTAAATTTGTGTAGTTCGCCACCTACTTCTTCTAACTCTTCATTTTACACCTTGCCAGCGATTATTGTTCCTCTGTGAGTTTGTGCAGGTCGTATAAATAGAGACACCGATATTAATTAATCTTCTCGAGCCTAAGCTAGTGTGGTCAAAATGTCTCAAACCTTTTCTTAAACTTTGTAGAAGTCGGGAATCTGAAAAAAAAACTATAAAACTGAAGGGCTAGAACGGTACTAAGTGTGTGTGTGTGGGTGTGGGTGTGTGTGGGTGTGCGTGCGTGCGTGTGTGTGTGCACGCGCGTGCTTATGTAGGGAATCAATCATACGGAAATCAGAGTTGCAAATACGCACAAACAGCCCCATCTAGGTGTAATCGGAAACATATAAATCGCTTCCCGGTCCACCTCCCTCCCCAAAGTCCCGGTAACGCGAGCCCGGTAATTTTGATGCCCGGTGGTGGCTAATTTAGTGTACGGGTGTGAGTTATTGCCGAGGAGCCGGAGATCCATTAAGATGTTAGGAGTCCGGCGCCGCTGGGGTAGCCTCGTAGAACAGAGTAGTGACCGGGTGTCACTCGGTAGCCATCTTGAATCCAACTTGTAATGTATCCCAACCCTCGCCATCATTTCTACACTTCTTAGCTAACCATATACTGTTCTAGTGACCCTATGTATACCTATTCCTATATCACTATCCATTAATCTATATATATACCTCACTGTTCTGAATGTTTAGTCTTTGGCAGAAAGTAACAAGGAATCAAGATGACGCCTGTTGATCCGATTCCCAGAACTTTCTACGCCACTGTCGCCCACCCCCCCACCCCCCTCTTCTCTGTAGTTTGTTGCTGCTACAGGGCTCTCGAGTTTCTGGGATTGTTGTTTTACGCTTGTTGTCTTGCCCCTTTGATACCGACGTTTGGCGGATGGAGGTATTTTACGCTTGTTACAATACTAGCAAAACTGTGGTTGTGGTCGGAGGCTCTCCTAGACAAAGTTGAAAGGAAGGCCTTTCGTATCATTAACTCCCGTCCACTCACCAACTCTCTGCAATCTCTCTCTCTCTCCGCCGCAATGTTGCATCTCTCTCGCTATTCTATCGCTACTATAATAATCAGTGTTCCTCAGAGCTTTCCCAGTGCATACCACATCCTTTACGTAGGGCACGTGGTACCCGTCTTGCAACTCAATCCCACCCCTACTCTGTGCAACTCTCTAACCCAAGAGTGAAACGTTACTCTCAAACTTTCTTCTACTCAACAGCTGAGCTCTGGAACTCTCTTCCAAAATCAATCTTTCCCTCTTCCTATGACTTAAATTGCTTCAAACTTCGTGTGTCCAGGCATTTTGGCTCGATCGTCCCTTGATTTTGGCCCTGTCACTCTTTCAACTATGGGGGAGGCACTCGCTATAGGCAATTCTGCCTTTTGTCTCCCTCAATCACATAGAAAAAAAACAATTATAAGTTCAGGGAAGGTGTGGTTGTGGTGGGAGGTATTCAAGTTTACTCATAGTATCAAGGAAGATGTGGTAGTGGTAGAGACTTGATTGGAGGTTCTCTAGGTTAGCTGTAATATCCAAAGAAGCTGTGGTAGTAGTGGGAGAAATTATTTTAGCTGTACAATCAGGTGAGACGTAGTGGTGTGAGGAACATTAGATTACCCAAAAAGTCATGAGGGGTTTGGTGTGAGGGATAGGGTGGGGGGGGGGGGGGGACATTCTGGATTGGCAATATAGTATTAGCTAAATGGTCAGGAAAGGGGTTTGGTAACAACTGGTCAATAGCCCTTATATTAATATCCATACTCTATACATCTCCTTATCATAATCTTTAATACGGAACATTTATTACGCTCCACCATCCTTGAGTTATTTTCAAGGACTGCAGGGTAGAGTGAATCCGATCCCATGCTTAAAATTGGAGGCCTTTTACTCAGATACGTAATTCCTTTACCTGAGTAAAATACAATCGCCTGACGGTAATTAAGAGTATATAATCATCATTGATTTGTAGTTGGTAACTGTTCCATTTTAAAATCACACTGGCTGAAAACCCCATCTTCATTTCAGTGAAATAGTTTACATGGAGTAACAGGGAGTATTTTTCATCAACTGAAAGGCTTGGGCAAACGTTTTATTTAATGTATATACTGTACATTATATATATACAAGTTGCTACGCAAGAATAAAATTGTAATAGCATTTGTTTGAAGGAAGAGAACAAATATATACAAAGTGCTTAATAGAGAACTATACTGTACAGTCTGTAATGGTATTAACACTTAATGTTATCATCTTTCTGATCATTCCTTTACTTTTTTGCTCCTCCGTCATAAGGCTGCACCTCTCCGACTACTTGTGAGGATATGAGGCACTGCACACTGTAAAGCAACGCACACAACTTATACAACTAGTCAATCACGGTGTGGAGAGCCCGTAGAGTGTATACAAATGTCAGTTAGAGAAAGTGGACATTGTTTACTCAGTGATACTCATTAGCATAGCATCAATAATTAATTATTTAATACATTAACAATGAAAAAACATACACATAAATTACTCTAACTCTAAATTCCAGCCAGTTGCGTGTTGAACTCATATTGAGGCTAAACATTTTGCTATAATCCACATTGTCAAATCCATTAAGTATCTTAAAAACTCTAATGAGCCGACCTCGAGAGAGAGAGAGAGAGAGAGAGAGAGAGAGAGAGAGAGAGAGCGAGAGAGAGAGAGAGCGAGCGAGAGCAACGACAAAAAAAAAAAATCCTCAAACAGAAACGTATACAGTAAATGAGCCTCCCTCTCTCCAAAACAACCCATCATCCCCACCAACCAATCACTTGAACAATAAGAGAGGAACCCAACCATCTCCATACCCAGCTAGTGTGTGTGTGTGTGCTAGCATCGGTGGACATAAAGCAGGACCCTCGCCCGCCACCCCCGACAGTTCCAATCACGTGTGAGCTGCATATCAGTAAGACCCCATCTGTACCACCGTAAAATAAACCTCCGCATAATAACAGGTGGTGGAGGTGGTGGTAGTGGTGGAGGGGGGTGTTCCTCTCTTGTCCTCCCACCAACACCACCACCTCCATTACTAGCTAGCCAGATTGCGGGAGAATTGGGTATATATATATATATTTTTTGTTTACAACAGTCAGACATCAAGAGTCCTATACAGTCTTGCTATATGTTTATGCTAGCAGCTAATTATACTGTGCATGCAATGATAATGCTACCTTTCGTGCTGTGCGCGCGATTCTCATGGATTTATTGCGGTAAGCAGTGAGGATATCTAATCTAAGCAGTGAGGATATCTAAGCTAAGCAGTGAGGATATATAAACTAAGAAGTGAGGATATCTAATCTAAGCAGTGAGGATATATAATCTAAGCAGTGAGGATATCTAATCTAAGCAGTGAGGATATCTAATCTAAGAAGTGAGGAAATCTAATCTAAGAAGTGAGGATATCTAATCTAAGCAGTGAGGATATATAATCTAAGCAGTGAGGATATATAATCTAAGCAGTGAGGATATATAATCTAAGCAGTGAGGATATATAATCTAAGCAGTGAGGATATATAATCTAAGCAGTGAGGATATCTAATCTAAGCAGTGAGGATATCTAATCTAAGAAGTGAGGAAATCTAATCTAAGAAGTGAGGATATCTAATCTAAGCAGTGAGGATATATAATCTAAGCAGTGAGGATATATAATCTAAGCAGTGAGGATATATAATCTAAGCAGTGAGGATATATAATCTAAGCAGTGAGGATATATAATCTAAGCAGTGAGGATATATAATCTTGATTGTAGAATAATCAGATGCGAGGCCGGACCTACTTTCTTTAAATTCCGTTAGTAAATTCATGAAAGATCTTGCAAACACACACAGACACACAGACATTCACACAGAGAGGTGAGTATACTAGTCACAGACAACAATAATTATTATCACATTCATTTCAACAGCATATATATATTCCTTATGTTCGTTCCACCCTAAACTGATCATTTACTGAGCAATTGTAAATAAAAAGGTGCCTTAATTTGTAATGAATATAAAGGATCACAAGTGACAACAGATCTACTGATCATCACTAAACTGTCTGTTGAAGCTCAGGAGCTGGGAATAAGAGGACTGTTAAACACACAAAATGTTTGTCTCCCCGGCGGGGAATCGAACCCCGGTCTCCCGCGTGACAGGCGGGGATACTCACCACTATACTACCGAGGAAGTAGAGGTTATACGGACATGGGCGAGTTTTAAATACTTGAATCTTTTGCCTGCGATGTGTTATTTGTCACCATAAATTACAATATACTAATAATAACATATCAACAATAACATACAGGCGTACATACATCATACTTATTTCGAGTTTAATCCTTAATAGTTCGATCAATAAAAACACTGTAAATCATTTCACGTACTTGAATACTGTATTTCCTTTAAAGGTGAATGATTTCTTAATATAGTTCATTCCGCCTTAGTTTAACACCGTCTATATAATCTTTCAAAGGACAATTGTTTTTCATAAATGAATTCGTTTCAACTAATTCCTGCTACGTCTATTTAAATATCAACTAAGCATGCATTAAAATATTTAGTCGTATTTCAATTTAGTTAATACCACTTTACCTTTTCTTCAAGTGCACAAGACTAGCCTTCAAACTTTCATATAATTATATATACCTTCAGTTTCATTACATTCATGGAAAGAGGGTCCTTCCTTTGTTGAAATGCTAAGAGATGTGTGATTTAGATAATCACATAACAGACATTTTCCTCAAGAACAATAAAAACATCATCCGAGGGAGGTATTTTTTAATATAGTCTCTTTCACTCCCTTAGCTTGGATATTATAAGACACTTCACCCCATTAGTTTGGCGATAATAACACACTTCATCTCATTCAGGTGTCCATTGTTTTCTGGTCGAGCGACAGAGAGCCTGTAGTTTAGAAGAATGCGACCTTCGGCCGCGAAATTTTTCTATCGAAAAGGGACTACTTTAGTTTGAAGGGGGTCGGAGTGGGCATATTTTTGGTTTGAAGGAACTCTGGGAATGCACTTTTGATAGCTTAGGGAACAAATTAATATACATTGCTCGAAAAAGGCAAAAACAAGCAAAATCCTCATTAATAATTAAACAAAATACCATTATAACCCACAAGACTATGGACCAGTTAGTGTTAAGGCCTCAACAAAATTAACACACTTGTACCCTACAGTATTCCTAATCAATTAAATAATCTGCTAGTAGGTCGCAGGAATAATACTTTATCGCTATCGCATGGACTATGGATATATTTTGTTAATCAACCCGTAGACACCTACCAATATCCATAAGGTAGGTTAAATCAGCTTACTGAACTTGGAATTAAGAAATAGCATAATCGACATAATCCACTGCCAACTTAGAGTGTCAGTACATACCTGGAGATCAAGGAAAGACGAGATCATTACCAAATAATATGATCACGTATAGGCTACACAAACTTTATCTGAACTATATATATCAAATGTACGATCTTTTAAGGCAACAGATGCATGCTAGCACATCAAGGGCCCCATCGTTAACTCGGGGTGCCAATAGCTTTCTCAAGGCCAGGGAAACAACAGGTACGGGAATGGTCATTGAGGGACTCCCAGAGCCTCGTATCTCCAACTGAGGAACCCTGAGCTCTTTAAAGTCCCATTACCTAACGACGGCCACCTTCCGCTCCTCATTAACGTGCCGCTAAAAGGTTCTAAATTCGTGACTTAAAGATCGGGTTGAGACGGTGGCGAGGGTCTGGGTAATAGGTCTATCAGGTAGAGGGGTTGCTCACTGTGGTTATCTAACAACTATTTTCCACATACATTTTGTATCTGTACTGTCAAGGTAATTGGATAATTATGTCAAGGACTTGCCTCGAAGATACGTAGCGGTTGCCTAATATGAAAGGAGTTTCCTCAAAGACAAATAACCTTGTTTTCATTCCCAAATGTTAATTTATAGGACTATTAAGAATTCGATAGTCCTGATCAGAGAACAGATTATGGTTACTTTATGGGGATATATTTTCTGCATATAAATTAAAACATTCTATATCATGAAGTAAATATACGTAAAACATTTAATATTGTTCAATTATTTTATAATTTTAATGTAGCTTAGAAGGACTGTAAGGAAATCTAAATTCGAATTAATATTAAATTCGCCCTTAGGGCCGGGAGAAAACAAAAATTAATACTGTGCAAAGATCGATAAAACGAACTTTGTGGTAGCTGGATCGATGGCATAACTACAGATCTTTGTGGTAGCTGGATCGATGGCATAACTACAGATCTTTGTGGTAGCTGGATCGATGGCATAACTACAGATCTTTGTGGTAGCTGGATCGATGGCATAACTACAGATCTTTGTGGTAGCTGGATCGATGGCATAACTACAGATCTTTGTGGTAGCTGGATCGATGGCATAACTACAGATCTTTGTGGTAGCTGGATCGATGGCATAACTACAGATCTTTGTGGTAGCTGGATCGATGGCCTAACTACAGATCTTTGTGGTAGCTGGATCGATGGCCTAACTACAGATTTTTGTGGTAGCTGGATCGATGGCATAACTACAGATCTTTGTGGTAGCTGGATCGATGGCATAACTACAGATCTTTCCATTTGACAGATATCCCTAATGCATATATTACACGCTCCAATCTATACCATAAACCCGTCTTATCAGTCCTCTATGAGTTGTAATTTTGTTGAATGTGGCCACTATAATATATACTGTACCTCATGTTGTGGTCTGTATGATTTCCAGTGCTCCGTTTGCGTCGTGTACAATGATTGATGAACCACTACAAACAAGCATGCGTAATTAATTCTATATACGTCTCAGCCTCAGGACAACACTTTAAACGCTTGCAATTGTGAGACCTTGAGGCTTATTTGTGAGACCTTTAGGCTTATTTGCAGGAAAATAGATGGCGTCAGACATTGACAAAATGCCACCAACTGGATTGACTGGTTAACCGAAACTCAATGTGTTTTGGTTTATATATATATATATATATATATATATATATATATATATATATATATATATATATATATATATATATATATATATATATATATATATATATATATATATATATATATATATATACAGTATATATATACAGTATATATATATATATATATATATATATATATATATATATATATATATATATATAATTTATATACATATATAAATTACAAAAAACAATTCTAGCTACCGAAGATTTTCTTTTAAACCACAAACCTACCTCTAGCGAATCAGAGCTTTCAAAGTTGTTATACCTTACGTGATCTTATAGTTAAACGAGAACTCTACCTATCATAACATACTGTATGTTATCTCACAGCTATATTTTTTTTTTTTTTTTCTTTTTTTTTATATATTCCAACTAATCCCTCTCGGGCATAGGCTGATAGCCTTTACACTCTACCGCTGAACACGGTGAGGCCCGTGAGGTCTTGTTCCAGTCTAGGGAGTGAGACATGCGAAGCACCCACTCACGGCTCGAACCCAACTCCATCTCCGAAGCTGCCTCGCCCCCGCGCCTTACAGTCTCACTCCCTAGGCTCGGACCCTCACTCTCAGAACGCCACCTATTGAGCAATTAACTCACTAGGCATTGCCCCCCCCTGTAGCATATTTTGAATATGGGAATATTCATACAGTGATATTTAATCAGGGAACAATGAGGGTATTTTGTTTTGGCATTTCGGTGTGCTGTGGTAATGCACTGAAACTAGGCACAGCACAAATTCCACCCCAATAATATCTTCCCATTGACATATTGGGATTCGAACCCGGGTCCACTGGATTACCAGTCCAGTGGCAAGACCACTCTGCCACACCTCCCCTTAAGTAACTTAAGTAACTGTATCTATCACGAATCAGTGTTATCATACTTATCACGAGACTGGGTTAGTATACACTGATCAATCTTATAACTAACCAAGAACTCTATCATGATGAGCATGATGATTAACAAAATGGAGACAAGATGATGGCTACTGTACAACACTTGATATGAGTTTCCAAAAATGTCTCCACTTCTATCACACCCCCAACAGGCAATCAGGTGGGCGCAAGGGGAAGGGCGCGTGTGGGCTGTATATCCAAATGCCCTAAATTCCACGCCTGATGTAGTTCATACGCATCTCTCAGCGACGTCTCGTGAAAATTGCATTCTCTTAGCAGTTCCACGTCAGCGGTATATAAAGAAACTATGTCCATAACTCGGCGCCGGATCTGTTTACATGTTCGTTAGTGTCGGCCGGGAAACAAGGAGCGTAATTCCCGGGGGCCTGGTTTGTTCCCCACCCCCCGTTATTCCTATACGGTTATGCTCGCTAGTCTTCCCTTGTAAAATCAAAGGGCGGGCGTTCTGAGTCGTTCTGGGGGAGACAAAGAGACAATGGGGGCGGAAAGGAATTGGGGGCGCCTCGCCGATGGAGTGGGGCGTTAGGGAAGATTGTTGCCCACGAGTCTTGCTAGTATAGGTTTTATATATTATGTGTGAGTAATTTAAGCTTTAGTGTCGAGTTCGTACCTCCCTCTCTCTCTCCCCCCCTCTCTGTCTGTCTGTCTGTCTGTCTGTCTGTCTGTCTCTCTGTCTGTCTGTCTGTCTGTGTCTGTCTGTCTGTCTGTCTCTCTTCTCTCTCTCTTTCTCTCTCATGAGCGTGGTGAATTGTAGATGTAGGAATACTAAGGAAATAATAGAAAGTATATAGCTTCCTGGACAAAATAGGAAATTATCGTTCTTTCAATGTGGAAATCGACTTGCGAGTTTCGGCCTATAAGGAAGTTGAAGCTGTTGTTATCGATAAATACCCGAATTACCAACTAAAACACGTGTGTCGTGCATTTGTGGGTAAACTTAAAATCAAATTCAACATGTTTTCTATTCATCAGAAACCTACATATTTAGGCCTATTCCACTTCTGTTAAATATCGATGTTTACGGCTTCAACTACCTTATACGCTGAAATTCGCAAGTGGTCAATAATACTGTAATAGTCCTGTAAGAATAGCCAGGGCGAGTGTATGTGTACGTGAATGTGTGTGTATGTATGTATGTGTAATTGTGCATGTATGTGTATGTATGTGTACGTGAGTGAGGTGGTGGAGTGGACCAGTGGTGAGCGAGTCCAGGGCCACGGCGGTAGATAATTAAACAGACCCACCCCTCCACCAATTACACTCACCTGAATGCCCCAACAGTCCCATCATTACCTGGCTCGTCTGTCCGGATCACTCTCTCTCTCTCTCTCTCACTCACTTTCTCTCACTCTCTCTCTCACCCATATGCTCACACACTCAGTCTCACTCACTCTTCCCCTCCCCCTCTGTCACTGGAGAGAGGTTTAGTAGGTTATGCTACTAATCTGGTAACTTGTAGGTTTCCGAATTAAAAAACAAATGTGTCAATGGGAAGATATTATTGGGATGAAATTCAGGTTGTACTTTGTTTCAGTGCATTGCCACAAAGTCCACCGACAGCCATAAAAAACACTCTTGTTGTTTCCAATACATCAGTAACGTGTGCATATTCCCATAATCAAAACATGCATGGGCTTCAGTACCTAGTGATTGAAAAGCTGAATAAGTGGCTTATCATCTAGAGTTCTAGACCCATTACCTTGAATAAGACCGCCAGACTTCATCGTGTTGAAAGACCTTACCTACACGCTATAGAAACCCCATCTTAGGCGGGAGAATTGTAATCTAAGACACACACACACACACACACACACACACACACACACACACACACACACACACACACACACACACACACACACACACACATACACAGCATCTCATCCATCACTCAGAGGTGGGGCCGAGCTGAGGGGAGAGGAGGTGGGAGAAGGAAGATGGGTGGAGTCTACTGAAGAAACAAGAAGATGAAAAATAAAAGAGCCAACGAATGGAGAAGCACGAGAGGGGTTGTGATTGGAGAGTTAATGAGTTACAGGGGAGTGGGTAAATGAGATGGAGTGAGATGGATAGAAAATATTAAAACAAGGATATCACGATAAACAAACTGAAGGGAGGTTTACAAATAAAATAGAAGATCGAATAGAATAACAAATAAAAATAATCAGTGAATGGCCGGGAATGAGGTAGAGCACAGAGGAGATTGCAAATGAATCCATATAACTACCAATATTTATTTATCCTTAAAAGAAAAAATAGACACCTAAATGGCACGAAAGATCTAAAAATGTACAAGCTAATGGGGGTCAACGTCTTAAAATCTAAACAATTAAAGTATATCAAATAAATTTGCAATATATACAATGGAAAAGAGATGAATCAAGAAATATAAACGCGGTACTGTCTCCTACAGCAATCTGAACAAAACTAAAAATGCATAACTACAATTTCTGAGACTGCGGATTAAACAAGTTGATTGCAACATTGTAAGTTATGGGCGTTTAATTATTTTACAGCAAAATGGTATTACTAAAATAGACAATCTCTCTCTCTCTCTCTCTCTCTCTCTCTCTCTCTCTCTCTCTCTCTCTCTCTCTCTCTCTCTCTCTCTCTCTCTCTCTCTCTCTCTCTCTCTCTCTCATATCTCTCTCTCGCTCTCTCTCTCTCTCTCTCTCTCTCTCTCTCTCTCTCTCTCTCTCTCTCTCTCTCTCTCTCTCTCTCTCTCTCTCTCTCATCCCTTTATCTTCCCCTGGAATTACAAAATGATCGCTTGTCTTCAACACATATCACTTCATTTTTCCCTTGCCTTCCCTTCACTCACTCTCTCGTAACTGTACCTCTGCAAATCTCACCCTCGTTATCTCTCACTGTGTGTACTCACTCACTCTCTCTCTCTATATATATATATATATATATATATATATATATATATATATATATATATATCTATATATATATATACAGTATATATATATATATCCATCTCATTTAACTCAGAACTTTGCAGATACTGTTGCACAATTGAATATGGACTGACATTATTTGACTAAACTGACAGTTAGCACTATTAATTGGCCAGAGTGATAATCGGTACATATACAGTATGATGATTAATTAATATATATATATTTTACAGCACGTCATTTGTATTGGTGTATACTGTAGTACCTATATCACTAAGTCACCCTTTATTGGGGTCGATTTGTAAACTTTATCCGCGGTGAAAACCCCATGGATAACCATCAGTATTGCCAGACGATGTTGATGCAGATGTAATTTCAGTGCAGCAGAACTTGTAGACTCCAGGACTGTTTTTAAGGTAAGTGTAGTGTAGTGGAAAGCCTCGGTGATCTCATCAGAAAATCTGAGTTCGAATTCCACTGAAAGACGATTAGTTAATCAATCTTTTCGATCAATGTTCCTATCCTTTCTTCTTCCTAATTCTCCCTACTACATCCGTTTCCCATCTGCAAACACTTCCTCTCCTCTCTTACACCTCTCCCTCTACCATCTTCAAGCACACATACAAACACACAAACACACACTCTCTCTCATTTCAGCCACCCTCTCTTTATCTTCTTCTCCCCGCCCATATTTTACTCCGGATCCGCGTCCCTCTGCAACCACTTTTTCGCCTTACCACTAATCCCCATATATCTCTCTTAATCTTATACCTCTTCCATTGTCAATCCTTTGTTGCCCTCTCGCTCGCCCTCGCCACCCTCCGCGATTACACATTCAATTATTACACGACATCAATGTATTATGACGGCCATAACCCATCAATTCAATGATTACGGGTCGGTGCGCCTTAAAGACGTATTTACCGGGATGACATTCGGGCAGTTATATTCCGGGCTTTTTGTCGCCTGGTATTTGGCGTTTGTGTGGGGATGACGGAGGAGGAAGTTGTGTGTTTGTTTATCCCCCTTCATCATACGTCGACGTGTTTCTTCACTATATGTGGGCAATTATTAGACGATTATATCAGCTTAGGAAGGCATTTTGAAAGTTAGAAGAATAATTGAGATAGTCTGTACCCCCTTTTGATTCCTAGAGATATTTCTTAAATTGCAAAAAATCGACGAATGAGTCAGAACATAAATAAGAAAGGTGTCCTCGTATCCTTCATTGGTTGAGAACGGAAGGAAAGGTTAAGGTGTCTCAGTTTGTCAGTCGAGTAAGTCGAAAATTATGAGTCACTTTGCATTCATACTTATCTACCAATAAATTAATAAGTCGAGTATATAGGCAGTCCGTCAAGGTCTTTCCTCAAACTCTACAAAGGGTCATTCGGGCAAGTCTTTAGTTTGCAACTTGTTGCCTCCAAAGTAATTCTTGACATGATTCCTCAAATTATTTCAGTCATTACTTATCTAGCCTTCCCCTAGGTCTCCACCACTCAGCGTACGTATACGCGTTGTCCTCCAATGAGCCCACCGAAAAAGCCAGTAAAACTAATAAAACAACTATTTAATTATCTATTATAATCATCCTATGCATCAATTGTCACATACAATTTCCCATGTGCAGTGCATTCACCATCATTATTAATAAACAAAAAATACATAATCACTATGGACATACTAAGGCACCATGAATTGGCGAGCAAAATTTACGATCTTCTAAACTACAAATATGTGTTAAACAATTAATTAATATGACTATTCGATGCACTATGGGATAGCTTCGAAAATGTTGTGCTGCATTAATGGATGACGAAAATGTTGTGCTGCATTAATGGATGACGAAAATGTTGTGCTGCATTAATGGATGACGAAAATGTTGTGCTGCATTAATGGATGACGAAAATGTTGTGCTGCATTAATGGATGACGAAAATGTTGTGCTGCATGAATGGATGACGAAAATGTTGTGCTGCATGAATGGATGACGAAAATGTTATGCTGCATTAATGGATGACGAAAATGTGCTGCATTAATGGATGACGAAAATGTTGTGCTGCATTAATGGATGACGAAAATGTTGTGCTGCATTAATGGATGACGAAAATGTTGTGCTGCATGAATGGATGACGAAAATGTTGTGCTGCATGAATGGATGACGAAAATGTTATGCTGCATTAATGGATGACGAAAATGTGCTGCATTAATGGATGACGAAAATGTTGTGCTGCATTAATGGATGACGAAAATGTTGTGCTGCATTAATGGATGACGAAAATGTTGTGCTGCATTAATGGATGACGAAAATGTTGTGCTGCATTAATGGATGACGAAAATGTTGTGCTGCATTAATGGATGACGAAAATAAGAAAACAATCAAAAGTATACCATATTTCGAGTCTGTCTAACGAAACTTAAGGGGAGATTTCCACTCGAGGGATTTTTTTCTTGACCACTTTCTCCCTCATGTTTAGCCCCATTGCTTTTGATATTATAAAATGTTTGCCCCATTAGTTTAGCGATTTTAAGAACTTTCACCCCATATTAAGACCTTTCGTGCCATTTAGGTGTCGATTTCATCCTGGCGAGCGATAGCGAGCCTGTAATTTAAGAGGAACCGGCCTTTGGCCGGGACATTTTTCTACCGAAAAATTTACAAATTTATCTTGAAAGGGACTCGAGGGGGTGTAATTTTAAGGTTGATGGAGGTCTAGGGAACAAACTAAATACCTCCCCTTAAGTATGATCATTTGAATCAACGTATATAAAACCAAGGCCACACAATAACAGCTTTCCCAACATCATGGTTATTTTCCTTCCCAACTAAATCCATAACTGATAAACTATTATATATGCCTCTTTAATGGAAGGTGAAACAGAATAAATCCTTAAGCATCGAACATATCTATACTGAACACACCTTTTATTTACAGTATTTTATTAAATACAGAAAACAACCAAAGTAATTGCCTATAATATTGGCATGTAAATTTTTCAGAACGCCTTCTTGTTAGACAGCCTTGGTTTAACTTCCTTTTTCTCTCTCTCTCTCTCTCTCTCTCTCTCTCTCTCTCTCTCTCTCTCTCTCTCTCTCTCTCTCTCTCTCCTCCATCATCTTCCCGTCTTCCTCTCTTCATCCTTTATCACCTCTCTCCCCATCACAGTGTCTCATTGTTATCAATCTCACAGCATTTTTTTATCCCTCTCTGCTCGTCTCCCCTCTGTGTCCTCTTCATTTGCGTCCTGTCAATCTTTGGGTGTTATTTTATTTGGTTATTCTGTTTCCTTCTAAATGGATATTGCTTTCATTTTCACTAGTCGATTCTGCATTTAAGGGAAGGTTTTTAGTTTGCTCCCTAGACCTCCATCAAGCTTACGAAATATACCCCCATGACCCCTCTTCGAGATATAATTGTACACTCGGATGCCATAGTATCTAGTGTACCCATGAACATTCGTGGATCTCCTATGTTGTTCTGTATGCAATTATAATTTTCTGGATTGATGTTTTGGATAGAACTGGCTTTTCAATAAATAGTATATATAGTTTTGTATCTAATGTATAGACAATTGTATTCATAAATTCGTGTTCAGACATATAGTACCATAATTAGAAATAGGTGGAGTCCATGGATATTTATGAGTGGGATAGAGACTATGGTATCCGAGTGTACATGTTTTGGTATGAAAATGTCCCAGCCGAATGCAGGTCCCTCTTAGACTGCAGGCTCGCTATCACTATCGACACCTAAATGGCACGAAAGGTCCTAACATTGAGAAAGAAATGGGGGCGAAAGGTCATAGCCTCACCAAACTGATAGGGTGAACTTCTTAAAATCTAAAAACTATCTATCTATCTATCTATTGCCTGACGCCGTGATCCCCGAAGGGGTGGCCATTCAGTAATTGGGTTAAACACAAGGACGAAGGGGGTCCAGAAAAAACTCCCCCTCGAGCAAAAATCTCCCCTGAATATATTTTCCGTATGGTAGGCTATTCTGCTTCCTTCTACATCAATTGCTACCCTAGAGTAGCTGGTTCTGCATTTAACCCCTTGAGGATTATGACGCATTGTGACAGTTTCTTCTGGCTATCATTAGACGATTTTACGAGTAAACTGTCAAAACACGTCATAAGGCTCTCTTTCACTCTCTCAACTTTTGGGGGACACTTGTTACAGGCAGCTTTACCTTTTGTCTCCCTCACACACATATACAAAAAACTCTACTTTACCTAACTACAACGCCCCGTCTCTCTATTCTCATCCCCTACCTTACCAATGCCGTATCAGAAACACCACCCATTACCCATTCCCTGCCTCTCCCCCCTCCCCCTCCTCGTTTGCCTCCCCTCTCTTAGGTACCTCTCCTTTCTCTCTCTCCCCTTCCAAATTTATCCCTGTCACTCATATCCCCTTTCCCCTTCTCTCTCTATCCTTTCTTTCCTCTTGGTCTTTTCCATTTTCTCCTCTTGCATTTCTATGTAATTTCAAATATTTTGTTTTCTAACTTGACTATTATTTTCCCTCTCCTCTAGAAAAATTACACCATCGTACTGGAAGTATTTAACACTGCCCCAAACTAGTAACTTGTCACGAACATAAGGCTACGAGGACATTTTCATCTATAACAAAGTACATAAAGCTATTCCACTCACAGAAGTTCTCGCCTGGAAACACTTGTAATATTTCAAAGAACAGAATGAAGTGAACCTTGCTACTTAGTTTAATAAATACACATATAGATACCAATCAGTATACTTGAAACGGGCACATTAACTAGTGATTAGGTCTCTCTTCAAATAATTAATGATAGCACAAACCAATGGGGTCAGATGGTCAAAGGTGATCGTATCTGATGTCATGCAACTCTAGCTCGTGATTCATCTATAATTCATCTATAATTCATCTACAATTCATCTACAATTCATCTACAATTCATCTACAATTCATCTACAATTCATCTATAATTCATCTATAATTCATCTATAATTCAACTACAATTCATCTACAATTCATCTACAATTCATCTATAATTCATCTACTATTCATCTATAATTCATCTACAATTCATCTATAATTCATCTACAATTCATCTATAATTCATCTACAATTCATCTACAATTCATCTATAATTCATCTATAATTCATCTACAATTCATCTACAATGCATCTATAATTCATCTACAATTCATCTATAATTCATCTACAATTCATCTACAATTCATCTATAATTCATCTACAATTCATCTATAATTCATCTATAATTCATCTATAATTCATCTATAATTCATCTACAATTCATCTACAATTACAAAGGAGTACAAAGGAGTACAAAGTGAAGAAATTCTTAGATTCGTGCGAGTTAAAAGATTTACCAATAATTTTGCAACCGTTTCCCCGCGTGTAATTAGATTGGTCGATAGTGAAGTACTTACTACAGTTCATATTGTCGATAATTTTGTCGACTCATATTGTCTCATTGTCTCATTGTCTCATTGTCTCATTGTCTCATTGACTCATTTGTCGATTCATATTGTCGATAATTCATATAATTCATCTACAATTCATCTATAATTCATCTATAATTCATCTATAATTCATCTATAATTCAACTACAATTCATCTATAATTCATCTACAATTCATCTATAATTCATCTACAATTCATCTATAATTCATCTACAATTCATCTATAATTCATCT
>CM064495.1:45977895-46033923 GCA_032716605.1 Paralithodes platypus
GAATATACCACTATATATTTTATGGAGAGAAAGGTCTTAATCCGAGAATACGTTCTCGATAAAAATTTAGTAGCAAACAGACAAACACACATAGATTCTTATGTTCATATGTTTTTTATAACAATTGACTCGACAGTTATTATTATGAGTGTACACAAATTATCGGGGCGCGACCGTAGAGTTTAATTGTCCATTAGCCACTTCCCAGTGATGGCATCGTTATTTTAGGTCAAGTCTGGGAAACTTACATTACCTTAGGTTTGTTTGATTTTAAAATATATTCACACTTAATGAATTATGAATCGACTGGCAGTACTTCAGTACCTAAGAAAAACATGTTTAAATAAGATGGATGTTACTTATGAAAAAAAAAATAATAATAATAATAATAATAATAATAATAATAATAATAATAATAACTAAAAATTGGCATAGGGAAATTTTGAAAGAAAGTTCAGGCGCCCACCAATTGTTTTACCTTACCTTCGAGTTTTAATAATTTAATCTAAGTTACAAATCATTCAAACGATGAACAAACTAGTTTGGTGGTTTTCTGTTATAAAATATATATCGACATCAAATTGAAAGGCGTTTCATAAACTGAATCATCCATTCGGCAAAATATCGACTGGTAAAATTATATATCATGCAGCTCTAGAACGCAATCTCAAATTCGAGAAACGAAACATGCGCTATAATTAATAACTCTGAAAAGTATCGGTATCCTTAGTAAATCTATCTACTACTAAATAATTATTTTAAGGAAACGAAAGAGCAATAATATAAAATTAAAATTATTCAGCAAAATATTTAAACAAAAAATATCCATAGGGATATAATAGTGTAGTGATAAAGTAAGATAATAATACAATAAGGATAATTTCAAAAGATATAGTAGTTGGCTTTGAAAAGCTATCGTGAGTGGCTATGTCAGCTCAATTTTCACTAAATACATATAAGAACATAAGAAAATAGAAATCTACAAAAGGCCTAC
Organism: Paralithodes platypus; assembly: GCA_032716605.1. Taxonomy (NCBI): domain Eukaryota; kingdom Metazoa; phylum Arthropoda; class Malacostraca; order Decapoda; family Lithodidae; genus Paralithodes; species Paralithodes platypus. The sequence continues at coordinate 45,978,890 of CM064495.1, forward strand.
TGGCCTACATGAGACTTATATACATTTTACATTAGTCTGTGAAACGTACACATCAGTAAATACAAATTGTAGCTTACACTTCTCCATTATAAGTTCCTTAGGTTTCGATTGTTAAACTAATTAATATTTTCACCCCATATGTTATCGAATAAACGTACAAGATTACCGTTCAGGCAAGCAGTTCATCTCCTGAGAGAAAAACAACAAGGCGTTTGGAAAGCAAGATGGCTTAAGTCCTTATAGAGATTCCTATAATGGGTACAACTTTTTGTTCTCACATTCGAGTAGCTAAGCTTCACTTCGCTTATATGCCACGCTACTATATAATTAACCATCTATCGATATATTTCATCTATTAGAGTGGGAATTGATATCTATCTGTCAATCAATATTCTATAGTTATATAATTATATTTTGATCTCGCTACTTATTCGTTCATTGTTATTCTGTCTCGATCACTGTTTTAATTTGTTCTATTTATGTAATGAATCCACAAGTCTCTCTCTCTCTCTCTCTCTCTCTCTCTCTCTCTCTCTCTCTCTCTCTCTCTCTCTCTCTCTCTCCCCTCTCCCGCCATCCATCTTTGCCCCCTCCCCTCTTTCCTTAATTACCCTCCGTTATTTTAAGCTTTGTTTTATATAATGAGGGCCGCTGGTGGTAGTTGAGCCCCGGTGTCTTGTTCTCGAAGCTTGAAGGGGTTCGTACTCTTCCGCGAGTTTTTAATTTGCCAGGATAATCGCGTTGTGACTTATCCTAACCTAGCTTGACCTGATCTAACTCGACACGATTTAAACCAAACCACCTTAATCGAACATAACTTATCGGACCCAACCTAAGTAAACCCGACACAACCAACCAAAGCCACCCCAACCCAACCTAAACAACCCTAACCCAACCCAACCCTAACCTAAAGAATTCTAACCCAACCAAACCAAACACATCCACCCCAACCCCACCTAAACGTTCCTAACCCAACCAACTGAAACCCAACCAAACCCAACTTAAACAATTCTAACACAACCAAACCAAACACAAACCAAACCAAACCTACCCTAACCGAACCTAATCTAACAAGTCCATACCGTTAAACTGGGTTAGATTAGGTGAGGATAGGTGATGTCAGGCTAGGTTAGGCTAGTCACCTCGAACATCTGTCTTGATAGCCTAGTGCTTAGTGTACGGAATTTCGGTGTGAGTATCCTGGGCTCGGAGTACCTTGGAGTACTACATGTATTCATTACTTTCATTGATTTCACTAGTTGGGGAACAAAAAATGGGAAAAGTGTGGATTGGGCCTGAGTATATAGATAGAGTATATAGTTGGGTTTATTTGTTAATTAATTGGTGGGTTGGTGTAAACAAATATGAAAATAAAGGTAGCACCCACACACAAACCCTTCCAAACATGGAGAACCTGGCTCCCGGTGGTGCCTTGCAAGATGATGCAGGCGCGGGGGGTGTATATTTCCGTTGCATGCTTGCATTTATTTCGGGTTTATTCCGCGGTTCCTTAGCCTCGGTATTGATGCTTGCCCGGGAAATATGGAACAATCAGTTGCTGAGCCGCACTGATTTCATGGAGCAAATGCATTGGTAATTAGTGTATTATTTATCTTTTTAATTTCATGCTGCTAATATTTTGTGTTCAGCATAAATCTACAGCAAATAAAAGTCTAATAGTTGGATTATATGTGCAACATATTGATATAAGACCACACTTTTCATTATGCCTATACTTCAATGGCCAGGTAGCTCAAAGACGCCTAAATGGAAGGCAAAGAGATAATCAGTTAGTGGAGGCTGGAAATTAAAGGAGAGGTAGTTGCTGTTTAGTCCCATTAGCTTTGAGACCTTAAGACGTTCGTTCCATTAGTTTGGCGATTTTAAGACCCTTTGCCCCATTTCTTTGTCAATATATAGCCCTTTCGTGCCATTTAGGTGTCGATTTTTTCATAGCGAGCGATAGCGAGCCTATAATCTTATAAGAAACGGCCTTCGGCCCGGACATTTTCTACCGAAAATGTACAAATGTATCTTGAAAGAGAGTCTAGGGGGGGTATTTTTAAGCTTGAGGACGTCTAGCAAGGAAACTATGAAATACATAAATATATATATGAATAGACCAACAAATAACCCCTACCCCTTTGACCGAGATCTTATACTGATTGGCGGTATTTTTGCCTTCACTGGCTATGTTTGAGGCTTATTGCTCATTTCCTAGCAAAGGGATATTGAGTCAGTGTAATCGGATAATTAGTAGTTGAAACAAAGAGAAGAGTATATCGATCGAGTTTTTGTCAGTTATATCTTATAAAAACATGGCATAAAAAAAGGTAAATATATACTTATTATCTAAATATGAATGATAGGTATAACTTAACCATGGATTATACACATTATACCTTTAACATTCGGATATTTACGAATTTTACCGAAATTTCACATTATATTATTTAGCGATCTGCTGCTTACAATATTTGAAAAATAATACAAGTAAAAAATACGATAGTTTACTTTTAAGATTTCGTCGCAAAAGTGCATGACACATTGCAAGGGAAAAGTTGCAGCCTGTAACACGAAGAAGAAGATACCGAGACGATAAATACCATCTATTAGTGGATCACTAACGGTTAATAAAACAAGTTTGGGAGTGCTTGTGATAAAAACAAAAGTTAAAAAGTACACAAGAGAGTTTGCAAGGCAGGCATAGTATGAAGACGCACACACTGGCTCACTCGCACTCGCACTCTCTCTCAAACACACACACACACACACAATTACACTTAATATTAGCGCTACCAATAACAGCCTTTATAATGATCAAATCAGGAAAATGTAACCGAGGCCGAGAACAATGTTCTAATCAAACCTATCGCGAAGAACATTAATAAATGATGCAAGAAAGGTAATTCGAGATGAGATTCGTAACTCGGTGAGGTGAAATAGAACAGTCACCGATAGTCCGGTGCAGGGCAAGTCGAGAACAGCATTTATGGAACAGTGGCTTAATTAATGATGCTGCTGATAATGATGTTGGAGAGCTGTGAAATAGAGACCTTATAGAAACAGAGATCGACCAACCTCCGTCATACTGGTACCACAGGTGCGCCTAATAATATAAAAGGTAATGCGAATAGGTAGCTATGAGAACAAATATAGAGTTGCAAATTATACCAAAATGAGTATAAGGAGTAGCTAAAGCTGTGTCGATAATGGTGCAGAATCCAGAGCAGAGGAACCGCTTAAAGGGGTAGTACTCGTTTTTTCTGGACCCCCTGGTCCCTCGTGTTTAGCATATTTGTTTTGAGGTTTTAAGACGTTCGTTCCGTTAGTTTGGCGATTTTGAGACCTTTCGTCTCATTTTGTTGTCAATACTAAGACCTATCGTGCACTTTAGGTGTCAATTTGTTCATGGCGAGGGAAAGCGAGCCTCTATTTTTAAAAGGAACCGGCCTAACGAAACAATTACGAATTGATCTTGAAAGGGGGTCTATGCATGGGGTGTTTTTCTAAGCTTGATGAAAGTCTAGCGAGGAAACTCAAACATATATTAATAAATACATATATGACCAAAAACCAAGCACTACCCCCTTAAGCATAAAGAAGCCGAGAGGGAAGAAGGTGATAATGATGTAGCCAGGAGTGCAAGGGGACCAAATGAGGGGGAAAAGAGGGAAGAAGAAGAAGAAAGCAATTAAGGTGTTGGGAGCGGTAAAAGGGTGCTGGGTTAGGGGATGAGAATGGGAGGAGAAAATGATGATAGCGATGTGATGATGGTGTTGGCAGAAATTAACCCCTTCAACACCATGACGTCTTTTTACCTTAGGTTCTGGCTAAAATGAGATGATTTTATGCAGTTTAAGAAGGACCTATCTTACTAAGAAGGATTATTGAGATAGTATTTACCCAGTTGAGTCGTATAGGTAGATTACAAACTAAGGAAAATCGTCTAATGCTAACCAGAATATGATGACAATGACGTAATGGTGGGTGTGAAGGTGACGTAATGGTGGGTGTGAAGGTGACGAAACGATACAAATGTGATGATGGGGTTGGCAGAAATGCAAGAGAATGGGGGTGAGAATGAGGATACAAATGTGATAATAGTGTTGGCAGAAATGAAAGGGAATATGTGAAGGTGAAGAAAATGATAACAATTAGATGATGGTGTTGGCAGAAATGAAAGCGAATGTGTGAAGTTCAAGAAAATGATAACAATGTGATGATGGGGTTGGCAGAAATGAAAGGTAATATGTGAAGGTGAAGAAAATGATAACAATTAGATGATGGTGTTGGCAGAAATGAAAGGAAATGTGTGAAGTTCAAGAAAATTATAACAATGTGATGATGGGGTTGGCAGAAATGAAAGGGAAGTGTGAAGGTGACGATAACGAAAAGGAATATTTATCTTCAGTATACAGTATGATGACACGATTTTACTCTTTATATGACAACCAATAAATGATGTTATGCACATTTGGCAGAACCATTAGGATTAAATCAGTTCCCTGAGATAATGTTCCCCCGTTTTATTCTTTTTATTCGAATATAAAATAACGTCATTGTTAATGCGGATTTTTAGAACGCGGAACAAAGTGAATAGGATAAACGTGATAATGCAGTTAAGAGAAATGCAAGAGACTGGATTCAAGTTAAGAGAAAGAAGGAGAAAGTAAGAAATATGTTGGGAGAGGTTAAGGGCACTGGTTGAGGGTAAAGGAATAACAAACAAAAAAATCTAAATTGATTGTGGGAGGAGAGAAAAGGGATTGTTCGAGTGGAAATAATATTTAGTAAAAGTCAGCGCTAATGAAGATGAGAAAAGTGAAATGTCTTAAAATCGCCAAAGCAACGGAGAGAACGTCTTAATTAAAATCTCAAAACTATTGGGGCTAAACATGAGGGAGAAGGGGGTCCATCAACAAAATAACCCAAAGTGAACATCTCCCCTTTTAAGCCTTGCACTAGCTAGCCATGAAAGTTGGGTCTCGGGGCAGCAGCAGGACCTCCAAACCACATCCGAGGTGAGAACGAGACTATCGCGTGTATAGGGCCCGAGTCACTCGCTGGAAAAACTTAACCCGTGATTATGGCTCGTTTGTGATGTTTCTGTATAAATCACAAAAAGGGTGGGCGAAAATGATAACAGATAATGACGTAATGATGACCTTTCCGTGATTGGTTGGTTAGAGTCTTGATCTCCTCACTTTCTCGTTTTCTTTCCCGGTGATTCCTATCGGTCGGTATTATACATTACACCAGGATGACGCAGCGTAAGGTTGGGTATTATATGATTGTGATGCGGATACTCGTGGCGATAATAGAATCAGAGAGGACATGGCACGTCAGAGGTTGTCCGACTGGAAACATTTATAAATCCCACCGAGGTGAGACAGTTTGTATAATCGCCTCCAAAGTGTTTGGACAATTAATGACAATTATATTGAATCATTCCTTTTGAACAATTGCCTGAGTAAATGTGTTTTCTCAACAATTAAGTCATTGCCTCTAGTTTATCATATATTAAGGTACCAGCTACTTCTGCAGGCGATTGTACCTATGACAACACCGCTTTCCATTTTACATATTTTAAGCACGCACTGCGTCAGTCCGAAGTACTATCATTGTAATGCTATCCGGTATTAGTAATGACAACCTTTAACTGTCTTCGTGGTGCGATGTATAAGGTGTTGATTTTCGGTGTGAGCATCCTGGGTTCGAGTCCACGGACTGCCACATGTGTTTGTAAATTTCATTAATCGATTTTAGGAGTATTGTTGGTTGTTGGAAGGAACATAATAATGAAGGTAACAATATCCTATACAGGTCAGTTAGAAAACTGAACACTCGTTGTTTACAGCTGAATCTAAACCATAGCTAAGCTCTAGGGTGATCACACATGGACACATACACACACTGTCTCCCTAACCTTTACGACAGATCGTCATTTTCCAACATTAAATTTTCAGCTGATAAAGAACTTTAGGAAAGTGAGGGTTAAATTCTAGGTTAGCTACAACACCAGTTCAAGTACAATAACTCTAACTCTCACAGTCCTCTCATAACCCTTCTCCCACAACCGTCACATATCACATCTGCCGGCTGACGGATGACAGAGGAGCATGGAAGCGATTCATTCGTATCCACCCCTTCGGGGATTGAGGCGTCTGGCAATAGAAAGATAGATGGGAGAGTGACAATATGTAAGTTCCAACTTATATTAACTAAAGGGATTTGAATGTCACGAAACTGCGTCGCGTAAAAGAAGTACAACCATTGTAGTTTGTTTGTGTATGATTGTAAGTAGCTTAATTCAGTTATATATAGCAAACAGAATAATGAACACTAACATTACTTGTATGATTTAATGAAACATAGAATGTATCGATAAATCAATATTCCTAATCAAATGTATAGTATATCTTGAATCCAGGTTACGTTAAAACAATCTGACTACATGCTTAAACTTTCTTGAACATCTAATATACACCAGTACTATCATCTAGGCTAATCTCTTACGATGATAACAAGGTAACACTATTTCTGATACCTACACTTCCCCAGAAAAAAGGGAAATAACATGATCCCAAAATACTGAATCACCGTGGAAGAAATGTAAATAAATAAACAACGATTTTCGTGAAGTTCATTGACACCCAACACTTACGCAACCATTCACATTTATTTTACGTAACTCTTCTACCACAGTTCACGGGAAATGAATCACCCAAAAAAGTTATCCCCAAAAATACTCACATTTCTTCAATAATATACAAAGTACGAGAATATTATGTAGTACTCAGAAAAATGCAACATAAATTATCAATAAGTATCAATGTCCACCAGAAAAATACGTGAATAAACAGACGATAAATAAGAGGTGTAACTGGCTGGTATCACTGACCTTCACTTACTCAGGGCCCTTCCTTGTTCTGACTGCAGGAGTTGGCAGCACATACCTGAAAAAGAAAAAACATATATATCATTAGAAAATGACTAGTTTGTATTCGATAAATACAAGCATTATAATCCTGTATGGTCTTCTTTGCCAATCCAAATAATAAAAATAATAAGTAAAATTAAACTTAACTTTATGAGTGCATGTATACCTTCCATGTATCATATTAATCGTCTTGCTGATATCATAAGAGAGGAATTATATACGACAACATTAAATGATCACACTATGAGAGTGACTCGCGACATTCTATAACATAATAAGGAAGTTCATAACTATTTATGACATCAGTAATCTGGTAATTGGCTAACATTATCAGTTTTTAAAATGGGCATGTTATAATCACGAATGTTATCATTCCAAGTAAAATATATGAAAATTAGTATGAATCAGAGAACACAATGTTACCAGATCTGGCAACTTCGCATGCATTCCAAATGGCCAGGGAGATAATTACATTCCGTAGCAGACTCAAAGTTACTCCTTTGCCTAAAAAATAAATAAGTATACAACAACAACACCAACAACAGCACCAACAACACAATCAACAACAACAACAACACAATCAACAACAACACAATCAACAACAACACCAACAACAACACCAACAACAGCATCAACAATAACACTAATAACAACAACACTAATAACAACACCAACAACAACATACAACAACGGCATCAACAACAACAACAACAACACTAATAATAATGAAAATAATAATAACAATAATAATAAACAACCTGTATCAAAATATTCCTGAGCCCCCCCCCCCCGGGTTATGGATGGCTGATAATGATGATGAATCCTAACCCCAAGAGCTCGTCTGTACAGTATATACCCACTTGTCGCAGGCTCAGTACACTCCTCAGGTCCTTTCAGTATTCGGAGACACCACTATTCTTATATACCGGCTAACATTCAATTATTTTATTCAGCTTAGGAAGAACCACCAGAAATTATAGTGATACAGTGTCTTAATTATTCCTTTGACTGCCACAGGTCGCTCCTAAATTGAATGACTTACCGTAGGCTAATGATTGCCAGAATATAAGGAAGCAAAGCGTCAACGTATTCCAACGGGTTTAGGAATACGGAGGCAAGATTATTATATTTATCACAAACTCTCAAATCACAATCCGTGGCAGTACCTTTACCTAATCACTTGCGACTTATTAAGGATTAGTTGGCTATTGCTTATTTGACCCTCAATTTTGTTTTATGTAGAAACATTACAAACAAAACTAAAATACACAATTATAACCCAAAAGTTCTACTCCTGTTGCAGTGGATGATATTTTATAACAGAGACAAATCATTATATATTACAGTTCTACAGTATATTGTAACTACACTTTGCCAATAGTTTCATAGCTTCCCTATGTATATTAGTTTTACATATACTGGCATCCTATGTAATATAAGTATATAAACCACTCCGACATTCGAACCACTGGACAAGTAACCCTAGGCCAATGCTCTGATCACTAAACTAATACCCCCCCCCCCCCATCCCTCATTACCGGTTTGGATTTAAGGTACCAGTAGAACATTTACCAGAATTATTGTCAGAGGTTCGAATCCTATACAAAGTATACATGATTCCTATACTATAGTAAATCCCCCTCTCCTCAGGCGGCACTCTACGGTCGACTGCACAAGAAGGGACCAGGAATGTTCAAAACTCAAAGATGCCGTGAGTCCCGTACGTAATTCTGTGTCGATACCAGAATAGAGAGGGTGGGGGGGTAAAGACAAAAACAGATTCGGGTTTGGAAATGGATGTTGGACTGATCGCAAGACCGTTCAGCAGTTGAGTAATGGATGTTGGACTGATCGCAAGACCGTTCAGCAGTTGAGAATGGATGTTGGACTGATCGCAAGACCGTTCAGCAGTTGAGTAATGGATGTTGGACTGATCGCAAGACCGTTCAGCAGTTGAGTAATGGATGTTGGACTGATCGCAAGACCGTTCAGCAGTTGAGTAATCTGATTCGTGTTTTGCCCCAGCCGGGAAGTGAACGCAAGCGAAACAATTCCAGACTGTAAATTGCTCCATATGGCGGATGAAAAAACAAGACCGCTAATAAGATACCAAGCATGCACCAGAACATTCGAAAACATCAAACTAATCTCCTGCTGTGATCGTCGAAGAATAGTTTGGCATTATATATACTGTATATACCATCCAAAAAGACAGGTGTGTACGCCTAGTTATGTACGAAGTTTATGCTGTCGATGAATAGGAAAGAAAGGCACTGCAGACGGATAACGAAACCATCACCGCCTGGTTTGATGCCTTGATGATTATATAATTTATATAATTATAGCTCAACGAATTATATAATTTATATAATTATAGCTCAACGAATTATATAATTTATATAATTATAGCTCGACGAATTATATAATTTATATAATTATAGCTCAACGAATTATATAATTTATATAATTATAGCTCAACGAATTATATAATTTTAGCTCAACGAATTATATAATTTATATAATTATAGCTCAACGAATTATATAATTTATATAATTATAGCTCAACGAATTATATAATTTATATAATTATAGCTCAACGAATTATATAATTTATATAATTATAGCTCAACGAATCACTACAGCAAAAATTCAAAGCACCTCAAAAACAAAATCCACATCCACATACTGTATACTAATACTAGAAGACTTTAGCAAACCACTTAAATACAAACATAAATACAATATTCTTTACAATCCAAAAAAATAATTCCACCTGCACTCGAGGAGTCCAACAAAAACTTTAGCACTGACACGTTCAATTCTTGAAGTAGTCACACGCCTTACTTTTTGCCCTTAGGATGTAATATTGGTAGCTATTTTTGAACCAACACACTCACACTTACAACCACACTCACACACCCATACATCTCAACAATACCACCAACACTGACGCATGAATTTGTGTGATCAGTCACACGCCTTGTTTTATGCCCTCAATATACAACAATGGTGGCGACCTCAACCCCCCCCCCCCCACCACCACCACCACCACCACCACCACACACACACACACACACACCTGAACCATCCCACCAGCAATGAGGCATCCACTTCTTTGAGCAGTCACACACCTTGCTTTATTGAGCCCTGCCTGGAGATGTTAATAACGATGCGTCTCCCGGCCCGGCTCTTCTATTGTTCCTATACTCCAAGCCAACTCTTCCAGCTGTCTTTGAGGTTACACCCACATTCGACCCGTCCATCTGATAGTTCCAAGGTTTATATGTCCGGAGAGTTATGCCACCCTTATTATATTGGAAGCCGGCATGTTATATACCCTTATCTTACACTGTAGTATTGTAATGGTCTAAGATGTATTGTGAGCAGCGTGGCACATAACATTACTACTAATAGCCTATTTAGTGTTCCTTTGCTACTTGTTATAGCTTGTCCTATCTACTGGGACTGGTCATTAAAATGGTAGTTGCTCAGCTTACTTAGAAGAAGAAATAATTAGCCTGGTAAGATAGCTTCAATATCAAAGAGGTAAAACGATCTCTAAAATCCCTTAAATACCAGAGGTCCCCCTTGTACTGCAGACAAGAGCTGGTACTAGCCAGGATGAAATTATATAAGGTGTCATCACATTAAGGGGAGGTTTTTAGTTTGGTCTCTAGATATCCTTCAAGCTTAAGATTACACCCCCTTGAGCCCTTTTCAAGATAAATTTGTAAATTTTTCGGTAGAAAAATGTCCCGGCTGAAAGCCGGTTCCTCTTAAATTACAGGCTCGCTATCGCTCGCCAGGATAAAATCGACACCTAAATGGCACGAAAGGTTTTAAAATTGACAGAAATGGGTTGAAAGTTCTTAAAATAGTCAAAGTAATGGGGCAAACGTCTTAAAATTAGAAAAACAATGGGGCTAAACATGAGGGAGAAAGGAGTCAAGAAAAAATCCCTCAAGTGGACATCTCCCCTTAAAAGGGTTTAGATACACAATGGTCCACAACACCAGGTACCCAACATGCCGGCTACTGTAAGGAAGCCCTCAAATGACCCCTATAGACGTTCGTGTTGGTCTGGACTGTGGATGGGTTTATTTGGCGCCGGAGGTGGAGTCGCCCCTTCCCGGGAATAATGTGTCCACCACCTTGTTTTGTGAGGGGCCCGTCTGTAATTGAGTTTTCAGACCATTTGAATTTGGTTTTCATTTATTTTTTTCTCTCGTTCTGTGGGGATTAGTTCTCACGAGGGTTGAAGGTGGGAGTGTTTGGAATGCTTAGCTGACGAGCGCTCGAGTCAGGGTCAAAAGCCTTGTTGCACATACTAATAATCGGTTATATATATTGTATATTCTTAGTGGAAAGCCAAAATAATTTCAAACATACTTGAACATAGTTAAACATTAAATCGGGTTGAAATTTGTTTTGTTTTTGTTTTTTCTATGTGATTGAGGGAGGCAAAAGGCATAACTGCCTATAGCGAGTGCCTCCCCCATAGTTGAAAGAATGACAGGGCCAAAATCAAGGGACGTTCGAGCCAAAATGCCTGGACACACGGAGTTTGAAGCAATTTAAGTCATAGGAAGAGGGAAAGACTGATTCTGGGAGAGAGTTCCAGAGCTCAGATGTTGAGTAGAAGAAAGTTTGAGAGTAACGTTTCACTCTTGGGTTGGAGAGTTGGAGACATGGAACAGACAAAACAGTTACTCATTAACTATTGATTAATAAATGCAGGGTCGGGGTCAAAGGATATTATGTTTGTATTTTTGAATAACCTTTTTTAATCTTATGAGTAACTAGTGATAATATGATATCATACTTGCCGGTACATGAACACATATATGAAATATATAATGTTGTGGAAGAGTGCAATTGTAAATTGCATCGATATTTCCTTTGAAGAAGCTAATGAGTGCATATAATCCTAAATTATAAAACAAAATAAATACAATTATATTAAAAGTAGATAAGCCTTTTGGTTCAGAATCATGTAAACATAAACAACTGTATAGGATTGTTCAATCAAGCAGTAAACATTATACAAGAAAAGTGTCAATAATATTATATTCTTTATGTGAAACCTTAAAATAGAAAACATACTGAAATTCTAAGCGGCAGCAAGCTTACCAAAATCTTACTGAAGTAGTCATGAACTCCCCAACCTCATCCAATCTCGATTACTTTAATTTGATAAATATAGCTAAACTTACAAACAATTTTTTTTTTTTAAAGCATAGATTTCAAACGATGTTCACTATCTGGATTTGCCGGGTCATAGAAGACTTGACCCATGATTCATTTCCCTGTCTGTATTGACTGAGAGAAAGATCTATGAAATATGGTGATCTGAAACCTTAGACTTTTCATAATCTATCAATATGGAGAGCTTAATCATTTATTAATCTGTATAATTCACAAAGAATTTTGTTTCAAATAACGGTCTTATTACTAATATTACTAATATTACTAATTACAAAATCAAGTTATGGAGACTAAACAGAATCAATGTCATAAATGTATGCCTCCTAATCGCAACTAACACAAACCGTCTTTTTGAACCAAGACATTCACACTTACAACCACACACACTCACACACCCATACATCTGAACAATCCCACCAAAACTGACGCATTCATTTTTCTGATCAGTCACACGCCTTGCTTTATGCCCTTATTTATACAACAATGGTGGCGGCCTTAAAACAAACCCAAGGAGGTCTAGTGAGGAAACTCAATAATATATTAATAAATATATACATAGACCAAAAAACAAGCACTACCCCCTTAAGAATAACAAAGGTTAGACAATAAATATGCTTTTAACAATATCAAACCTGACCTAGTGCGACCATATTTCTGCCGTCTCATCTTGACCTCTGATATGGCCGGGAAGGAGCCTAACTTTCACATACAGGATTGGTTTTCAGACTTTTTAGTCTTGTTTTACAGTTACCAAAGATAGAGAGAGGCGCGGATTATATATATAAAAACAAGGAGCCTAGAGAGTATCAGACAAGTCGAGGCTGCGTCTAAAAATGATCGAAAAAGGTGGGCGTGTAGATAAATTGATAGATAGTCACGTTCCCGTTGCGTTTGGTGAGCAGGAAGATGTTGATCACTATCGGCGTATCAATTTTCCGCGGGTCCGGCCGGGGAGTGTTTCGGTCCCTTCACTGTTGATCAGATGATGCTCATGGCGTGTGAGAGCGGTGGGGGAGGGGAGGGGGAGGGGGAGTTAGTGGTGGGGGAGGGGAAGGGGGGGAGAGATGATAGGGGAGGGGAAGGGGGATTTAGTGGTGGGGGAGGGATGGGAGGGGTGGGGGAGTTAGTGGTGGGGGAAGGTATGATAGGGGAGGGGAGGGATGATAGGAAAATGGGTGAACGGGGAATGGAGAGGTAGAATGAAAGGGAAAGGAAAAGGAAAGGTGGTATGCTAGGAAAAGGGTAGGGATTGGTGGAATGAAGCGAAAGCGGAAGGGAAGGGGAAGCAAGGAATGATAATAGGGAAGTGAGAGCGAATGGTGAAAGGAGGGGCATGGGGTGAAGTGAATAGGAAGAAATGGATGGTAACAAAGAAAAAGATATGAGGTGAAAGAGAGGGATTGATTGGGAAGGGTGGAAGATAGGGGGGAGGGAAAGGAAGGATAGGGTGAGAGATAGGAAGATGAGGAATTCACTTACATACAACATATTACGGAAGGGTTTTTCTTTTTTTCTTGTATACAAAATCATACGGGATTGGCAACGGTTTTTCCACATGCTTAGGAATTAAGTTATTATCTTCATTCCATTCCGACCTACGGTTTAATCTTTGAAACATATTTGACGACCCTTTCGTCCATCTAATTTCTTCTTAATAAAATTTAACTGCCTAATCACCTACCCTCATTCCTAATTATAATTGACGGTGAAATGGACATGCATCTCCTTTGGCTGTGCGTTCACTTATCCAATGCTGCTCCTTAATATGTAATGTACTCATTTCCATTCTTCTTATAATATTTCTTCCTTATCAATATTATCATTGTTATATTTATGTATCACCCTCCTCACCTTTCTGTATCACCCTCCTCACCTTTATGTATCACCCTCCTCACCTTTATGTATCACCCTCCTCACCTTTATGTATCACCCTCCTCACCTTTATGTATCACCCTCCTCACCTTTCTGTATCACCCTCCTCACCTTTCTCTCCGTATTCTTCTCAGCTATGTAGGCCCTTTCTCTGACCCCTGCTCCTGACCCAGTCCTCTCGATTAAATCTTCCTTATAAGAGTGCCCTCTGACTCACTCCTCTTGATCAAGTTCTCATTACCCAATCCAACTAATCCATTCGGCTGAAAACAAATCCTTGTGATCCAATCCTCATTGTCCTGTCTAATTGATCTATAATCTCCTGATCCAGTCTTTCTCTTTTCTTTTCATTCAATCCCTCTGATTCAACCTCCCTTATATTACTCAACCTCCATGGGAGTCATTCTCACCCAATCCTCATAATGCAATCCCCTTGACCAATCCTCATAATCCAAACATATTTATTCAATCGTCCTCCTGAACCCCTTCTTATCGTCTTCCCAGCTCCCCCTCTCCCCATTCTTCCACAACACTTCCCTATTTCTCACCCATAACTCTCACATTTTTTTTCCTTTCTCTCCTCTTGCATCACAGAACAAGCCTCTCCTATGTTGTATCGGAACCACCACTTACGTTTTTCACAGCTTATATTTCCACATCATTTCTGTTCACTTTATTCCGTAAGCAAGGTCAGGGAGAAAGTGGCAGTGGGAGAAGTAATTATGCATCGTAAAGGCGATATATGATGAAACATAACTAAAGAAAAACACTGAACGTAAATATCAAATAAACATGCTCAAGGAAATGCAAAACAAGAATATAAATAAATGGCTGTAAATTATTTCGTAGTCCACACTAATACTAATAATGCATCCTATATTGAATCACATTCACGTCAGCACATACACGCACGCACGCACACACACACACACACACACACACACACATGTGTATTTTCAGCTCATCAGGTTGCCATTCTTTAATAAACGGTGTATTATTATTATTATTACACACATATACAGTAATGTATATACGGAATATATACCTACTCCATATATTTAATTTATATATATTTCTTCAACTGCTGGTCGCACACTATCGCAAGGACGCCTGGAAGAAAGACGAAGGCGGAAAAAATCATAAACCCTCGTCTATTGACACAAAAATTATCCGCGGCGACACCCCCATAAATAAGCCCCACATAAAGGACGGGGGGGGGGGGGGGGGGGGAGTGAGGGTGGAGGGGGGCGTGAGGTAGGGGGGGTGAAGGGGGACCGGAGGTAGGGGGGGGGGGGGCGTGAGGTATGGAGGGAAGGGGGGCCTGAGGTATGGGGGGAGGGAATCTGAGGTATGGGGGGAGGGGGGCGTGAGGTATGGGGGGGAGGGGGCGTGAGGTATGGAGGGAAGGGGGGCCTGAGGTATGGAGGGAAGGGGGGCCTGAGGTATGGGGGAGGGGGCCTGAGGTATGGGGGGAGGGGGGCGTGAAGTATGGGGGGGAGGGGGCCGGAGGTATGGGGGGAGGGGGGCGTGAGGTATGGGGGGAGGGGGCCGGAGAGGTATGGAGGGAAGGGGGGCCGGAGGTATGGAGGGAAGGGGGGCCTGAGGTATGGGGGGAGGGGGGCCTGAGGTATGGGGGGAGGGGGGCGTGAAGTATGGGGGGGAGGGGGCCGGAGGTATGGGGGGAGGGGGGCGTGAGGTATGGGGGGAGGGGGCCGGAGGTATGGAGGGAAGGGGGGCCTGAAGTATGGGGGGAGGGGGGCGTGAGGTATGGGGGGAGGGGGGCCTGAGGTATGGGGGGAGGGGGCCGGAGGTAAGGGGGTGGGGTAGGGGGGCGTGAGGACGAAAGTGAAGCCGCCAGACGAAAACCGCGGACGACATAAATAATCGGTAAAAACTGGCGGCGGACGACAAGCCGGACACGACCCCCGAGAGTAACGACACGCCGCCTCATGCTTGCTTGCGGGGACGGTCATCTATGGGGAGAAGGTTTTATTAACCACTACGATCTTCATAGGCGCCATGTTATAAAGCACTGTGGCCCGTTATAAAGTTCGCATATTCCATCTTCACCCTGAATTACCACGAATGCCGAATGTAAGGTATTCGTCTTTCACACCTCATCGTTTGACGTGAGGTAACTTGGCTCAGGTTCGGTTATCATGTTTGGATAGGATACGATATGATTATGTTAGGGTAAGGATTGGGTGAATCAAGTTAAAGCTCGGAATGAACATTGGGATGACTTAAGGTAAGCTATCTAACATACATCCTTATATTGAAATATACAATAATATTCTACACACGGTCTAAAACATGGAGACTACTGTAAGGAAGTTGGTTAGATTCTCCTTATTGGCATCTCCGGGACAAAAGGGGGTCGCTTCGTGGTGGGAGTAGTCATTTTAAAACAAACTCACGCGCACGGAAAATACAGGTGATCACGCAGGTGCAGGCCCACACGGAAATGAATGCATGCAGTTTCGTTAGTAGGGACTCCGATGCGCATGAAGCCATTGGTGCGTGTAGTTAAATAAACAAACTATGTCTAAATATAGGACTCATTGTTACAAGAACTCAAATACCTACTATCTAGAACTCATAGAGCATGAATGTATATACAGGTATATATATATATATATATATATATATATATATATATATAAAACAATGCATAGTAATAGTAATTAGCGTCACTATACTCACTCATACACTCTCTCTCTCTCTATCTCTCCCTTTAACACACACACACACACACCCACAACAGTTACCAGACAGGTTGGGCTAGGAAGGTAAACTGTGGCACGACGGAAGCGAGTGCATGACCAAACTTCCCAGTGAAAGCATCAACTAAATGTCCCTCGATAAAAAATATATATATATGCTCAAAACATAACAGCTGTGGACTTTCTCAAATAAAAGGTTAATCATATTTATGACTGCCCGTTCAACTTGTACGTGTAAGCGTGCATTCATAACAGGCCGAATATATATATATATATATATATATATATATATATATATAAAATTATACTATAACTAAATGGGCATCAAAGGCCTCCTGATTGGATTGAAAGTCACCCCATTCTCCCTGAATACTACATAATGATCATTACTATCAGATAAAAGAGAAACAACGTAAATTTCGTACCCGGGCACATACAAAAACACAAGAACTCTACCCCCCCCCCCCCCCCTCCCCCAACAACACTAGTTTAAGGAGAGTCAAGTAGTGCCAGTTCCGCCCCCTCCGGCACTACCTCACCTCTTCTTCACCTGGCCGGGGACACCTTCTTGCTCACAATACTAAATAACTCCAAAATTACGCGTGTCACCGAGACCAAAATTTATGACAGACAAAACCACTGGGTTGTATTTATGGGGTGCCGGGGAGTTTTGGGAGCGTGCTTGTGCTCCTGTGTGTTTTACTGTTTGTGTATGTTGCCCTGTGTGCGGGTTTGGCTATATTGCTCTGTGAGAGTTTGGTTCTGTGTGTGTGTGTGCGTGTGCGTGTGCGTGTGCGTGTGTGTGTAATCTAAATGTTTTAAACATTGAATATTGTTTAAAATGCCACTAAAAGGACGAAGATGGATGTCCAATTAATTTATTTGTTTGCTTGCAACTTATTTGGACATAGAAAATGTTCTACCTTCATCGGAGATGGCAGGCATCTATAAATGGTAGATTTTGCGTTTTAATTGTTGTTGTTGTTGTCTATATGGAGAGGGAGTAAACATTTGAATTGTCGCTATGTTTAGAAATACAACTTCAAAATTGGTATGGATATAGATATGATCATCCATACGCCGCATGCCACTGCACATCCAACACTAAAAATCTCAAGGTACAGTCACCAGGATTTGCATGCAGTTCATCGTGACTGCAACTGGGGAGAAAAAGTGTGCACATTTGTGAATTGGCACAAATTCACACACACACACACACACCTTTTATCTTTGTCTAAGTGGTTCCCATCCAAACTGTTCTATTTATCTACTTAGCACGACCGTTAGTCCATTAAACCTCCCTCTTTCAAGTTTTCAATTTGTATCAAGATGGCGCGCCTGTTTTTCAATTCTGATTTCTCTCCTCACTTTCTCCGTATCTCCTTATCAGCCACAGTCCTCTTTTCTCCTCTTTCTTATCGGGCCATCTTAAGTTTTTCCGTGTATTCTGGAGCGTATTCTCTTACCATAATTATTGCCTGCACCTCCGGGTCTCCCTTTCTTCCCAGCCTCTTAGCACGTCATTGGCTTCACTTCTATTTTGGGGGGAGATTTTGGCTGATGTGTGTGATCCAGCTGCCGCGTTATATTTTGCATTATATATATAACATAAAATCATTATAAAGTGCTACAATAGCCCTATATGATTCCAGGCTATTTATCGTTCTTGCCCAATCACAATGGCTGACAATACCCTCAATGATAATTACAAAACGTTTGGCGATGTTAAGAACATTTGCCCCATTTCTGTTAATTTTAAGACTTTTAGTGCCATTTAGTTGTCAATCTTTTCCTGGCGAGCGATAGCGAGCCTGTAATTTAGGAGGAATTCCACCAATATCAAATTATGTATTAAAACATGTCTGTCTTTTGCACCTCAAAATCCATCTTTAAGAACTTCAACATATAAGACAAAATCATAAAGGTAACTGAAGTACTCCAATACATTCCTTTCATGGTACCTTTCTTTTGCCTGTCCATTTTCTAAGTTTATCTTAAGGGGAGGTTTTTAGTTAGTTCGCTAGACCTCCATCAAGCTTAACATTACAGCCCCTACACCCCCTTTCAAGATAAATTTTGTATATTTTTCGGTAGAAAAATGTCCCGGCCGAAGGCCGGTTCCTCCTAAATTACAGGCTCGCTATCGCTCGCCAGGAAAAGATTGACAACTAAATGGCACTAAGTCTTAAAATTAACAGAAATGGGGCAAATGTTCTTAAAATCGCCAAACTAATGGGGCGAACGTCTTAAAATATCAAGAGCAATGGGGCTAACCATGAGGGAGAAAGGAGTCAAGAAAAATATCCCTCAAGTGGAAATCTCCCCTTAATACGGACGATTTCTGGGGTAGCTGCCACTTTGCTTCCACCCATTCTCTCGACTGATTTTTTTTTTTTTTTTTTTTTTAAAGTGTACCTTGCTTTTTCCCTTCTCCCTTTTGAATGTCCAGAGTGAGAATATGGCGAGGAAACTTTCACGTGTCGAGCCAGAGAAATATAAGGTGGCCTGAATCACACACACACACACACACACACACACACACACACACACACACACACACACACACACACACACACACAAGAAAAACAAATGGTCAAAATTAAAATGCTTGTATATAGATATTAGGGATAGAGTTAAATGGGCTGGACTGGTACACTGAAACAATTACCAGCAAATTTAAAAGTAAAAGCCCATTAACTCCCTCTGTGCCGGGGACGTCTTTTACATTTTATTTTTGCTACATTCAGACGATTTTATGCAGTTTAAAAAGTATCTGTGGTAGTAAAAAGGGTTAAGTGAGATAGTTCGAAGCCTGTTCACTGCTGGAGGCCCTTTTTAAACTGAATATAATCGTCTAATATAGTCGGAATAAAGTTAAAAGGACGGCACAAGTACTGAAAGGGTTAATTACCACTTACAAACATCTAATTCAATAACAATGCCTCGTACCTGCAGCTTACCTTTAATATTGAGACATTGAGGCCGTAAATAATGAGTACTAATGACGGTTTATAATAATTGTGAGAGCTGAAAATTAGTTTTACGTTGGAAATAGTGTTGCGACTGCAGTGACCTTATATTGGGATTGGCTTTAATACAATACGGTAACTGTGTGTGTGTATGTGTGTGTGGGTGTGTGTGTGTGTGTGGGTGTGGGTGTGGGTGAGTGTGTGTGTGTGGGTGTGGGTGTGTGTGAGTGTGTGTGTGTGTGTGTGTGTGTGTGAAATATATTACAACACAAAGAACCGTACATGCCAAAGAACCGTACATGCCAAAGAACCATACATGCCAAAAGAAAAGAAAAATATAATAATTCCTTCTTTAGATAGTTATATTTTCAATTGCTCGTACAACAGATTACTTATATAGTGTTAAGGGGAGATTTCCACTTGAGGGATTTTTTTCTTTACCCCTTTCTCTCTCATGTTTAGGCCCATTGCTATTGAGATTTTAAGATGTTCGCCCCATTAGTTTGGCGATTTTAAGAACCCTCGCCCCATTTCTGTCAATGTTAAGACCATTCGTTACATATAGGTGTCGATTTTTTCCTGGCGAGCGATAGCGAGCCTGTATTTTAAGGGGAACCGGCCTTTGGCCGGGAAATTTTTCTACCGAAAAATGTACAAATTTATCTTGAAAGGGGGTCTAGGGGGAGTAATTTTAAGCTTGATGGAAGTCTAGGGAATCAACTAAAAACCTCCCCTTAATAATGTGTTCAACTGTCAAAACAATGATATACAGAATTTTGCCTAATATGCTTACGTTCACAACCTTGAAAACATATATCTGTTCTACTCATTGGTGTGCACCATACAAGCTACAGTTAGACAAATAATGCTTACAGTGCAATTATGTTTATGAAAATATAATATACACAAGCGAAACCTATGTTTAGCCAACGAAACAAAGTCCATTCCATCTCAATTATTATCCCCTGCTAACTGTATTTACTGGAATGCAGGAAGCACATGAAAACAAATACTCGGGCTTCACACATGAAACAAATACTCGGGCTTCACACATGAAACAAGATTTTTATTTTTAAACGACAGGTGCTCAGGCCCTCATCAAGATTGTCCGGAGTCGACAGACCAGAAAAACGGAGGGGACGAAATGTCAGATTAAATTAAAATGTACTGTCTATCTTTCCACGCAGATGACGACTTTCTTACATATACTGTATACAAAATACAGTAAACACAAAACAAAATCAAATATAAGGAGAGTTTAGTTTTTCATTTAAAAGAAGGAACAAATCTATAAGCAATGTAATACAATCAAATTCTGTGCACCTAATGGAGTCCTCAAGCCATGCAAATTACATATTATGTCTTGAAAAGCGTTAATATCTTCCTCTATCACCAGCCTATATTATTCAGATTAGGAAGGACCTCTAGAAATCGACGCCTAAATTAATTATCGCGGGTTATCAATATAATTTCTTAGTTGCATGACGTTATCTGGAGGTAGCTGAAATAATTAAAGTAATATAATTGAAAGGGTTAACAGTATATTCCAAACAATCTAACTATCTATCGCAATCCTCATTACCACCAATATATTCTCGTTATCCTCGTTACAATCATCCTTACTACCAATATCAACACAAACCACATCACCACCACTATCTTAATCTATCTAAGACCACCACAATTGTTATCCTCACCACTAAAGTAACCAGCGAGGAGAGCCTCCATGTTATGTTATTTATTCTTTCTTTCACATATGTTTGGTAGATTAGCTACAAACAGCCTCGAAATGTCTAGTAGATCGGCTGCTACTTGTTTTCCTTAGTACTCCACTGTACAACTCTCATGATAACCTCAATAACTTCTAACAACTATCACCATCGCCAAAATAATAATCACCACTCGTATATCCACCACAAGCATCTCCACAATCCTTCCAACAACTACTATCTACCCCCCCCCCTCCCCAGCCCACGCCGCCCACGCCGCCCACGCCCCCCCCCCCCCCCCCCACAGCAGCAGTGAGCAGGGACCCCACCGTGACCACAGGTTGACCCAACACACACGACCGGGGGCAGCTCTAAAGTCTCTCCCAGTGCACTCACCCGGCAAATTAACCACATACAACCTCCTGTTTATAACATAAGTTCAACAACAGTAAAGGTGGGGTCGTTCTAACTCACACTATGTTATAACATAAGTTCAACAACAGTAAAGGTGGGGTCGTTCTAACTCACACTATGTTATACCCTGTTCCAAATAGGTTGGCCAGAAATTGTGACCCCCTTAACCTCTGTAACTCGAAAAGGGCTAAAAGAAATGGGCTGTATATTTCCACACCTATTCCCTGGCTGACCCTTCCCAATGGTATAAATATTAGTTTGATTACGGTAGTCGTTT
Source organism: Paralithodes platypus (assembly GCA_032716605.1). Taxonomy (NCBI): domain Eukaryota; kingdom Metazoa; phylum Arthropoda; class Malacostraca; order Decapoda; family Lithodidae; genus Paralithodes; species Paralithodes platypus. The sequence continues at coordinate 46,001,002 of CM064495.1, forward strand.
GGGAGTTATAGGCGTCAATGTTCAAGAGTGTAGGCCTACTTGTTTGAAACTAGGTATAGCATAATAAGGTAAGGATACTAATCAGGTAAGGGATTTACCAAGAATGACACCTTCTGTGGACCCTAGTAGTTATGCTGATGTCTTTTGACTACTATAACTAATTGAAAAGACATCCGAGAAGATGAATACTGTGTGTGTTACGTGCAGTGTTTGGACAGAAACGAATTTTCGTATGGCTAAGCTTGTGGGAGTCTGTAATGGTATCCATTTGGGTACCAAAGGAAGATACTGACCAATTTACCTGATTCTTTCGATATATGTTGTGTCGAATATTCTCCAGCAGACAGGCAGACACACAGGCAGATGCACAAAAGTGGTTACAATACCAGGATACCGCGGGCGACACATAGGGTAACTTTTAATAACAAAAAGCGTATAGAGAGCATCTACAATCTATACGTGCATAAACAGTATATTTTACCTGATTGTATACTTATTCCAGAACCATGCCTATCAGGATTCAAAGTCATATTACATTTATAGTGAACAAGGGTGATTTACAAAAATTAATAATGAGACTGAGGCCATGAGCATATGGTTTGAGAAGTGGAGTAGGCCTAGTGGGGGTACATGTGGAAAAGATTCTAATAAGAGTTTGTAGTACTTGCAAAGGGATGTTCTCGGACAGCGTGTTGTGGTGGAAGGATTATAATAAGAGAGTTAATGTTAGTGTAATTGTAAGGTGCCTGATCCAACACAATGGCTACTATAAAGAAGTTGCCGCCATCTCCCTATCAAAAAACACTCCTACCCCTCGTCTGTTTATATTGTGACATTTAGGACCTTGGAAAAGTATCTATTTTGGTTCGCATTATCAACCCTTCAAGCTAATTATGATATTTTCAAAGTGGCCCAAGACGATTATATTTCCAATGAAGATGACCTAGCCTACTTATATCAAAGGAAATACCAAATATATTAACGTATTCAGGCTGAATATAGCTTAATAATTCAGATACAGTCTGCAAACATTGACAAATTTGTCCAGGATAATAGGCCAATATCTATATTTTTGACATACATTAGTATGATAGTTTAAAAAACACATTATACTCTCCTTAAAATAAGTCTTACCAACTATCATAATTATAGATCTCTGATACTCATGACCTTATTCCCCTAAAATAAACGAAAAGGTAGGAAAAGAATATTATCCAACACTGCTACAAACTTAATGCAAATTTCCTTGATCCATGGGGATTCATTTACATATACCCTTGCCTGTTTTTAGGTAAAAGGACTAGTGGGGAGGAGCTGGGAAAAAAGTGTCTTGCAATGCTATTATTTCTCACTTTGAAATTGGTTAGGCAGATTAGCTACAAACTGCCTCGTAAAGAGTAGTAGATGCGAGTGTCTTGCCTTAATTAGTGCTACCTTATTCAGAACAAACAGTTTAATATACACTAGGATCCAGAAATATAAAGCCTGAAGTGGCTCCCCGCCGCCTCTGCCGGGTCCCTCACTCCCCCTCCTCCTGCAGATATGGCCACGGCGATCAGTTAAAAGCCTTTCAGAGTTTGAAGAGCCTACCTGCACATTAGCCGCTAAATTAGGGCGTCACAGAGCCGATCCGGGCCTCGCTTGATGGCATAAACGCTCAGATATAATTCCGCAGCCTAATTGCCGGGTGAAAAGTCATAAAGAGTTCTGATTGGCTGTTTTTACCGAGGCTTGAAGGGTGGTTAGCCATCTGGACCTGAGGAGGCGCTTCATCATCCCGCTTCCAAGCATCCGTCCTCCTCCTTAATGACTTCTCACTCGCGCACCCTAGAGATGTGCCTGAAGTGCCTGGCTATAGTCAAGGTCCTCTACAATGAAGAAATCGAATAACTTCTCACATTAATTATGCCATTTAATGAGCCACAAACGCATACCAGCTAAAAATTAATATTTTGTATGCCTTGCGGTTTGTACATTCGGTCCGTAAACAAAATAATCTGGGTTCGATTTCTGGACAGAAAGAAAGCGGTAAATGCATTTGTTTACTTACCAGTAAATAAAAGGAACGTGTAGGATGGCCTTTGTGAAGTCCCTCCGTCTATGGTATATTCTATCAATATTGAAGACTAAAGTCGTGTAATTGACTACATTGTCATTTAACCCAGGATGAATTTATATATAATTAGATAATGGATATATAAGTTCTGCAGCTAACCGGTCTATATTTACTATAATGTCTCTAGATCATGACAGTTCTAATTTTGGTAGGAAGGTGTCATATAGCCAGACCTACGACCAGCCTCAGACCGTTTAGTACCTCCTGACTCCCTGGCTGAGAGTGTACGGGGCTAATTGGTTTGGTAGGGACTGTTACGTTAAGGGGGAGGTACTCGATTTTTCTGGACAGCCTTCTACCTCATGTTTAGACCCATTAGTTTTGCGATGTTAAGACTTTCATTTACTAGTTTGGCGATTTTGAGACCTTTCGCCCCATTACTTTGTCAATATTATGACCTTTCGTGCCGTTTAGGTGTCGATTTTTTCCTGGCGAGCGAAAGCGAGCCTGTAATTTTTTGAGAAACTTGCCATCGGCCGGGACATTTTTCTACCGAAAAAAGTACAAATACATCTTGAAAGCGGGTATAGGGGGTGATTTAAAAGCTTGATGGAGGTTTAACGAGGAAACTCAAAATGTAATAAATAAATGAATAAGTAGCCCCCAAAACAAGCACTAGCCCCTTAAGGTATACTCCAAGCGCTTCAACTTATTTTACACCCCATCATAAGTTATACCTTCCGTGTCTGTTACCCAGAGGTATTATACGCTTTAGGGATATAATATAAATATATATATATATATATATTTTTTTTTTCTCTCTCTCCATGGTCTAGAGTCTAGACTTTGGTTCATTCAATCAGATAACGCCACTTTGTTTTGACTACTTCCAGACGATTTTATTCAATTGAGGGAAGACCTGTTGTAATTAGATGGTTATTATATATATTAGCTTAACCATTTCTTCCGGAAGTTTCTTTCCAAGCTGAGTAAACTCCTTTCGATGTAGCATTAATATGATATAACAAAACGTCTGACCAAACAAACAAACGTCTGACCAAACAAACAAACGTCTAACCAAACAAACAAACCTTACAAGGTCTAAAACTACAATATCCTATAGGCCTATTCTAGTTTTGAAATTACATTCTATATTAATCAACTTTCCCTTATCACAATTATAATCGATAAAAGTTACATTGCATTGACTATTTTGCTCATGTAGACCTTTGAGTGATATGCAGTAGGTCCTTTTTAGTTATATAAATACATAGTTTTAACAAAACTTATATTTAGAGTGTTTCAAAGGGCGACTCCTAAGTATCTAAAGGGAATACGCAATTGATAATAGTCACATAACTGTACCACTTCTAAAATGAACACTGCGTTGCTTACCTGTCTATGTAGGTTTGTGAGTAATAGGAAAATAGACCAAACTGTCTAGCCATCTACCTATCTATATACTCAGGCCCCATGCCCACTTTTCCTATTTATTAATTAATTTATTTAGTTATTTATTTAGTTATTTTTGTTTTGGGTGGGGACTGACTCAAGACAGAGCCAGAATAGGGACAACACAACATAAAACAATGAACACACAAAAACATAATACAAATTCACCAAACGTTACAGTACTTTATTATTGTTATTCTTGCTAGTTTGGAAATTACCCAACATTAACTAATCTGCCATCAGGAGTGCTTCAAAGAGCGACTCCCTATCATCAGACAGGAATATGTTGCTCTATTGTTAAGGGGGCAGTGGCAGCTTTTTTGGGTTATTAATTAATGTATTCATTTATTTTTTAGTTTCCTCGCTAGACCTCCATCAAGCTTAGAATTACACCCCCTAGACCCCCTTCAAGATAAATTTGTACATTTTTCGGTAGAAAAAATTCCCGGCCACTCTTAAAATTACAGGCTCGCTATCGCTCGCCAGGAAAAAAATCGACAACTAAATGGCACGAAAGGTCTTAATATCGACAAATAAATGGGGCAAAAGTCTTAAAATTGACAAACTAATGGAAGGAACGCCTTAAAACCTCAAAACTAATATGCTAAACATGAGGGAGAAGGGAGTCCATAAAAATCGAGTAGAACCCCCTTAAGGGTTGAGAGGGAGATGAGGAACGGGGCGGGTGATACGAGCCATGACCGTATCTTGTACTGTTTTATTGTGATCGTGACTGGTCCTCCACTTATTGTGCGGCGCTCTGCAGGCTCTGAGGGGGGTGGGAGGTGGAGGTGGTTGGTGGTGGAGAGATGGAGCTGGGGGTTGGTGGTGGAGAGGTGGAGCTGGGTGAAGTTTCTGTAGATCTGGGGGGACTGTTAGTAGTGGTGGAGAGGTGGAGTACTGGCTACGGGGTGTCCGGGTTGGTGGTGGAGAGGTGGAACAGAGGTGAAGTCTCTGTGGATCTGGGGGGCCTGTTAGTAGTTGGTGGAGTAATGTGGTGGAGAAATTAGGTGGAGTAATGTGGTGGTGGAGCTGGGGTGAAGTCTCAGTAGATCTGAGAGACTGCTTGTAGGTGTGGTGGTGGAGAAGTGGAATAATGGATACAGGGTGTGTGGATGTTTGTTTGAGATTTGGAATTGAGTTGGAAAACGAATCACAAAGTCAATAATGAAGTATTAGACTGAGATTGACTCCGTAAATGTGTGAGTTGGTGGAGGATTGAAGTTGAGAACTGAGGTAGGGTATGTAGGGATGTTAGTAATACATTTTGTAATTAAGAAGGTAAAACAAGCCATCTACTGTATGATGTTGATGAAGGACGGTAGCCCAATATCATAAACTAGTTAGATATAAAAAGGTAGTGTTGTGAAATAAAGGTACAGCCGCCAACAATAATAACTATTACAGACCCACGTTCAATTATACCATTTAACCTGTATTGTTTCGTATATCAAATCCCAAAAGCAGGATTTAACCTTTAATTTGATAGTTTAAGACTGCATTGTTTGGTTGTTATTATATTATTTATATACTCTTAAGTAGTTATAATTGCATACAGTATTATAGCTCTGTAACAGTTGTTGTTGTTGTTGTTGTTCCCCAAGCTGCCTGGCCGAACAGCCCCAAGGCCCCGAGCAATTCCAAGGCCATAACCGAGCGCCCCCACTCCGTAACAGTTATCTCAGTTGGTGGGTGTATGTCATTGAAATGTATAGATAATGTTATTGTACTAGTGCTAAAGATCCTAATGTAATTTGTAATCACGATTTCCTGTTTTGGTATAGCATCGTGTTGAGAGGTTCTGTAAATCACTACGAAAGTCGTGTTATATGTTTCGAGAATGACCACTATTACAGAGAGGACAACAATTTGACACTTTGAGCCTATACTATATTACTGGGGTAATGAGAACTAGATAAGGGACGGGTCACCGGCTTGTTATGTGTCTCTCCTTTTCTCACTTTCCCTGGCTTGTATCCATTCGGCCCCATTCAGCCAACTGTTTTAAGACGTTTATCCCCATACAGGTGTCGATTTCTTCCTGGCGAGCGATAGCGAGTCAGCATTGTATGGAGAAATCTGGCTTCACCGGAGACATTTTTCTATCGAAAAATGTACAAATTTAGCTTGCTGTCAAAACAAAAATATATATATGCTGGCTCGCTACCGCTCGCCAGGAAAATAATGACACTTGGATGGGGGTAAACGTCTTAAAATAGTAGGCTGAATGGGGCCGAATGGATACAAGCCAAAGAGAGAGGGAGAGAAAGAAACAAAAAGCGAGGTGGGCCCACTTAATGGGCTTGGCGATGCAATCAGTTACAGATATTCTCGTTCACATATTTAGAACCATAGGGTAACTGCATTTTACAAGTGAGCATAATTAAAAAGTAGCAAAACACTAAAGGAAATTCATAATTATGTGTGTGATATTTTCAATACTTACATGCATCAAAATAATGTAATATTTATTATTAATGCATGTACAGCAAAATGTATAGTTAAATGCACAATAAATGCTTTCCAATGAACAAATGTTTGATTTGAACGATATTCAACCTTAGTGTGTTGATTTAAGTTTTATTGATTAACTTATCACTTAAAAGAACCCCTACAGTCAAATACAGTATATAGGATGAAATGAAACGCAGTATTAAAAATAAAAAAACATTTATTGAGAAGTATTTACGTACTCTCAAAAACACCCGCGTACCGTTTACTTCAGTTCCAAGTTACCTAACTATCATGACAAATGCAATACTACCAGGGTAGGTTGGAACCGAATGCAACTGTACATGATACGTTTTCTCATCATATTAATCCTTTCACGCATTTATGACGCAGAGGTTGCCAGATTAGCAATAAGAAATAGAGTTCTCTCACTCTTATAATTACTTTCTCCAAAATTAGTTTTCTGCCCACAGCTAACTCAAAGACAACTGCAGAGGTTGAAGTAACTAAACTAAAGGTTTCTAAATACCCCTGCTGGTAACAAAGGCATTAAAGTATTCCCAATAGGCTCAAAATCGCGTCATATGTCGGAGAGGGTTAAGTATTATCAATGTGAACACAGACAACAAATCAGATTTAAACAGAGCAATCTAAAATAGGTGATTTATGGCCTACTTATTTGGAACAAGGTATAGCTCGAGGTGACTTGTATAACACAGGGAGGAGAAGCATAAAAAAATACCTTGCCTCCAATACATTGTGATATTTGAAGACGTACATTGTAAAAATAATATGATTTGAAAAGGGTATTTGAAGTGTCCATACAAATTTACCTATTTAAAGGTACATTGGTAGTAATAAACCGATTTAATATAAGGATATAAAGGTATATTACCATATATAAACTTCATACCCTTTTAATACCCTTGACATTTTACATTGCAGACTGGTTCTTGATTGTCACAGGGAAGGCTACCAAGTGGATAAAGATACAATGATCATAACTAATAAATTATACATTCATAATGGTATTTATATTCATGCAATTTTAATTCACGAACTCCTTTATATTATAATTTTAATATCTGTACTCCATGACTATTAAATTTGTAACTCATAATAAAATAGGGCAAGCGGTATGTCATGGGTGTTCATCAGAATATGGGAGGTGAATGTGCCAGCTCAATCCTTAATATTACACATGATGAAGGAGCTAAACACCTTCGCCTTCAATATCCTATAAAGAATGTGTAAATCCCTGGGGAATTTGATGATGCATATAGTTCAAGAGTGTGGCACCAAGATATGAACCTGATACAGGTTCTGCGAAATGGAGACATGAGTTTTCCACATGTTTTTGTTTTTGTTTTCCTTTATAGTTTGAAGGTGGATTTAGTTGTTCTTGTAATTTGTGTAAGTGTTGTTTGAAGTGGGTAAACAATTACTTCAAATTAATGCTATGCACGAATTCGTTAAGGTGTTTTCACCAAGTTCATGTCTATTCAACTGTGCATACCTGTAAATAATAAATATATATAGTGCAACAGGTAACAATTCCAGGCATTCAAACGTGTAGTCAAATGATTATCTTGTTGCTTGATTCCCAGTACTGTAGTCTCGTAGATAATACCACATATTCGTCAACCCCTAACTGTTTGGTACATTACCATACACCTAGAAGTCAACGAAAACGGGTAAAAGATGCTCATAAGTTGCTTCATCTTCATAGGATTCTTACTGTTTGCTTCTTGACTGCCAGTACTATGGTCTCGTAGATATTACCACGTCTTCGCACAACGCTCAACTGCCTGGTATCCATACCAGGCAGTTGAACTCAGACGACTACGGGCAAAGGATGATCAATAGTAACTTCATCTTCACCTCATTCTCGCTGATGGAATAACTTGGTCCTGGTGTGGTTCTTGTTGATGGTCCTGATGACGGTGGGATGAATAAGGGGATTTAGGAGATATTCTGAAGTGTACCACCTGTAGTGAACGGACGGCAACTAACGAACAGATTTACATGGATTTACAGAGAATTAGACATATACACAGAGCATCTGATCCCAACGAGGTGATCTGGACATAACAAAATAGTAGTAAACTATTTATTCCCTTATTTTAATTAAGTGGAAGAAAAGGACAGTAAATCAAACGGCTCTCGCACTGATACACTGACCTTATGATCCAAGAGAGGTGGTCAAGACTTAATTCTAGTAGAGTTAGCAGAACCCCAAGTAAACAAAACAAGGCGGAATAATAGGATATCACTGCATGGATGGTAGTGGATAGGGGTCTCTCCAACAGATTTACATACATTTATTCTGATGATAGTAGGTGTTACAATGTATTTGACGCCCGTGACCGTCAACTGGTAGCTTAACACTAGCGGATTCACACAGTTGACCAGACCACTGCCTCAGGGAGTGGTCAAATATATCATCGTCTGAGGCAGTGGTCGGTGGCACCGTATGTAGTGGATAATGAGTCAGGACGGTCTTGTGCCACAGGTGTCGTGGGAGTAGCCGTCAAGTACTGGAAGACATCATTGCATAGTTGTCATTGAACCAACACTTGAGGTTGCAGTTAATAACAACACAACCTCAAGTGTTGGTTCGAGGCACCTAGCAAGATGTGAAATGAAGAGTAGGAACTGAATATGAACACATACAGTTTGAGAGGGTCTACATCACTAGTTTTTCAAGATGTCAAGAGATGATTATACAGTTGTAAAATGTTAACTACAACACAAACGTGAATAAATATCATAATTTATGTTGATTGCACTATAAGCTGGTGTCATACTAGATATTTTACCAGCACATTGCATCAGAGTATACTACTTTTATAAACAAGGATAGTAGATAGAATCGAGAGGCTTGTATTATTAATATTGCTTAATTCTATGGGATACCAAATTATAAAATCAAATATAATAAAGACAAAATAGCGCCGAATTGACAAATCACTACAGTATATACTCCAGTATTATCAGGCAGTTATAAATGCACCACCCCTACCCTATTATCTCGCCCATGATCAAAGAATCAGATATTCAGATGGTTCTTGTTGATGGCCCTGATGACGGTGGGACGAATAAGGGGTTTAGGAAATATTCTGAAGTGTACCACCTGTAGTGAACGGACGGCACTTACGAGAAGATTTACATGGATTTACATAGAATTAGACATATACACAGAACATCTGATCCCAACGAGGTGATCTGGATATAAAAATTAGTAGTAAACTAATAATTCCCTTATTCTAATTCAGTGGAAGAAAGGCACAGTAAATCAAAAGGCTCTCGCACTAATACACTGAGCTTATGATCCAAGAGAGGTGGTCAAGACTTAATTCTAGTAGAGTTAGCAGAACCCCAAGTAAACAAAAAAAGGCGGAATAATAGGATATCACTGCATGGATGGTAGTGGATAGGGGTCTCTCCAACAGATGTACATACATTTATTCTGATGATAGTAGGTGTTACAATGTATTTGACGCCCGTGACCGTCAACTGGTAGCTTAACACTAGCGGATTCACACAGTTGACCAGACCACTGCCTCAGGGAGTGGTCAAATATATCATCGTCTGAGGCAGTGGTCGGTGGCACCGTATGTAGTGGATAATGAGTCAGGACGGTCTTGTGCCACAGGTGTCGTAGGAGTAGCCGTAAGTACTGGAAGAACATCATTGCATAGTTGTCATTGAACCAACACTTGAGGTTGCAGTTAATAACAACACAACCTCAAGTGTTGGTTCGAGGCACCTACAAGATGTGAAATGAAGAGTAGGAACTGCATATGAACACATACAGTTTGAGAGGGTCTACATCACTAGTTTTTCAAGATGTCAAGAGATTATACAGTTGTAAAATGTTAACTACAACACAAACGTGAATAAATATCATAATTTATGTTGATTGCACTATAAGCTGGTGTCATACTAGATATTTTACCAGCACATTGCATCAGAGTATACTACTTTTATAAACAAGGATAGTAGATAGAATCGAGAGGCTTGTATTATTAATATTGCTTAATTCTATGGGATACCAAATTATAAAATCAAATATAATAAAGACAAAATAGCGCCGAATTGACAAATCACTACAGTATATACTCCAGTATTATCAGGCAGTTATAAATGCACCACCCCTACCCTATTATCTCGCCCATGATCAAAGAATCAGATATTCAGATGGTTCTAGTTGATGGCCCTGATGACGGTGGGACGAATAAGGGGTTTAGGAAATATTCTGAAGTGTACCACCTGTAGTGAACGGACGGCACTTACGAGAAGATTTACATGGATTTACAGAGAATTAGACATATACACAGAACATCTGATCCCAACGAGGTGATCTAGACATAACAAAATAGTAGTAAACTATTTATTCCCTTATTTTAATTCAGTGGAAGAAAAGGACAGTAAATCAAACGGCTGTCGCACTGATACACTGACCTTATGATCCAAGAGAGGTGGTCAAGACTTAATTCTAGTAGAGTTAGCAGAACCCCAAGTAAACAAAACAAGGCGGAATAATAGGATATCACTGCATGGATGGTAGTGGATCGGGGTCTCTCCAACAGATTTATATACATTTATTCTGATGATAGTAGGTGTTACAATGTATTTGACGCCCGTGACCGTCAACTGGTAGCTTAACACTAGCGGATTCACACAGTTGACCAGACCACTGCCTCAGGGAGTGGTCAAATATATCATCGTCTGAGGCAGTGGTCGGTGGCACCGTATGTAGTGGATAATGAGTCAGGACGGTCTTGTGCCACAGGTGTCGTGGGAGTAGCCGTCAAGTACTGGAAGACATCATTGCATAGTTGTCATTGAACCAACACTTGAGGTTGCAGTTAATAACAACACAACCTCAAGTGTTGGTTCGAGGCACCTAGAAAGATGTGAAATGAAGAGTAGGAACTGCATATGAACACATACAGTTTGAGAGGGTCTACATCACTAGTTTTTCAAGATGTCAAGAGATGATTATACAGTTGCAAAATGTTAACTACAACATAAACCTGAATAAATATCATAATTGTATGTTGATTGCACGATAAGCTGGTGTCATACAAGATATTTTACCAGCACATTGCATCAGAGTATACTACTTTTATACAAGGATAGTAGATAGAATCGAGAGGCTTGTATTATTAACACTTACGCTGCGGACATATTTTCGCCATATTAGGGCTCATTCAGGCACTCCTGATTGATTAGGCAAGTGTCTGAATGAAATGAAATATATTCAGCCGAAAACTAAAGAAAATAGCTTCAAAATGACGCCAAAAACGAGCTTCGTAGCTAGCAGGGTTCACCCTCAGCGCTCTAGCATAGGCATAGAGAAATTTAAAGAGGGGTGGAGAGAGAAAATTGTAAAGAGGGGTTGAGAAGGAAAGGAGAAGAATGTATCAAGACAAGAGTGAAAAAGAGGAGAGTGAGAAATTTAAAGAGGGGTGGAGAAGAGGAGGAGGAGGAAGGAGGGTGATCTCTCTGGCTCAGTGAAGGGGTATAATTAACCGTGTCCATGTACAGTCACAGGACCTGGCCAATACCGCCTTCACCCCCCACCACCAAATACTCCACCACCAACTCCACCACCTTACCAGTCTCCACTACCCTACTAATACCCCTTATCTATCCCACCTTCACCCTACACCCAACAGTCTTCACTAACATACTATGATTACTCGGCTATTACCATAATTTTGTAGCGAAATATGTTGCTAATTATTAAAACTTGACAATAATATGACGTAGAGACATAGCAGTATCATAGTTTTCCATTAAGAATCGAGGAATCAGGTGCTAAGGGATTCAATTTACCATCAACTGGGAAAATACCAGCTATAATACCACTTCTCTATCCCACCTTCTCCCTACACTCAACTATCTTCCATTTTCCATTCACCTTCATCCCATCATTTTCACATCCCAGACCCCTTTACCAATCTTCCATTTTTCACTCCCACTATCCCTTCACCCACCCTTCCACCCCTTGACCTTATCCACAACCATCTTCCATTCTTCACTCCTATACCTTCCACTTCGCCACCCATCCATATCCTGTACCTGTACTCTTCCACTTCATTTCACTACTCCTTCCTACCCCACTCCCTTCTTTCCATTCTACATCCCATTTCACCGCCCTTGCATTCTTCACACCCCTAAATCGTCCATACATCCATTCTCCCCACCCACACCACTCCTCCATTCCACACACCCCTCAATTCCACTTTACCAGTCCTCCATTCTCCGTATACCTCCACTCGACTCCACCACCCATACATTCTCCACTCCCAACACTCCACGCTACCGCCCCTCCATTCTTCAAACTCCAACATTTTCTAGATGTAGGTGGTGGTAGGATATAGGTGTGGGTCGAGGACAATGTAGACAGTAGTAGCTAGATCAGTATAGGGTGGTGGAAAATGTATTATAGGTGGTGGCATGGACAATAGTGTTGGCAGGGAGAACGTATGTGGTGGCAGAAACAGTGTAGGTAATGGCAGATAGAACTTCAGTGATGGAAGAGGGTAGATAAGTGGTGGCTAGGACAGTATTTATAGGTAGTGGTGTAGGGGTATTAGCCTAAATGTTTTGATAGTGTAGGTGGTGGCAGGGGCAGTGTAGGTGGTGACAAACACAATGTAAGTGATGGTGGCAGTATAGGTGTTGCTAGGGACAGTGTAGGTGTTGTTAGGGACAGTGTAGGTGGTGGTAGTAACAGTGTAGGTGGTAGTAACAGTGTAGATGGCAGTAGTGAGTGTAGGTGGTAGTAGGGACAGTGTAGGTGGTGAAAGAGACATTTTGTAGGTGTGAGAGAGTGTGTGTGCCGTCCAAACCACCTGTCCTCCTCCCCTTCCAGGCCTCCAGCAGCTGCCCAAACACTCGCTGCACTTCCTCCCACCCTCACCCCACCTCCCCCATTACACCCACCGTCACCCCACCTCCCCCATTACACCCACCATCATCCACCCTCACCCCACCTCCCCCATTACACCCACCGTCATTCACCCTATCACCCTGTACCCTAACCGATCTGAACTATAGTCTATCGCTGTAAGTAGACGAGAAATCATGAACTCTAACCTCTGAAATTAAAAAACGACTAGAATAATCGAGCTAATATTTCTACCATTTAGGAAGAGTCAGTCATGGATATACTGTATATGTGGAAATTTACAGCCAATTTTCTCTAGCCCTTTTTGAGTGACAGAGGATAGAGGTCATGATTTCTCGCCTACTTACAGCGAATAGACTATAGCACTCTACCTCCTATCACCCTTTTCTCGTGCATCATTATCACTCTCACCTCACTTTAACACAGCACCCTATCCTCTCTGGCAACCCTCATCTCAACTTTGTTGTTGTAACCAATCCCAATTTGGCACCATCATCTCAAATTCATACTACACCCTATCGACTCGCCACTCTTCCCTCGCACTCTGGTGGTCTTACCTTTATCCCGTCTTGCACTCTAACCTCTTTTATCTCGCATACTGCACCCTAACCTTTCTGGCAGCTTCACAGATGTCTCACACCTGTTACCCTCTCGTATTTCACACTGGATCCTCACATGAGTGGCGCTCTCATCCCTCTCACAATCATCACACTTTGAAATCTTAATCCCTTTCGTATCCCTTTCACAATGTGGAACCCTTACACATTCCTATCTGATATAAAATGTATTACACACTGAAATATCTATATCCCTTTCGAATATCATACCTTGCCGTTCTCACTCACCATAGGATCCTAAGCCCACTCGCACATGGCAAACCACCCCTCGCATGCCGTTCATGCACCCTTTCACCCTTCCTCTCTCACAGTACCATTCTCAGGTATTTCACCCTTGCGCCCCTAGTTCATTTTTACAACCTGGTACTTTACTACCATCTATCCTTCACACAATTGACACCTAACACACAACTCCCTCATCCCTTCATTCCGTTACTTTTCTCTACTATAGAATAATATTTTGTATCCTGGCATCCACATGCATCTCAAATCCCAACACTTTCATCTCTCAGACACAATAACATCCATATCACTTTCATATTCTGTACATCATCCACCTCTCATTATTTGACCTCGTTGTTTAACAACTGGAAATAGTATCCCTATAATAAGCTGGTAACCATACTAATCCTAAAAATAACTATAAATTTTAACCCGTTCACTTTTGCACTTCTCAAAGCATAATCCAAGTGCTATAATGTGTTACAAATAACATATAATATAAAGAAACAAAGAACTTGCTGGATTGAACGAACCTTATCTCTTAACACTCTTTTATCAACACACTTCGATGCATAAAAAACTGCTGTGAAAAAGAAAAAGAATATATATATATATATATATATATATATATATATATATATATATATATATATATATATATATATATATATATATATATATATATATATATACCAAGCTCGAAAGGGACCTCCAAATCAAGTGGAATTCGAGAAAAACTGTAGAGTGTTCCTTTCCTTCCCCCCAGCGTCGTATTCCACGGAGGCGATTGAAACCAGGACATACATTTGCCTCCCTGATCCCCGGTACTCCTATAGCCTCACCCTTCTCCCCTCCCCACTGGTATTCACCCTACAGATTCACTCCATTTCTTCCCTGGATTTTGCAGTGAAGCCGAAGTTTCTTTTTCGTTTTACAGTGCGGGGAGTTATGATCGCAGTTATTCTTGTCTCTGGGGGAGCCGCGACCAGTGTATCTCTCCCCGGCCGCGACACCACCCACCCTGTTCCCAGCACGCCAGGACCCCTTGTTCTTCCCCTCGCAAAACAAGGTGTGTAAAATGTGGGTAGTTGAATATTGCTGTCTCTTAAAGCCGGCTGCGTCGCCCCAAGCTTCTTTCACTTCTCGATGAATTGGAATCTAACGCCGTCTTTCAAGTCCCTAACTATATTTTTTGTGAACGTTAAAATTCTCCCCATCTCCCTGTGACATAAAAAATGATGAATGAAGTTAAAATTATGGGTTGTGCTGGCAGGAAGAAAGTGCCTGTGGCGTCATTATTCTCTCAACTTAATTTCGTACGGTGAGTAATTATCGCGTTGCCGAGCAGTTACCATGGCTCGTAAGATCACTTGATGCGCGTCGTATGCATACGCATTTACTTCTAATGGCTGTTCTTACTCGCAACATTCTTACCCAATATGCATTATAATAAGGTAATTGCAATATACGATGCATAATCTTTTATGCATGATGATAATAGATATGCATTGGATATTGCAACCTAAATTCAAGATATACGAGACTGACGGACATGCCGTAAACTGCCTACCTACTTATTAGCAAGATTGCTTCCCGATCCCCAGAGCTGCCTGTCCGTCCTCTAGCCACTCCTTCCCTCCACGACTCTACACCTCTACTCTACAACTCCCTCCACGACCCCCGCCCCGCCTCTACATCTCCCTCCACGACTCTACACTTCCCTCCACGACTCTTTCTATTCCTCCCTCTACGACTCTACAACTCCCTCCACGACCCCCGCCTCTACATCTCCCTCCACGACTCTACACTTCCATCCACGACTCTTTCTATTCCTCCCTCTACGACTCTACAACTCCCTCCACGACCCCCCGCCTCTACATCTCCCTCCACGACTCTACACTTCCCTCCACTACTCTTTCTATTCCTCCCTCTACGACTCTACAACTCCCTCCACGACCCCCCCCCCCCCCCCGCCTCTACATCTCCCTCCATGACTACTTCCCTCCACGACCCTTTCTTTTCCTCCCTCTACGACTCTACAACTCCCTCCACGACCCCCCGCCTCTACATCTCCCTCCATGACTACTTCCCTCCACGACTCTTTCTTTTCCTCCCTCTACGACTCTAGACCTCCCTCCACGACCCCCCGCCTCCCTCCATGACTCTACCCCTCCTTCCACGACTCTATTTCCTACATCTACCACATCCTCCCTCCATCCTTCACGACCCTCCCCTTCTTTCTATGATTCACCTCCTCCCTCCAACACCCCTCCAATCCCTCTACGACTCATCCACTCTTTTAACGAATCTCCCCCATCACTTCACTCGCTTTTCTCATCCCCACTCTCCACAACTATTCTTCTCCCTTTTCTCCGGCCCTCTCTTCATGACTTTAGCTTCCTTTCTTCCATTATCCCTCCTTTCACCTTCACCACTATCCTTCCAAGATCCTCCTTCCTACACCAACCCTATTCTCTCCCTCCATTCAAGGCCTTTATTCGGCCCTTCAAGACCACCCCCTCCCTTGAAGCCCCTCCCCATTCCCCAATACATCACCCCAAACATGAGCCTCACCCTTGGACCTCATTCCTCGCCTCAACCCATTATGCATATATTTTTTAATGAAGGGGTTAGAGCAGAAAGAAGATATTGCACGGTGGAGAAAATGCAACAAGAATATCAAAGTAGCAGTAGAAGAAAAAATAACAAATTAGCTTCATAGCCGTTATATTGTTGTGCGAGAGTACTTAAGAGTAGAAGGGAGTTAGACAGGGAAAAAGTAAAGGAATTATTGATTATAATTTTTTTTTTAAAGTAGCTTATTATTTTGCCTCGATCCCAGAAAAACTGATTTCACTTACAATAGGTACAGTCAGATGTTCACCAATAGACTTAAGGAAAGGTTGAGTAGCCAGCTTAAGACAGAAAAGACAATCTTCATAATTCTCAGTTATTTCAATCATCTTGTTGCCCTATAATTTCGATAACGAAAATGTGTGTTTCGCTTCTGACTTTACACATTTTCTCATCGAGGCTGTTGTGGAAATGTTGATATGTACTGTAGACTCAACCAGGCCACACCTTAAGCCTCCAGTCCACCAATACATCACAGTGGACACCAGCTAATCCTGCACCTCAAGCCAATACCTTAATGCAATGTTCTTTCTCCGTTTCGGCCACACCATCGCACTTGCATCTGTGTTTTATTTCATCAACACAACCTATATAACAAGCCTAGAAGGAACTATAGGTAGCGCCAACAAACTTGACAATAATCTTGATCCCTAACCTCTCTGTAACTCAAAAGGACCTTGAGCAAACTGGCTGTAAATGTCCACACCTATTTCCTGGTGGACTCTTCCCAAATTATGTCAGCCCGATTGCTTTCATTCATTTTGAGTTATAAGAAGTTAAGGGGTCCATATTATTGTCAAGCTCGTTGGCGTCACCTATAGTAGCTTTGTAATACAGAATGTAACTGAACGTAATTAACCAGCTTATTGTTTACATTTTAGCTTAACTTATAACTATCCCCAGCTAATAATATTATACAAAAGAAGAACCTCTCGGACAAAGATCAATACATTTAATGAAGACTATATAACCCAATCGTTTCACATGTCGTTAAGAAGCTAAATAAAATCGTCAGAAGATAAACACAATATACAATTTGGATGAAGGAGATAATCACCAATATCGTAAACAATCAGCAACACTGTCTCATATTTCGCCCCCTATGCTTTCCTCTAACGCGTTCACTACCACATCAATACATATAGCTATTGTCTAGTATTCCACCTAATGGAAAATGTATTAACTTTAAAAAAATAATTATCATTCTTATCTAAAAGAAACCATTACAATTCTATATCACTTCATCCTATACCTATTGCCTATTATGATTTAGAAAAATCCTCTATTATATGTTCTATTTACAGAAACACAAACTCTCTCTCTCTCTCTCTCTCCATACTCTAATTTGCATTGCCTTTAGTTTTTGTATACTTTAAAAATATTCATTTGCTATAAATTGTGTATTACGTAATGATAATGGATGCAGAAAGCTATATGTAAGCAGTCTAGTCTGCAAAATCAAGCCCGTTAAAAAAATATGCTCCCAGCATGGCTATTATTAATTCGTTGGCAACATTATCTTAAACATATCATTATTCACTGAGCTAAGACGTTCTTAAGTACACAGACTTCGTGTTATGGTGCGGGCAGCACTCTATTAAGCCGTATTGCCGATATATTGATGAGAAATAAAAGCTCCCTCTTCTCGGGCGCAGGGAGGAGCTTATTTATTGCAATCCGTCAAGCGGGGCCTGGATCAACATTGTAAACCGGGAGACGAGGCCGAATTTTGTGAGGTAATTATACAGGAGGGTCGTACTCAAATAGGGCCCAGGGAGGCGTGTGCGAAATTTAACATAAAGCAAGAGGAGAGATATTATGATCGGTTCTATATTAAGGGATATTTGCTAAGAAAGTAATTGACAGTAAATGGTGTTGTTGGGAGGGGCCTCGGGGTGGATTGGTGATCGGGAGGTAGTGGTGGTGGTGGGGGAGGAGGGCTTACCGAATTCCATAGTTACTTAAAAGTTATTTTTGCTGAGAGAGAGAGAGAGAGAGAGAGAGAGAGAGAGAGAGAGAGAGAGAGAGAGAGAGAGAGAGAGAGAGAGAGAGATAGAGAGAGAGAGAGAGAGAGAGAGAGAGAGAGAGAGAGAGAGAGAGAGAGAGAGAGAGAGAGAGAGAGAGAGAGAGAGAGAGAGAGAGAGAGAGAGAGAGAGAGAGAGAGTAACAGACAACACCAAGCTAAATATTACTGTAGCAATGTCGTTCTCATGACTTGTATAATGTATGTACGTACGTTAGTCTAAGATGAACCACGAAGTTTAATGGTAACAATGCAGGTAATCATACATAAATAAATACAATACCGGTACATTAGTTAATCATAGTGTAAAATATCGTTCAACAACATATGGGAAATGGGGAAGCTCTAATAATAATAAACTACGTACGATTTTTTATATTTGAAAATAGTAAATTCCCAATATATTGAATTCACACATACCGTACTTAACTGTCTTCATAGCGCAATGGATAAATGCACTGAATTTCGGTGTGAGCATCCTAGGTTCGAATCCCTGGACTGCCACATGTATTTGTTGATTTCATTAATTGAGTTTAGGAGTAAAGTCGGTTGGTGGAGGTAACATAATATTTAAAAATTTATTTAGCACAGGATGAGCTAAATAACTCAAAATAATGTTCAATGTCGGGTATTAGTTCGTTATTTATAAACAATCCCTCCAAACACAACTAACAATTTATAAACTGTAACAAAAAATGCGAGTACAACGAATTCAAATAATGCCATCCTCAATTTATTATTAATGCTGTTTTAGAATATACTGTATACCCACATTAAAATATTGCTTTGTTTTTCTCGTACATCTGATTCTTCAAAATATATATTCTGTATATTGAATAAAAAACTACCCAATGTTTGCCTTTTTCAGAAATGTTACAGAATGCTGACTAAAATATTGATCATGTATAATCCATTATACCATACCTGTATATAAATTCAATCCCATTCTGTACATGACCGTATTCAGAAACTTTATCAATGAATATATTATATCTTAATCACAGCACAGCTACCTTGATCAAGCTAACAAGACTATGCACAAACTAATTCTGAGCGTATACTATTAAAATACATTGTGGACTTTAAAGTCGACCCCTCAATCAAATACCCTTTCCATTGAACATATATTACACTACTCAGTATATCAAATTAATCATATAAAATATCAATCGTCATTGATCCTCTAGAGATATAATGCCAAGCTTTATCACAAGTCTCTTCACACAAGCAAGAGAGCAATTAAAACCACTTCATAATACCCTAAAACTATACAGATTGTTTTATAGTACCGCAGTTATCATAGCATTCCCAATCATCCCACAACAGTCTATCCTATAACTATAATAATAATAGCATTCCCAATCATCCCACATATATAACATACCGTAAAACATATAATATTCTTTTCCCTCTCCCACTGGCTGCACACCTTGCCCATAAAGCAAAACACCACCATCCCCCTCTATCACTCAGCCCCACCGAAGCACCTGTGGCCAGAGGGAGAGAGTTACAAGGAATAGTTACTGTCTCGAACACCTTCCAGTCCATTCCGAGGAGAGTTATTGTGTAGTACACTGCACTCATTGCAGTGTGCGAAAAACTATCTACTCTCTTTTTGAAGTACTCTACAGAAGAATTGCTTATAACTTCCGAGGGAACTATGTTTCAGGTTAAACAGATATTATATGTGAAAAAGTTTAAGGACAAACTAGGATTAAGCTTCTTTAGTTTTAACTTCCAGGCATGGGTGCTCGTTGAGAGAGAGAGAGAGAGAGAGAGAGAGAGAGAGAGAGAGAGAGAGAGAGAGAGAGAGAGAGAGAGAGAGAGAGAGAGAGAGAGAGAGAGAGAGAGAGAGAGAGAGAGAGAGAGAGAGAGAGAGAGAGAGAGAGAGAGAGAGAGAGAGAGAGAGAGAGAGTAGCACGTATATAACAAAGTGTCTAGCGGCAGGAAGGGGAGTGGTTTATAGGCGCCGCTAAATCTGAGTAATCTCCGCATAAATTGGAACCGCAAGTGCAATTCGACGCCCCGTAATCCGAATCTGGTAAATCACAACTTAATGATTGGTAAAAAAAGAGAGGGAAGGGAAGGGAACGGGGTAGGGCTTCCTCTGTGTGTGTGTGTGTGTGTGTGTGTTTGTGTGTGTGTGTGTGTGTGTGTGTGTGTGTGTGTGTGTGTGTGTGTGTGTGTGTGTGTGTGTGTGTGTGTGTGTGTGTGTGTGTGTGTGTGTGTGTATTTACCTATTTGTATTTACCTATTTGTAGTATACAGGAGTTGAGCTTTTTAGGCTCGTATTGTCCCGCTTCCTGAGTTACAATTATCTAACTTTGCCTTAAAAATATGAATGTTTTTGGCACACACCACTTCCTCTTCCAACTGATTCCACTTACTTATACTTCTGTAAGGGAAACTATACTTTCTCACATCTCCTTTACATCTTCCTTTCATTAGTTGTGTGTGTGTGTGTGTGTGTGTGTGTGTGTGTGTGTGTGTGTGTGTGTGTGTGTGTGTGTGTGTGTGTGTGTGTGTGTGTGTGAACTGTTAGTTATTTTTAGGTGAAGGTTAGATGAACTTGTGCTTATCACATAAGTTAGCAACAAGATAGTTCTTAATGTGTGTTGGATGAATGTGGTTGTATGTGCAAGTAAGAGTGTGTGCATGTGTGAGAGAGAGTCCAAATGTTCATGATTGTTTTGTGCATGAAAGTAGATCATTTGAGTGTAAATTGCATATTGATTAGATATTTAGTAATTGTATTAAAGGTTGTTCCAATGTGAAGTAAATGTTTACAATTGTATGCTAATTTAGTGGGTAGTTGCTAATGTATGCTACAAGCCTATCAGAAGTTTATTTGATCGTGGTAGTTAATGCGTAAAATGATAACTGTGGAGGGTGGATACGTAATAATTTGTGAAGTACAGTTATAATAATTCGGGGTATTATACAAACACTTTTTTTTATCTAATCTACTTCCATTAATAAATACATATTTACCATATGAAAAATAAGTAAATTTATTAATAAGCAGTGGCTATATATTTGCATACAACATAAAGAAGCTTGAAAATGTGTATGAGTGACTATGCATCGTATTCATAACTAAAGGGAATTGCACGATGAAAATGTATTTTAAAGTCAGAGAAAGTCAATGTATCTTGTTCATATTATATCAGAGGCAGCAGTCCTAGAGGTGGACAATGGTAAACCCAGCGAGGGCCCTGGTAGGTATAGGTGTAAAGATGGTGTCACTCGGGCGGTTTTTCCGTCAATTTTTACGATCAATTGTAGTCTGGCAGCTTCAAAATTTACGCTTTATCAAAATTCAGTCGCCTAACATAATCAACCTTCAATCTGGTTGCCGATACCAATGCAAAAAAGTCCCAAAATATTAAAAGTAAAAAATTGCTCATGGAAAATTGCCGGAAAAAGCGCTCGTGTGACCGCGTCTTAATGCCAGGTAATTCATTACTATTACGCCCCGGTAACCGAAGAGGGGAGGCCGAGAAATGTGGCCCCATCGATAGGTTGACAGATTGTACGGTAAGTGAAGAGTAGAGATCCTGTTGAGATGGAGAGTGGCCATCTTTTTCTGAGGACACTATTTTGGTGCCTCAATATTCAAACCACTAAAAAAAAAATTATGTGTTACCATGCCGAATGTACATCCAAAGACCAAACTATAATATCATGTACGGTGGCCCTAATAAGTCAAGCCTCAGCTGTCATTACGTTTTGCTCGCTGTATGCTGTATTAATGTCTGTCAGATGTTGAATAGGGTGTGTAAAGATAGGAACATGTTTGTATATCTCACTCGAAACTATGAAGTAATGCTTAGATAGTGCTCATAGCAATTATTGCTCGAAATATACTTGCTGCCGCGACATCACTTATTAGGCCGACTGTACCAGTATTACCGAATTATTATGAGTATAGACATATTTGAGTGTAAAGGGAAGACAATATCAGGAGTGGCACCAAGATGGCGGAGGTTGGCCGATCTCTGTTACCATAGGGTCTCTAGTGAAGGGAGGGATGGTAATTATGGGACACTGGCTGGGGAAACTTGTGTATTTTAGTCGGGTTTCTGGTAATATCACATAGCCTAAGCCATAATTTATCTCTGTTGGATGATATATGGAAACGATAATATAAACTAGACATCATCAAGCTAGTGAAGAAACTACAGTACTCTTGAAAGTATCTTCGTGGCTACCCTAACGTTATAGATACTTAAAACAGGCAGTAATCATTACCAACAATTTATATAAATACTTAGTATCAAGAAGGCCATCCAGGCAGTTACCTTAACTAGATAATGTCAGTAAAATTACGAGACCCTTCCTTCACTACCAAGAAAAAATATGTTATTGACTTCCGCGTAGACGTGCTTCCAGGTATACAAAGAACGAGATAATTATACACCTTTTTATAAATCACAGGTAAACAAACTTATAACCCCACGCGGCTTTGAGTTTACAAAAGCAAGGTACATACATTCAAGCCTAATATAGTATACAGACAGGTCAAATATACACATACCCAGGCAAACATATCGCCGGAAATGTATACCTAGAAGTATTCACAATATAATTAACACACTCAAAATTCTGAATATGATCAACTATGTCCAATGTAACGTAGTATATGTATATACACTATTATATTATACTATATATATATATATATATATATATATATATATATATATATATATATATATATATATATATATATGTATATATATATATATTGTATATATATATATATATATATATATATATATATATATATATATATATATATATATAATATATATATATATATATATATATATATATATATATATATATATATATATATATATATATACAGTATATATATATATTATATATATATTGTATATATATAATATATATATATATATATATATATATATATATTCTCCAGTATTTCAATTATCACGTATGCCAATGAAGTAACCATGAAGCTAATATATAATACCCGATTTTATTCCTCTCTCCTGCCCATATATATATAGTTTTGTTTTTTCCCCTTCCCCTGTTTTAGCGGAGTGATCATAAACCTGGTCCGGCCATGACAGTCAATGTTTCTCAGCTTGTTTTAAGGGGAAAGGTGCCGTTTTTTTGCCTATTAATTCATATATTCCTTTATTTCTTAGTTTCCTTGCTAGACCTCCATCAAACTTAGAAAAACACCCTCTACACCCCTCTTCAAAATATATTTGCAAATTTTTCGGAAGAAAAATGTCCTGGCCGAAGGCCGGTTCCTCTTAAAATTTCAGGCTCGCTATCGCTCGCCAGGAAATGTGTTACACCTAAATGGCACGAAAGGTCTTCAAATTGACAACGAAATGGGGCGAAAGGTGTTATAATCGCCCTAATGGGCCGAACGTCTTCTAATCTCAAAACAAATGGGGGCCTAACACGAGGGAGAAAGGGGACCCGAAAAACGACCCATCTCCCCTTAATAACCACCCACGTCTGTCAGGGTTTTTTCTGCCACCCCCAGCAGCGTGAGAGAGGGAGAGAGGGAGGGAGGGATAGAAGGAGAGAGGGAGAGAGGGAGGGAGGGAGTTTCCACTATCAGCCATGCCCATTGCCCACGATCATATTTGTTTTTCCCCCCGGCAACTGTTGTGGGCATCTCTGGTCTGGAAGCTATTGCATGCAAGTTTTATAAGATTTGAGACTAGTGTAATAATATAAACGCCAGAAAAGTAGCCAATAACAATGACTTAAACCCCAAAAATGTTAAGGCACCGATCGTAATGAAAGTTAAAGATGAAGAGGTATACCGCTACTGTGGTATTTGTGGAACTTCTTATACAAAATCTGGTTTATCGGGAATACATTTCCTTCGGCAACGGTGTTTAGTACTTCAGAAGAGCAGATTAAAAAATGAGAAGACATTATTTGTTAAAATTTGAATCTAGTGATGCATGATGCACTGTCATATTACTGCACGCATATTACTTTCGTCTATAGTATAATGTAACTCTCTCTCTCTCTCTCTCTCTCTCTCTCTCTCTCTCTCTCTCTCTCTCTCTCTCTCTCTCTCTCTCTCTCTCTCTCTCTCTCTCTCTCTCTCTCTCTCTCTCTCTCTCTCTCTCTCTCTCTCTCTCCTCTCTCTCTCTCTCTCTCTCTCTCTCTCTCTCTCTCTCTCTCTCTCTCTCTCTCTCTCTCTCTCTCTCTCTCTCTCTCTCTCTCTCTCTCTCTCTCCTGATCCTGGCGATAGAGGTGGGAGCCTAATCTGCGGAGTGACAAGCAAGGCAGAGAGGTAAATAATACAAGCCTGCCGTGGGTTGCTTCACACCAGGGACATCTATAGGGAGAGGAACATCACCTATTTATTTTGGTTTGTATATGCACCATGTTGCATACTTATTTCTATGTTCAGTTTTCAGTCCAACGATATATACTTTTGCCAGAAATAATGTTATCCTTTACGATTACTTTCGTTAACTTACGGGTATTGTCCATGTTGATTCCACACATTTAGTATACATCTGCACGTACCGGTACTATATATAGAAATAATACGATAAATCGTGAAATAACGAGTTGCACATAGAAATCGTCGAAATAATATTTTACTTAAAAATATAAATGCGGTTACTAATCCTATGGTATAATCACACAATATGAAAAATTACATTCTCTATAAATCCATTAAGTGTCATATACGGTCTACCATTTTTCCGGCATCTTTACTCAGCAAGTCTTGGCTGAAATATTTGGCATTCAAGCATAGGTAGTCAGGAAACCATGATATGAATTCAGGCAATTACAAAAATCTAGCTCAGTATAGTTCCCAAAACCGTATAGTACAAAGTGAATAGAAATTCTGCTAGAAACAAAGATGCCGATAGAAAGTTACCAGAAAAAAGGGATCATGTGACTCGACCCTTAAACAGAATGGTCTTTAAAGAGATTCACGCCAACTTTGTCTTCGTTAGACGCCATGTTGTGAAACTTGCATTATAATTGTAGTTTGATTCATTGAGGGACCCGCAGAAGGTTGTTCTTGGGTTGTGTAAATATTTGTGAATCAGAAAATCTAGAGTTGATTCAAATACGCAACATAGGAAAAGGAACAAGTAAGGTTGCGTTCAGAATATACTGTAGCTAAAAGCAATATGTTCTCAATCTTATGCTCTGTCTTTTCTGATTCACAAATATTTACACTGCTCAAGAACAACCTTCTGCGGGTCCCTTAATGAACGAAGCTACACTTTTAATGCAAGGTTCACAACATGGTGTCTAACGAAGACAAAGTTGGCGTGATTCTTTTTAAAGACCATTTTGTTTAATGGTCGAGTCATATGATCCCTATTTTTCTGGCAACTTTCGATCGGCATCTTTGTTTCTAGCAGCATTTCAAGTCACTATTTCTATACGGTTTCGGGAACTACACTCACGCTAGATGTTTATAGTTCCTGAACACTTAAACTTGAATACCAAAGATTTCAAACAAGACTTGCTGAGTAAAGATGCCGAATTAAAATCGTGTGATTCGGTCTAAGGTCTAAACAGTACCTATTCTCGTCTACAAGGGATCGGACCGAGGAGTATTAAAATAGACATTACAAATCATGTGAATTTATGATCAAATGGATAGTAATGCCAAATTTATCGAGGAAATTTAATCAGTGCATATACTCGACCTCGTATACCATTGAGAGTGAAGCGAACCATCCAGAGCACGTAATGATGGCTTCCAACAATAATTTCGCCCTCTCAAATTATAGCCAAGAAATTAATTAACTTTCTCCCGTGCTGGAAGACAAAAACGTAAGTGGCTCTCTTACAAAGATCAACATAAGACAAGTAGCACACTCTTATAAGCCTAATAGTGATGGTATTATGATTAAGAGTAAGAAAACAGCAATTATGTGTAACTAGCAGGGGTACCCGGCGTTGCCCGGGTTTAAATTCTACCATAATCACCATCACTACTACCACCACTACTACTACCATAATCACCATCATCAATCACTACTACCACAATCATCACAATACTACTACTACCATAATCACCGGCCTCGACCTCCCTGTGCCTCATTAAACGGCGACCTCGATTTCGGCCGCTAAATGACCTCCAATTTTGGATCTGACCTCATCCGTACCCCCATTTTGGGAGACTGCGAACAACTTTCGTTCCATACACCTTTTCGATCGGAGGCCTCCTTCTGCCCCAAACGGCAATTTTTTCATTTTTTTTTTTTTTTCATTTTTTTTTTTCAATTTCGGCCTCGAAACGACCTCCGATCGTGGCTTTGGCCCCTCTATGACCTGACCCAGGTCAATTGACACCCACATGCAAAGTTTCAGCTCCCCAGGTCCAAAACTGAGGCTGCCTATTAAAAACACACACACACAGACAATCGAAAATATTATATAGATTTTGAAAGAGAGGTAAAGGGAGGTTGGATATGAGGACTTTCGAGTTCACCTTCACCGAGATCGTGTTCAATGAAACAGACAAGACGGATTATATATATGGCTTACATATCTTATATATACTGTATATACATACTGTATATATACAGTTGGTCCTTCAATAACGCGGCCAATGTGTTCTGGTTACCGCCCGTGTTAGCCAAATCCGCGTTACCGAACCCATATGTTTACATGTTAAAGGTACCTTGGTGTTCTGGGGATTTCCACAAAGTCCACTTTTTCTCCATAGAAGCCTATGTTATAATAATAAATTCAATTATAAAGGTTATTTTACATGTGCATTGGGTTGATTTGCCCATTGCAACTCTTACCTCTGAATAAATTAAGTGTTGCATCCCCCCCGTCCCCTCCCCCCTGGATCCATCGCCGTCACTGCGATGAAGTTGATGGTCTGGTAGCTCTCGCCGCCAGCCATTCGTTGATACGGCGAGGTCCCTCCCCAGCTTCAGCATCAGAGTCCTCGAAGCCACTGTAGTCGGCATCTGATACACTCGACAGTAAATCATCTGGTGGCTGAGGGTCGTAGTCGGAGTCACTCGACGCCACTTGTTCCTGTTGCTGTGCTCGTTGTCGAAAGAAATCTGTTATTCGTGTCTGCTGGCGTGCATTTATCCTGTCATGAAACATGTCGAAGTACGGCTGGATGGAAGCAGTGAAGCTTGCTATTATCTGTGCTGAACGATCATGTTTGGGATCAAAGTTGTGCATGTGATGGCTGAGGCGTTGTGACAATTCTACAAATTCCCGTAGACCAGGAGTGTTCAGTTCTTCCTGGGGTTCGTCTTCTTCTCGTTGTTCTTCCTCTGCCTGCTCTTCCTCCTCCAAATCCTGCATTAGGTCCTCGGCATCAGGCTCCTGTGGTGGTTGAATCAAACCTTGAATATCTTCTGGCCCCACTTCACCCATCCCAGGCACACGTCTGGCAACCTCGACTGCTCTCTCCACCACTGCCTCAAGCCTGACTGGCTGTTCAGGTAAATCCAGCTTGTGCCCAGGTAACCCTCCAGAACATTCCTCCAGGCATGGTGGATTTAGCTCTTGTCAGATCAGCCCACGCTTCCACCATCGTATCCACTGCATTTTTAATATAAAACCTTTTCCAAAAGGCATGCATTGTCATAGCTGCTCCGTCGGCGGGTTCCTGTTGGTGTTGTGGTGGAGGCTCGTTTGGTGCCTGCTCATTCAGTGGTGGGGGAGAGTCAGGGGCAGACAGTTCTTCGAGTGGTGAGAGAGAGTCAGAGACTGATTCATCGTCTGACATCTGTAGCAGTTCTTCTTGGGTGTCAGTGGCAGTGTCGAGCATCAGGAAAGTCTTAGTGGCATATGCACCCTTAAAGCACGCTATCACCTCCTGGTCCAGGGGCTGTAGGAGAGACGTAGTATTTGGGGGCATGAACATCACTTTTACGTTAGGGTGCCGATCAACCAACAATCGGGAATGTCCGGGTGCATTGTCAAGCAATAACAGTGCTTTAAAAGCACTGGGGTCGGTACGTGAGGCGAACAATGGCGGAACTGGGGAAGGACGCCGGGGAGGGAATAACATACCCGGACGAGCCGCAAGTGATGTCACTGGACCAGGGAGGGAGACGGAACAGCCTCGCCAGGCCCAGGAGAGAGAAAACTGCCCAGCTGGACCCCGCGTCATTGTAAGTATTGACCGTGCTAATAACATTTTGGATATTTGGGGTGTACCGCGTGCCACCAAATCCGCGCTTCTTAAACTCGCGTTATTGAAGGACCAACTGTGTGTATATATATATATATATATAAATTACTAATTATTATAATAACAAATATGTGATTACACGGAGCTGGTTCAATCAGCCTTCAATATGATTAATATGCTAATATATATTTAACAAAGATGACTGCACACTTGATTGGGTTCAGAAAAAGTTAACATATTCAACAACTATAATTTTCAAATCCTTATCAGCCATATAGAGTCAAAGATTAACTTATTTGAACAGAATCACGTGAGGTTAAGGGGGCCCACCTCGTTTTTTTCGCTCTCTCTCCCTCTCTCTCTGGGTTGTATCCATTCGGTCCCATTCAGCCAACTGTTGTAAGACTTATATCCCCATCCAGGTGTCGGTTTTTTCCTGGCGAGCGGTAGCATGCCAGCATATTATTTAAAATGTTTTTGACAGCAGGCTAAATTTGTACATTTTTCGATAGAAAAATGTCTCCGGCGAAGCCGGATTTCTCCATACAATGCTGGCTCGCTATCGCTCAACAGGAAGATATAGACACCTGGATGGGGATAAACGTGTTAAAACTAATCTAAATGGGGCCGAATGGATACAAGCCAGAGAAAGAGAGAAAAGGAGAGGAAAAAAGCAGATCACCCCCTTAAACTGTACTACATACTGTACAACATATCAATAAAATATATACTTAGCAATATATTTTTGACTTACTATTAAAATTGATACAAAATAATTATTAGAAATCTTCAACTGGTTATACAATTATGAGAGATGAATGCAATAAAGTTTACTTATTGATATTTAACAAACATAACATAACGAAAATGAGACGGTGTTGTAAAAGTTCTTTCATCAATACTAAATCAATTCAATGAATTGAAAATAAAGGTCGTCTTTCACTCTCCCCATTCCATCCCTTTCCCTCCTCCCTCCCATTCCACCCTCTCCCTATTCCATCCCTTTCCCCTCCTCCCTCCTACCGCATCCCACGCACCCTTTCCCTCCCTTTCCCCTCCTCCCTCCTACCGCATCCCACGCACGTTACTTTCCCTCCCCCCTCCCCCCTTCTCCCCATTCCATCCTCCCTCCCACGCCCCGTTCCTTTTTTTCCTTCCCACTAAACCTCCACCAAGGCTCTTCCACGCACAATTACCATCCTCGAATTTATAGATGAAGCGGGAGGGGGGAAGTGTCCATGCAAATCTCGCAGTTTTCCCAGGGAGGGTATTATGCCCCGGTGAAATACGTCTCCAACTTGACACCTGAGAACGGGCCTAAATCAAAACGATGGCTCCCGGCAAAACCCAGCAAAAATCGACCATTAAAAGCCCAAATTAACGAGAGATCTAAGAGCCGACACCACTACCACCGACTAGCAAGGTGGGGGGAGGTAAGTATTTATATGCAACCTACTTGAGATAGTTCGTTCATATTAGAACGTCTACTTTAGTTGACCCAGCCTAAATTTACCTTACCACACCTAGTCTTTTTCACCTGAACCCATGCAATATCTATAATTATAAAGGTCACTTATCAGTAAAGGTACATAATTTCGGGGACAATTGCGTCCGTATGTAGGAAGTCAATCAGCAAGAAACCGGTGTTGCCCGATTTGGGTTGTAGAGAGAGAGGCTTGCAGCTAAAGGAAGGAGGGAGTGGGAAAGGGAGAGGGAGAGAGAGAGAGAGCGAAAGAAAAAAGAATTGGCAACCCGTAATTTTTGGCCCGAGGAAGGGGAATTTATTTGGCTAGAATCTTTTGTCCAGTTTCTCAAGATGGGTGGATTGCGTCAGGCGGGATCTGGGCACGGGGTAATTAGTTCATATTACCGTCGGTGTGGGGGGCTGATGAGGTGGATGTGGGGGGAGGTAGTGGTGTAGTGAGTTAGTTGCCCTTGGCTACCTGGATGTTTTGACTAGTTGATTGTTGCCTTACTAGTTCCCCTTACGTAACTAGTGTCCCTCGTCTTATTAGTTACCCTTACTCTTCTTACTCTACTCGGTTTCATTTCATCTGACGATAAATTGAATCCCTTAGCAGCTAATTTCTCGATACTTAATGGAAAGATATGATACTACTATTTCGCATGCATCCTATTAAGACCAAGTTTATATAATTAGCACCATACTTCACTCCAAAATCTTCAAAATAACTGAGAAATCTTGATGGGAACTTTGCAATTCACCGTCAATTGAAAAGAAGCAAGAGTATAGTTAAGAGGGTGGGAGTTGGGGGTAGTAGTATAGTTTGCCATTCAGATTACCTGCATGAGATTCTAAAGCTCTTTCAGGATACGATGATGCGTTTCTTCATGATAATCTAGGTACTATTAAACGACTGTATGCAATTTTAGAAAAGGATTTCTAGAAATCAAAGGGGTAAAAATTATCTCAATACATTATTCATATAATATATACAAACCAAAAAAAAACAGTAAAAGTAAATAGTTTAAAAGTAACTGTCACGCAATATCATAACACACCCACACACACACACACACATCAACACTCTCACCATCAGAAGAATTGCGCCCTATACTGTATGTGTGCACCCAAGTCTTTTATAAGGAGAATCTAGAATCTTCCTTTTTATTTTATTGTCTTGCCTGTATTGAAAAGGGTGGCTGGCTAATGATCGAACTTTTGTCTTTGTTGTTGTTGCTGTAGAGGATTACTAAAGGTCTAAAGGAGTACAAAGAAAGGCAAGTAACAACAGATATAGTGATCCTTTGTTGGTATTTTTGCATACACTAACTGAGCTACATATAAGCAAAGTGTATTGGCGAGCTGTGGTAAAGATAATTTTGATCAATCTCCGATTGTTTAATATTGATCAAAAATTTGGCATATAGATAAATATGACTCACCGAAAATCCTGCCCCACGTGAGTAAAACCTACAAAATCAACCCAGAGAAACTAAAGAAGAGTTTTGGTATAAAACAAAAAAATTATTCCCCACAATTTATATTTTGTGTTATGACGCATTTGGCTAAAAGCATAAAATGAATCATTATGTAATGTAGATAACATGTTGGCAACTGTTATAACCCCTTCACTTCGATGATCTAATTATTTTCTTCAGGCGATATTCCTTCAACTTAGGAATAATAATAATAATAATAAAAATAATAAAAATAATAATAATAATAAGTTGGCCTAGCGTAATACTTAGTGTGCGGAATTTCGGTGTGAGTATCCTAGGTTCGAGTCCTTAGAGTACCACATGTATTCATTACTTTAATGTATTTCATTAGTTAGGTTTATTTGTAAACTAATTGGTGGGTTGATGAATACTAATATGAATGTAACCTTTTAGGGGTAATATATCTTTCCCAAACTGCATAAAATCGTGTAATGTTGGACAGATGTAATGAAAAACTGTGTCATCGTATTCAAAGTGTTAAGGGGGTAGTGATTGGTTTTTGGTCTATATAATTATTTATTAATGTATTTTTAAGTTTCCTTGCTAGACCTCCATCAAGCTTAGAAAAACACCCCCTAGACCCCCTTTCAAGATAAATTTGTACATTTTTCGGTAGAAAAATGTCCTGGCCGAAGGCCGGTTCCTTCTAAAATTAGAGGCTCGCTTTCGCTCTACAGGAAAAAATCGACACCTAAAGGGCAAGAAAGGTCTTAATACTGACAACAAAATGAGGCGAAAGGTCTCAAATTCGCCAAATTAACGGAACGAACGTCTTAAAACCTCAAACTAATATGCTAAACATGAGGGAGAGGGAGGTCCATAAAAAGCGAGTAGTACCCCCTTAAGCAAGTTGTCCCTCACTCTCCTTACAACCGCCCCTGGTGTATCCGGCCCCCGGTGAAAGTGACGGTGACTTCGGCTGACAGCGGGGCAGGGGGCGACGAGGGCGAGGGCTGACGCAGGAGGTAAGCTGACACCATAACCTGCCTACCCTCGCTTCACTGCCCTGTCCACCCGCGGCCATGGTCCTCCCTTGACACCTCGCCCTCATACGCCCTCACACCCATGCCTCATATGCTCTTATACCTAGCTTCATATGCTCTATACCTCGCCCAAAAGTAACCACACACCTCGACCTCAAATGTCATGATGCAATGACACCTAACACCTCCTCTCATACGTGCTGCTTCCTCACCTTCTACGCCATGTCCTCATACACTGCAACGTATGTTCTAATGGTTATCCAAAACGCTTTGAAGATTCTTTACATACGCTATAATGCATCAATAGCCTATTCTCAAGCTCCTTGACACCATTTCATCCTTTAAAATCTCGCCTTAAATTCCAAAATACCTGTATACCTATTTGCATAGTTATTGATACCTTACTTGACAACTTGCCACATATTCTTTGATATTCTAAAATTAGGCGCGT
>CM064495.1:46034023-46116523 GCA_032716605.1 Paralithodes platypus
TATTGATACCTTACTTGACAACTTGCCACATATTCTTTGATATTCTAAAATTAGGCGCGTATCCGCATATTAATTTTCGCTCAGGCCATCAGTCGCGTGATTCCACACCTCATAAACTGCACCATACTCACTGACATCGCTATTCATCCTTTGTTTACCTCCTCATCCACCCTCTAACCACCTAACCCAGCCTCTAACCACCTCATCCAGCCTCTAACCACCTCAGCCAGCCTCTAACCACCTTATCCACCCAGACAGCCCTCCGCCACTCAGTCACCTGATACCCTGGCCGATGTTTTACTGTCCTGGGGATTTTTTTTTAGGACAGTGGCAGGAGAGGGGGGTTGGAGTTTTACAAATGTGGTCTAGTGTTTGGGATTGTGTTCTTGTGATTTTGGAACGTGTGAGGGGTTTTGGGTGACGGAAGGTGATTGAATTAAGTTGGCCTATGTGTTGTAGCATATCAAACGGCAGTATACCTGCACCTACTAAGTTATAGATTGTTATAAAGACCTCCGTTTACGTATTGTGAAAAGCCCGTTATCCTTTAGGCAAATTTAAGATAGTTTAGAGGTCAGCACTCATATTATGATGGATACATGCTTTTCATAATACGTGTTGCTAGCCCCAAGCACGCGAGCAACTGTGGCTTAACCATCCGACATACCTATTTTTATTCATGAAGACCATACAATATATATATATATATATATATATATATATATATATATATATATATATATATATATATAGAGAGAGAGAGAGAGAGCGAGAGAGACTACATAATAAGTAAAATCATTATATGTCGGTTAAAGTTAGCCTTCTTTAATATCATATAGACATATATTATTTATATATACATATTCATCAATATAAATGATATCAAAATTAAAATTTCAGCTCTCTTGTATGCTGATACTGTGCGAGTCAGCTTACACTAAATTAATACTAAGTAAATCATTGATTGGATTCAACTTTCATTACGATACGATGTCCTTGAAGATGGACATTATTCTTTTATTTACGGATGGGAATGAGTGTTAAAACAGCTCATTTGGGTGTTCTCACAATTACTAAATAAACAACATTAATATATGAATTAACTGAAACATAACAACTTTTCTGTGAAGTTTGCATTAACCTCGCTAAGCCTTAATGCACCGTGTATTTCGGGAGAAAACTGAGGGATACTACAGTAGAGCCTCCGTTAATTAAGATATACAGTAAACAAGCTTACAACGTACATTGTATATGCCTAATTTGTGTAAAGTAAACAAAATTAAATCTCCAGTGCATAATATGTACTATTGGTTTTGCAAAGAGTGTAATACATATTTCCTCTCTGTATACTTAACTTCACCAATTGGTTTAGGGAGGAGGCTGAGAAGGGTTGCTGGTGGAACTCCTCCACCTCCTGTCCATCCTGCATCTAGCTTATGGAACTTCTCCCGGCACATTCAATTAAAACCATCAGTTGCCTCCCAAGTGTCCATAACTCGCTGGTGCCGGGAAGGAGAGGAGGGAGGGCTTGGCTAAATCAAACTTAATTCGTAAATGTGCTTAACCAATGGCAGCTATTTGCGGTAAAGTGGTGCCGTCCTTTATGTACGCTCGTAAGGGGCCAGGGAGAGCCAAGAGAGAGTGGGAAGACTTGAACTGAGTGTAGGGGGGGTATCTCCTTCTGCTGCTGCTGCTCCTACAGGTGCTTCATAACTGCTGAGCTGGGTACTTTGGTTACGACTGTCTTGGGTCAAATGGTTAGGTATTTTAGGAATATTTTAAATTTAATGTGTGTGTGTGATATAATTTAATAATCGGTTTATTTCTAGCTAGCAGCCGATTAGGCTGAAAATACACAATTCCTTAATCGAACTTATCCAAAGTAGTCAACAGATTGAATTTGGCTGCCACAAGAACGCCTACATACCCCGGAAGGGGTGGGATGAGGATAGGGGACCAGGTTGAACCCAGACGTGGCGCATCTACTCCTAACCTCCACAGCCAGTAAAGGTTTTGACAGAAACCTCACCTGCTGGGATCGAACCCGCGCTACCTGAGCCAAGCGAATAGAGTACAGTGATTCAGTGCACTCGGCCACTGTAACCGTGCGTGCGTGCGTGCGTGCGTGCGTGCGTGCGTGCGTGCGTGCGTGCGTGCGTGCGTGCGTGCGTGCGTGCGTGCGTGTGTGTGTGCGTGTGTGTGTGTGTGTGTGTGTGTGTGTGTGTGTGTGTGTGTGGAGGGGGAGGGGATGAGCCGAACTGTATGTATGTGCATCTGCACATACCAGTACCGGTACATATGAATTTGACGAACATTGATTAAAACAAAAAATTGTTTAATAGTAAGGAAAATTAGAACCTGATAGGCGTTTTAGTTTACGAAAATATTAAGACACTTTCTTGCAGATCTATAATCTTTGAAAGTTCATAGCGGTAAAGTGCATTACTTATTCTTAGTAAAACTGTTAAATGCATGCATAATTATCATCAATAATAAATAACTATAAACAAAAAGTAAGTATGTTTGTGATCAACAAATATATTTTCAAACGGATTTTACTTTATACCCTACCATGTAGGAAAGCTTTACCAAGCTCTTAATTATCAAACAAAAAGCAACACACGTACACAAACGAAAAATCCACATTAATACCAAACTAGTCGGCTAGTCGTCGATATCTGAGCAACAGTGTCATAAATCGGCCAGAATATACTGTAGGTGTCGATAAAAAGTACCAGGAAAAGGCGGTCGTGTGAATCCGCTTCCCTTGCAGGTATCGATTGTGTACTGTGTAGCAACTCAATGTGGATGCTAGCGAGATTTTCACCTTGAAATGGGTTTTTTTTTCCTTGTTTTCTTTGTTTACAATAACGCTCAAGCCTGATACAGCACTTTCGATTGCATGGGTAAATATTGTTTCTATACTTACATTACCAATTTTGTCAGTGTAAAATTCTATAAAACGTTCTTGATAACTTGTAAATGACTACTATTATGTGTATTAACATTTAGGAGATTCAAACATACCGGTATAGCATAATATCAAATAGAGAATTTTCTATATTGTGTGAAGTAGACTAATTAGACATATAAAAACTAAAGTAATTAAAGGAAATTATTTACTTTGGGGAAATCTATATTTACAGGCAATTAAGCGTTATTAGTATTTTCCAATGCGTTAAACAAAAGATTGCAGTTGTCCGTCTCTGTCTACAAAAGGGTCTCCGAGGCGAGTTGCGCTCTCAATTCACTCACGATTACGGCGGTGCTCAGGTGAATAACAGGAAGAAGATCCTGCGGTCTTAGCGGCCTTCACTCGGCACTAGTTTAACCCTTTCAGTATTACCGTCACGACCTTCCTTTATTATAGTCTGGCTATCATTGGAAGCAATTATGTTCACCTTAACCCTTTCAGTATACTAAGATGATAAGCTTCTCAGTTATATTCAGGATCCCATTAGATAATCTTATTGAACTATAATC
This sequence comes from Paralithodes platypus, assembly GCA_032716605.1. NCBI lineage: Eukaryota > Metazoa > Arthropoda > Malacostraca > Decapoda > Lithodidae > Paralithodes > Paralithodes platypus. Next base: position 46,037,507 of record CM064495.1, read on the forward strand.
CTTTCAGAACTACAATAACGCCTTCTTCCAATATTCAAAAGCTTCCAGATCAGAGCATAACAAAAAAAAGAAAAAAGAAAACAAAAGTTGCCAGCAAGAACACTCGTGTGAATACCCCATGATTTCAATATAAATATTGTATTATAATTATATTCTAACAATATACGAACTAGTTTAGGGGCAACGTTCCGAAGCCAAATACAGTACCGGTATGTACAAAATATCTAATTTAGGTAATAGACTCCCACAGGTATATCCAAAGCATAATTCAACCGTCTAATGGAGGCTAGAATACAATCAAAATGACGCCATCATAACGAGAGGGTTAAATAGCTATCCTACACCGCCTCTAACGCGCTCCGCCTCCCACTATGATAAAGTTCCCATCCCCTTGAGTCTCGCAGAACAGCAACTTTGGTTGTACTCAACTGTAAGCGCACTTCATAATCTGGCTCCTTCAGACACACTCATAACGCCGGCCCCCGCTCATTCTGCTTAATAAAGGCGATCCTAAGTGTTATTCTAGGCCGGGTCTTCACTATGATACAGCTGTTGCAGCCTGCCATACAGAGTGGTTCCATAAACAGTAATAATGGCCTACTAAGTTTACCTCAGAACATTATCCGAATGTGCCAAGGATGATATACCGGCGCTGAAGATGAAACAATTAGAGGTGACGAGGCAAGGGACAGTCGGCTCTATGCTACCTGCCCACAAGGACCATTCTCCCGCCGCCCAAGCCACGAAATTATCTTCGTTCTTAAAATTATTGATAACAATTACGGGGAAAAGGGATACGTCCGTGTTACGCTAGGGGAGATAATCTACGAGCAATATTGAGGAGGAGGAGGAGGGTGTTTCCACGCACACCTCTGTTGAAGCATGACACTTTTAACACGATCAATAAGTGTCGATCGTCACCAGAAGCGACCACGGACACTCACTAGATAACAATATACGGTCTTCGGGCATCAATCACCAAATTTCCAGGTACCAATCGACTTTTATGCACACTGATCAACTTACACGTATATCAATTTCGACTTCATCCTACGACTTACGCAGCTTTAAACTTCGTGTGTCCAGGCATTTGAGTAAAATACCTTGAATTTGGCTCTCTGTCACTCTTTCAACGTTGGGGGAGACACTTGTTGCAGGCAGCTTTGCTTTTTGTCTTCTTCACTCACATTGAAACCAAAATGGTCGAATCTCCTATACACCGAATGGTTATAACATCCACTGATCAACTGACTAAAACACTAATATTTTCCTTTTAGCATAAGACTGATATCGTCATAAATCGATGGACATCTCACTCTTCGATTTTCATCCAGGCACCGATCGATCTTCCTACACACGAACTTTCATTCTTCATGATCGATCAATTTTTCCTAGCACCAATCGCCCTAACCCAGACAACCAATAGCCCTCTTCAAACTAGCAATCAACCTACCCAAACACCGATCGAACTCTCCATGAGGCAATTAGAGACCACATACATCATACCATTCCAACCTCCAACCTCACCTAGTCTGAAACCAACACCGACACTGAAATTCCGGCGCATATCAATTTTGTGAGTGTTGAGGGCGCGGGCAAGGGCGGCACGTAGCTCAGCGGTTATTGTCGGCAGCTGGAGGCACCACTGCTCGCTCGCTCCCCCTCTCCATCTCCCTCTTTACTCCACCTCCACCATCTCCACCACTATCAGCATCACCAGCACCCTTTGTTTAATCATCCCCGCTGCCTCCCACATACCCACTAACATCGCTATCCTCACCATCATCATCTCCACTACAACCAAGAACGCCTTCTGTTTCACCATGTCCACAACCACTACCCTAATACCATTCCAGCCTCCATTACCACTACCACCATCTCCATCCAACCACCACTGCCATTCCCCTTCCTATTAAGCTTGCATCAACTGTTCTGCAACCGCCCACAGCATCACTAACTTCATCCCCACAATCATTGCCATCATTTCCATCTTCCACTCTTCCATCATCTTCCACTCTTTTATCATCACCACCAACTTTGTTTATTCTAGAAACTCTACATAGGTCTAGTCAATTGGCCACAGTGAAAATCAATACCATCAGAGTGGGCTAATAGTTATTGTGTACACGAAACTGTTCATATTAGTGGGGAAATGTTATTGCCAAATATTATTTATATCACTTAGTATCTTATTAAAAAAATTCCCTCCTTCAGATGAAACGGATTTGTGAAACCTCGGAATACTTCCCATTGATGGCTCTTGGATAGACACAGGGCCATAGTCTTAAACATGGGAAGTGGCTCACTCTCCCCTATACCGATTTTATAAAATGCAGGGAAGGGGAGAGTGAGTTTCCTATTATACAATAATTGGGTGGTGGTGATTCTAGCACCACAACTAGGCAGCGCCAATTTGTCTGTTAGTCCGGCAAATATGAGTATGGTCGTAAGTAAGAGTGCCTCACTACAACTATAGTGAAGCTGGCGATTTTGATAGTAAAATAGAGTCAATTTGAGTATAATAAGAGTCGTGCGAGGTGGCTTCACACAATTGAAGGGTGCCGACGTTCTTAGTACTACTACTACTACTTGTAACTAGAGAGAGCCAATTTGTGTGTTCCACCTTGAGTTTGAGCATGGTCGTAATTGAGTAGATACTCGAGCAAGCCCATTTCAGTGTGTGAAGGGTCGTACTAGGTACCTTTTCACAACTTTAGGATTGCTGGTGACGATCTTGGCACTACTAGAGAAGGTCAATTTGCGCGTTTTTGTGGGAGTATGAATATGATCGTATCTGGGGTCTTTCACATAAGAATAACGTAATGATGATCTTGGGACTACTAGAGAGGGTCAATTTACGCGATTTTTCCGGAAGTATGAGGATGGAATAAGGTGGATGTGGACCTAGGCACTACTAGAGAGAGCCAATTTGCGTGTCTCCCCCTTGGGTATGAGTATGGTCGTAACTAGGTGCCTCCCCTCAGTTTGACTCAGCGGGGAGGCACCATAAAACCGTGTGAGTGTGGCGTGAGGTATGGCACGGGTGGCACCCTCCATTCAGTCCTGGCACTTACGACTCTCCGGGCTCGTCCGCCAGCTTTATGTCTGGTCAGCCTGGCTACCCCGGCTCTGTCCTCGCCTCAGAAATAAACCTTTACTGCCAGGTTTTAAAGCCCTCATTTTTTTTTTTTTTTTTTTTTTTTTTTTTGTAGGGTGGGTGTGGGGAGTGGGGGGGGGGGAAGGGTTAGTGGATGAATATGTAGCCCGAACTAGGGAATTTTATATAATAATAAAATGCATTTAGTGTTTGTTGTTTGTTTGTTAATTGTTAGCCCGAATACTCCACTGATTATTGGACCATATTTTGTAAACTGTATCGAGTTTGTTCTATGCTGTGCAACTTGAGAACTCCTACAGCGCTTTCTTAAACTATTTTACTACATATCCAGTGTTTTATGCTCTTATAAAGTTGGTGTTGGGGCTAGTTTTGGTCCTTTCTCCCGTGTTGTGACCATTCGCTAGACCCGGGAGCACCTACACCCTGTTACTTACACGGAATTTCCCACAGTGCTCCCAGCCAAAGACGTCCGAGGGGGAGATTCAGTGTTCTATAAAAATAAACAACCTGGGCACAGAATGGTGTGTGATGTTTGTCGTCTAGAGAATAAAGTTAAGATATACGAGTCTTCAAAAGTAAAACTCACACTGGAATTTAATAGAGAAGGAATTTAATTCAAACTAGTAATAAATACCTATGTATGATAGTGACAAGATTAATCGTTATATATTAACACATTGAACTTCATTACTCAAACAATATATAGTCTTCAACCCATCCTTCCTCGTGTAAAATGGGACTTCGCCCCATTAGTATGCACATTTTAAGATGAATCGCCCATTTATGTATATATTCTAAGACTTTTCGTGCCATTTAGGGGTCGACTTTTTTCCTGGTGAGCGATAAGGAGCCTGTATTTTTAGGGGGAAACGGCCTTCGGCCGGGCCATTATTGTATACAAAAATATACACAATTTTCTCGAAGGGAGATCTTGGGTTTTGTGTTTAATGTTTGATGGAGGTCTAAGGAGCAAACTATATAAATATAAGAAAACAAATGAAAAAAAATAATAATAATAATAATAATGTGAAATAGTGACTCAGACTATGTGGCTACAGGGAATGTTTGAAATATTACATAAGCGTGACAGCATTGTTCCATAATTAAAGCATTACCACATATAACTGCAGGCGATATACAGTAGTTCACAAGATGGCGGCTACTGTAAACAAACTAACGTAAACATTCTCCCTTTGGACGGCCCTGCTTCAGCCAAACTCGTTACCATTTCCCACTGGTGTTCAGAGCAGTACCACCCACTCAGCCGTGCTCGGTTACACTCCCACTCATCTCGGTTTATACTCCCACTCATGTATTTTATTCCCACTCGTCTATTGTACTCCCACTCATCTATTCTACTCCCACTCATCAAGCTTTCTACTCCCACTCATTAAGGTTTCTACTCCCAATCATTAAGGTTTCTACTCCCATTCGTCTAATCTACTCCCACTCATCAAGCTTTCTACTCCCACTCGTCGGTTCTACTCCCTCTCAATTTTTGCTCACTTCCACTCATGTTTCTATTCCCATTTATCTCGACCCTAATCCCACATCTTTGTGTAATTAACACTCGTCTGTTATACTCCCATTCAACTCGGTTATATTTTGACTCATCTCAGTGTTATTCCCACTTTTCTGTAATTAAATATACAATAAAAGCAAAATATACCTCCTTCTTTCCTTCCTTCTCCGATGTCTAGTCTTTAATACTTTCCTCAATCTGCTATTGAACTCATTTCATTTCATTGTACGTTGACGTTCTACTCTGATTTCCCTACTTCCTCTCAACTCTTCTTTGTATATGCCATTCATTCCACTCCAGTCTGTATCTCATTTCAATCAGATAAATGTCTCATGTAATAGTAGTATATATAGTTCACCTAGCTCAAATGCCATTATAAAGGCAATTTTGTTAGACATCTATCTATAAGTTAATAATTTGAAATCAAATAATGGCATCGCCTATAGTACTCGACATATTCCCATTGTTCATTACACAAATATTTACTGTATATTTACCTGTGCTTGAACAATTGTAAATAATCAACATATCATATCTCAAAACAATTCCAAAAACAAGAGATTGCCTGGTTATAATTGTGTATTTACTAAAGTAAAATAAGGGTTGAAAAAAGGGCCTAGAATATTCACAAAATAGTGCTTGATGTCCCGACTTCCTACCATCTGTGTTTCTACCTATATCATAATATTCCTATACTAATCTATCTCATGTTAATTTATCAAAATCAATGCAATACAGCACAGTGCAACTTGATCAACAAAAGTATATGAGAATAGTACTCTTGTGATTCCGCCTATTTACTTCCTTATACACATCGCCTTGCATGCATCGATATTTCTGTATTGGACATTTATCCCCTTCTGCCCCCCTTATTGCAGCCTCTTCAACTACTTGTGCCCCATATGGTTCACCCTAATAACTCCGCATACAACTTCCCCTACATGCATCAACTCTCCAACAGTTGCACATAGTTTTACATAAACTTTTCGACGGTTCGCTGTCCCCCTACTAATCCTTCCCGAAATACCCCAGTCAACAGCTTTTCTTACATTAATTGGCTCCCTTATTTTAACACCTTTGAATAAAGCTCTTAAACCTTTCATAGCTATGTGTATATCTCATACAAACATAGATACATATTACACATAACTATTATAGGCATACATTCGTTCCTACATACCTAATACAACAATACACACTCAAATAAAATATAGTAACTAGACCAATTCTCCTTATGTCTCTATTTTGTTCTAAATGTTAACCCTACAGACATAGGTTTTTCTGGTCTGTTGAGTTGATGCCTGGTGGATAACAGTTTCTGGAGAACTACTAATAGATGGCAATGATGAAGGCCGCCCATCCCTATCGTAGCGCACAATTACACTTTCGGAGATACACTGTTTCAGTTATACTACAAACCACCAACATAGAATGGCACTGATCATATGATGCTATTATTTAATGAGTCTGGGGTATAATCATATATTTCAGATTTTTGGTAACAAATAATCTTGGCATCCCGTAACTCCCCTCATACATACACAACATACATACACAACATACATACACAAACACAAACAAGATAGGAAAGAGAGCAAGTCCCTTAATACCCATGTATAAACCTCCCCAGTGGCGGCCTCCCGTATAGCTCTCCGGCATCCCTCCCTCCCCTCCCTTGGCCCTGTTCAGTCCCGCTCGCACTATCATGGCGCTTCGTGTTCTGGCCTGAATTATCATGTACCTTCCATCTCCCGACGAGGTTCATTCACGCAGACCTCGGGATAACCTGGGGGAGGAGGAGGGAGAAGAGGAAGAGAAGTAGGAGGAAGAGGTAACTATAGCACCCCGACTCCCGACCGACCTCTGCTGCAGCGTAAAGGCCTTGCGACGTACGGCTCCCGCCGCCATAACCTCTTTAAATCGACCAGCGATAGTTCGTGTGCCGACGTAATTGGATCTTCCCCCTCGTCATATACTACGGTAATAGCTGGGGCTCGTGACACAGTGGGCCAACTCCCCCCCTTAGCCTACGTACGGTTCGAGTCCCCGTGGATCTACCGTAGGATTTTCGACGGTAGGAACTAGGTCCGTTTGTGCCTGTTTTGCCCCCAGGCGTCTCATTCGTGATGCGTATGTCTAAATTTACTTGCGATATTTCGGTTGTTTTTATTTTGCTTCCTCCCCACCCCTCTCTCTCTCTAGCTCTCTCCAGTTGTCGCTCTCTTTTTCTCTACTTCGTTTGGTACCTTTTTTTTAGTGAGCGTGTTTGTATGTATCGCTTTGCCCAGAGAACTAGCAATTTAATGGGGTCCTTTTTCACTCTCGATGGCAGTGTAGAGGATGAAGGTTGAACTGCGTGTAATCCAGTGTTGCTGCTGTATATATCCTACGCCCCCTCCCCCTCAACACAGACCCCCATCACACTATCAATAACAACAGTTTTCCATGGACCCGGGTTAAGTTTACATCACTTTAAATACTTTCAGTACACCACTCTACTTTATATTCTGGTTATCAGCAGACGATTTTTTTCAGAAAGCCCTGTAAGAGTTAGAGGTCTAATCAAGAATTTTAGACTTGCCTACAATAGGTAAAATCGTCTATATTATCTACATCCTGTAGAATAATAAAAACAAATCAAATATGTGAGCTCGTATTAATCCTATGTCACTTTAATGTGTCTTAATGTGCCTATAAAGAACACGTAACATGTTTCATTGAAACGAGACTGTGTACTGTATTTACTCTAGTGGTCTCAGGATACGCTTTGAATTACCAAATGTGGAGCTCTCGTACCTTAGATTTACAGAGATGCAAGGGCCGGGAATAGTTTGCAAAACTTTAAAGAGAATTATAGTGATTATAAATAATATATCTAAAGTGTTAAATAGTCAAGATGCCTTTATAATTTGTAATCTACCCCGTTACCATGATTATTAAGCTAGACTCTAATTATATTATACTTGATTAAATTACTTAACACTGGAAGGCAATATAATTAAATAATACATATACATTGCTTAGTCAAATCTAAAAACATTGTGGAATAAATTATAACAACTACGCCGTTTACATCATAAATTTTAGGCGTTTAGTTTGCAATAATGAAGCTAATTTCTAGAATCATATAAAGTTTTGTTCATGAAAGTATTTTCAGTCAGATATACAGTATACTGTATATATATATATATTTTGTTTTTAAATGTACATAATTACATAGCTTACTCTAGACATAAAATAAAAACAATTGTCCGGCATATAAACAAAATGCAAATAGACAATATATAATACAAATATAAATATGTATAAGAATAATACGCCATGCAGACAAATAGCAGTAAGCGAAACGGAAAAAAAGGCTTTACATGAGATCCACACCTTCGCACCTGTCCAATCTATATCGGGGACCCATTCATCACAGTACCAACCGACCCAAAGGCACACCTGGCAAATGGTTGGTTCAAGGGTATTTACACCGCGGCCTACACCACTTCGGACACACCCAAATCCACCATGTAGGCTCAGGGTTACCAAATCAAGTCCAATAGATAGTAGATAAATGCCGAAAATCGCTAGAATAATGCCACAAACTCTAGAATATCGCTCTAAAATGGCTCAAATCTCCAGAATATCGCTAGAATTCATGCCCTAGATGTAGAAATTTGCCTCTAGATTGAAGTAAATACCTCTAGATCAAGCGGGGAAAGTAGCTAAATTGGCAATACTATGTAGGCTAGACGTAACTGGCTATAATAATTGAATGTTGGTTCACATTAAGTCTCAGTGTGATATATTTTGTGAACCTTTGAGCATTTGTCAATCCACTGCAGAATCGTCCGACGATTCAATAGGAACGACTCATCTAAGTATGCATCTTATCATGATGGTTGTATTCGGACTAGCAAGATATTGTGTAATACTTTTTGGAGCACTTTTACTTCAATAGTTTATGCATTAGCTGAATACATCATTTGTCTGGTGGAAGTTATAACAAAATAAGAGTCATCTGACTGAAAGAGATTAAAGTTCCAACAGATCAACTTAATTTTTGCAGTTCCCGAGTAGGTTGCTAACTGACTCTAAATAGAACAAGGAAGAACAGATTTTTATCTATTTTTTTAGAAGGAAAATTCATACTAATTTAATTGGATTAGCATTGTAAGGCAGTACTTTCAAACGAGGGATGCACATTTTCATACTGGAGTAAAACAAATACATTTATAATTACAAAAAAACATAAAACAAAAAATGCGTGCAATTTGCTCATCAGGCACGAACACAGACATGCTCAAATATGCAAACGACAATCACCACATAAGCGAACATCAATAACGTTAACTACCATTTACCAACATCAGTAGTCCCATATGTAGAACTACTAGGACCACACTAAAACCAAACATTAAAGCAGACAAGTACCAACCAGATAATCTTGAAAATTTTAGTCAATATTTACTACCAACAAACGAAAAATAGTTCTACAGACGCGAGTATTTAACACCGACATACCATAGTTCAAGAGAGGCAAGTATTTAACGCCAATCAGTATGAAAATTTAGTCATAGAGAGGCAAGTATTTAACGCCAATCAGTATGAAAATTTAGTCATAGAGAGGCAAGTAATTAGTATCAACCAGCTATAATTTAGTCATAGAGAGGCAAGTAATTAGTATCAACCAGCTATAATTTAGTCATAGAGAGGCAAGTAATTAGTATCAACCAGCTATAATTTAGTCCTAAAGAGGCAAGTATTTAGCACCAACAGACTAGACAATATAGCTTCACAATACCAAGTAATGAAAGTAGCACCAACCAGCAAGGAAACAGAACCTTAGAGAGACAATTATTCATCACCAACAAACTAGACAATATAGTTTTAGTGAGGCAAGTATAGAACACCAACCAGCCAGAAAATACAGTCCTAAGGAGGCAAGAACCCAGCATATAAAATGTTACAGAGGGAAGTAATTAGCAACAATCAGCTAGAAATCATACTCCTAAACAAGCGTACTACACACAAAGAGACCAGAACTTAGTCTTGGAGATGTAAGTATTACACCCCAACAAACCAGAACATATAGTCTTAGGTAAGCAAGCATTTAACACCAACAGACTACACAACATAGCCCTAGATATGCAAGTATATAGCACCAACTAGATAGAAGATGTATCCTTAAGAGGCAAATATATAGCACCACACAGCCAGAAACCATAGCTCTACAAAGACAAGTAGCAGAGAAACATGTATTTAGCACACCAACTAGCTGGAAACAGTAGTCCTAGAGAGGCAAGAATTTAACACAAAACAAGAAAATATAGTAATAGAGACAAGTATTTAAAACCCAACCAACTTGAACAAAATACAAAATCCTACTATTCAGCACCAACAAAGCAGAAAATATAGTGCTACAGGCGCAAGAATTGAACACCCACAAACCAGAAAATATATAGCACTGAAAAATAACCCCAAAGAGGCAACTATTTTAACACCAACAAACCAGGAAATACAGTCCTCGAGAAACAAGTATTTGGCACCAACCAGCTTCAAAATTATAATCCTAAAGAGGTAGCAAACCAGAAATTATAGTTTTATGCAGGAATGCTAGAAAGTATAGTTGTAGAGAGGCAAGCAACTGTTTAACACCAACAGACCAGAAAACCTAATCCTAGAGTGGACAATCATTTAGCACCAACCAGCTAGAGAATATAGTTGTAGTGCAGCAAGAACTAAAACTGACCTTGCTCTTCCGGTGCCGGCCTCTTTAGCCCGGTGTTGTTTCTCAGCCAGACTCGTACGTTCCGCTTAGCGTCCCGGCATTTTCACTTTCAATTAAGTCTGAGCGAGATAGCTGGAAGAAAAAGAGATGAAACTTAACTTTATCGAGATAACTTTGGAGATTCAAGGTGGAACAAAAGGGCGGAGTGAGAGTCATGCACACAATACACAGTGCCGCCCGATGCCTCCTTCAACACCCAGAGCAACACAAAGTAAAGCAGGGGCGTTCTATAGGGCGCATTCTGGCAATATGGAGTTTCCTTTTTCGACTGCAGGATTCACGCAAAATAAAGAAGGGGTGTTCTATAGGGTGCATTCTGGCAATATAGTTTTCTTTTTCGACTGCAGAATTCACGCAAAATAAAGCAGGTGTGTTCTATAAGGCGCATTCAGGCAATATGGCGTTTCCTTTTTCGACTGTAGGAACAACACAAAGTAAAGAGGGGGTGTTCTAAAGGGCGCGCAATATATATAGCGTCTTCGTATACTGAAGGGGTTAATCCTTCAGGTTAAACATATAAACACCTAATTACTTTTTACAAATCATGTTTTACACTGTCGTTCTTCTTTCTAAATAATATAAAACCTTAACGATTCCTTGGTATGTACTGCGGGTACTTTGGGATTATATCTTTTACTCGTAACTCTTTAAAAATCACTCTCAGTTCTGTTCTACCAAAATTAATGAGCTTCTTCCACAACTCCCACGTAGGTAACGGACGGTGAAATTTAACACTTTACATCTTATACCTATAGCCATAGATCAGGGTATAGTGTTAGTAAAGCATCAAGAGTGCATAGTATAATACAAAGAGTTCAAAAGAGTTACAGATCATTATATATATATACACACACACACACACCGTGGTTATGAATACCTCGCAATGCTTTACACTCCAGTACGAATTGGAGCATTGAATGAAGGGTCTGACCAATTGCAATGACCCAATAATTAGCATCGGACCAATATTCTTTCAGTTTTATACTCATAATTCACAACTCACCTTTCCTACATTCAAAGATTCATTACTCAAAAGACCTATATATAGTCTAATATTCATCACTTACGCTCTTAATAGTCTAAGCCTTATCAGTCTTATATTCCCTGGACCAATATTCATTAGTTGATACTTCATTGTCCAATACTTACTACCCTATTGACCGGCCCAAAACTCATCACCACAGTAATCATCAGGCCTCGATTTATTAGCATAATACTGATCTGTTCTGAAATAACAATTATACCAGAACTAATCAGTTCATATTCGAACTCCCAATACTTGTTACTTGAATAATCATCGGTTATTACTCGTCAGTCCAATATTCATCAGCAAAGTACGCTTCAGTATCATACTCGTCAGAACTCGAATGATTATAGCCCACTATCCAACACACTTAAAATCATAATTATCTTTAATAATAATGACCAGTCACTCGTTAAACACTCTCCTGCCCAACACTTATCAACTTGAAAAAAAAAGTAAAACAAGCTCAGTTCAAATAAGGTGGATTAATGAAGTTTATACTGTATATATAATATATATACTGTATATAATTAACATATATATATATATATATATACCGGTATATATAATTATTATATTTTGAGAGAGGGAAAGAGAGAGATAGAGAGAGATAGAGAGAGCGAGAGCGAGAGAGAGAGAGATGTGAGCCAGAGCCAGTAAAAGGTCAATATATCAAAGAGCCGTCGGTGTAGAGATGAGGTCTGTTATAGGGGGGGCCCGGGGTGAGTGTCTTATAAATTAACACTACCCACTAATTACTGTCCAACTCTGAGGCCAACCCTAGAGATGACCGTGTGTGTGTGTGTGTGTGTGTGAGAGAGAGAGACAGAGACAGAGACAGAGAGAGAGAGAGAGAGAGAGTTTGACTGAATACGTATGCTACTGTGAATAATAAAGTGGGATTCCATAATTATGTTTGTACACGTTTTAACAATCTGGTTATATTCATTACTACAACAAGACATAAGTGTATTATATGTGTCTGTGAGAAAGAGAATGTGTGTGTGTGTGTCTGTGTATGTGTAAGAGTGAGAACAGGTCAAGAGTGTATGAACTTCAGAGTGTATTATGCAAAGCTATAATTAAGCATGTGTACGTGTGTGTCAATGTGTATTATGCAAAGCTATAATTAAGCATGTGTACGTGTGTGTCAATGTGTATTATGCAAAGCTATAATTAAGCATGTGTACGCGTGTGTCAATGTGTATTGTGTATAAGTGACTTTGAGTTTGATTGTTGATTGTATATTGCTTATGTGTGAGAGTCATTGTATGTGTAATAATACGTGTTTGTGTAATGGCATATGTGTAATAGAGGAGAAAGACAGATAGATAGATAGAAATACACAGAAACATTGAGACAGCAAGGTAAGAAGAAAGCAAAACAGACTTAAGGGGGTACTACTCGATTTTTTATGGACTCCCTTCTCCCTCATGTTTAGTATATTAGTTTTGGGGTTTCAAGACGTTAATTCCGTTAGTTTGGCGATTTTCAGACCTTTCACCTCATTTTGTTGACAATATTAACACCTTTCGTGCCCTATAAGTGTCGATTTTTTCCTGGCGAGCGATAACGAGCCTATAATTTTAGAAGGAATCGGCCTTCGGCCGGGAAATTTATCTTGAAAGGTGGTCTAGGGGGTGTTTTCTAAGCTTGATGGAGGTCTAGCAAGGTACCTCAAAAATAAATAAATAAATAAATATATAGAGCAAAAACAAGGCACGACCCCCTGAAAGACGTAATAAAGCAAGACATACAAGCGCACACCCACACACACGTACACACACACACACCCACACACACACACAGAATCCCAACAACCGAGAAACCCACAAGGTAAACGACTTAAGAGGGGAGAGAAGCGAGGAAGAAAGAGGGTGAAGGAGGAAGGAAGGAGAGGGAGAAGGAACGGAGTAAATGAAGCATGAGAAAGGGGCGAGAGGGTTTAAACAGGGAGAGAATATATGAGCGAGTAAGATGATGTTACCTTTCAGAAGGGTGTGTGTGAGTGTGTGTCTGTGTGTGAGGAGAGAGAGAGTGTGTGTGTATGGGGGGGGGGGGGAGATAGTGTGAATGTGTGTGTGTGTGTGTGTGGGAGGAGAGAGAGAGAGAGATATGGATATAGATAGAGACAAACGCAGTGAGTTAGCTGATGGGGTCTAGGTCTTAGAAGGTGGGATGGGCGTCACGGGGGAGGGGCTGAGTCCAGGATTGATGGGGGTGGGGGATGGAAGGGTGAGTGGAGAGGGTGGGTGGAGGGGATGAGATGGGTGGGGCATGGGGTGATGGGTGGGGGATGGCGTGGGGGATGGGGTGCTGGGTGGGGGATGGGGTGGGGGATGGAAGGGTGAGTGGAGAGGGTTGGTGGAGGGGATGGGATGGGTGGGGCATGGGGTGATGGGTGGGGGATGTGGTGGGGGATGGAAGGGTGAGTGGAGAGGGTTGGTGGAGGGGATGGGATGGGTGGGGGATGGGGTGCTGGGTGGGGAATAGGGTGGGGGATGAGTGAGATATTTTTTATTTTTTTTCTAAAGACCTCCGTCTATGTATTGTGAAAAACCTGTTATCCTCCGGCAAATTATGGGATTGAGTGAGTGAAGGGGGGGACAGTGAATGAAGGAGGATACACTTTTTTCATAATACGTGTTGCTAGCCCCAAACGCGCGAGCAACTGTGGCTTTCAACCATCCGACACATCCCCTTTTATTTATGTGCAGCACACATGTTAAATACAAATAAAGTTTATTTTTTGTTTTACCCTACTGTGGAAAGACTACGGATACACACTCCTGCCCGGGCCTCACACAGTGGCATGACCCAGTCCAATCGAACTGAGCTCATGACGAGAGATGGGGTGATGGGTGGAGACCGGGGTGGGGTGATGAGTAGGGGATGGGGTGATGGAGTGATGGGTAGGATGATGGAAGGGTGGGTGGAGGGATTTGAGGGGATGTGATGGGTGGGGGATGGGATAAAGAATGGACGTAGAAGGGAGTTGTGTGGAAGCAATGAAGGTTTTTGATAAGTGGATTCATTGATTGATTGATGGATAGAAACTTGGCACCACAATAACAAGATCATAAGGCGCCGGACAAGCTCAAATGGACGTCGCGCGGGTGGTGGAACAGACAGAAAAGTGGAAGAGGAAAGATGGAGGAGAGAGAGGGGTGAGGGGACTCGATGATTAGGATGAACAGTGTAGAAAGAAAGGGATTGGACGATTATAAATGCAAGATATATATATATTTAAATTTTAGACTATCAGTATAAAAATACACTAAATTCTCTACTAATTACATAAATAAAAATGTATATCTACGTACTCCTCTACCTTTATATCAAATTATTTACAACCCCAGGAGTTGGTTAACCCTATTTGGTCCGAGAAGGGTCTTTTTGGACCTTCCCTGTTTCACTTCATAGTATGGAAACAAACAAAAACTGCTCGAAAATGGCAAAAGCAAACAAAATATTATATGATAATCAAACAAAGCATCGTAATAACCCACAAGGGATCGAACCAGACAGTGTTGACTCAAAGAAACACAACCTTCATCAAGCTTGCCAATGTATTCCAATGAAGAAGCCAATAGTCAGTTTTATTGCAGCTTATTATATATTGAAGCCCTTAGCAATAGCTTTCTCGATACCTGATGGAAACATAATTCAATACCATCTCTCCGCAAGAGTTGGATCATGACAGGGATATGGCAATTTACCATCAGCTGCAAAAAATTAAAAAAATAGTAATAATAATAATAATATAAAAATCCTACAGCGATAAATTGATTATCCTATACCGTGGTGGGGCTGTTTCTCATCTAATGGGCTTGTACAATAAATCGCGTCAATGCTCTCTTTCAATGTTATGTTACAGATATATAAATTTGAATTACAGTGTTGTAAGTAGTATTCAGGTTAGGCTAGACTAAGTTGAGTAAGATAGGGCTAGCCATACGTACGAATCGTAGCTAGACACGTGCGAAATGTAGCTAGGTTAACTAATTTAATATAGAGATACTAATTTTTACAAACTGTAGGCATATTAAGTAATATAGGCATATTTACGAACTGTAGGTATATTTACAAATATAGGCTAGTTAGCCAGACTTATCAACTGTAGACATATTAGCTAATATAGGTTAGTTAGTCATACTTACGAACTATAGTTATAATTAATTATATAGGTGTACATACTTACGAAATGTAGATATAATTACTACTATGGGTATACAGTAGTTAGCTATACTTAAGAACTGTAGGTAGGTAATCAATTGTCAATTAGACATAAGTATGAACTTGATGTGATTAAAAAATACCCCTCACCCCCACCTCTCTCTCTCTCTCTCTCTCTCTCTCTCTCTCTCTCTCTCTCTCTCTCTCTCTCTCCCCCCCCCCCCCGTCGTAGAGCTCACAATGATCATTAAATGGGCGGGCAAGAACGCCGGTGGGAGGCATAACCCGATGTGAATCATGGAAATGACGTCATATATACAATTTTAATTAGAGACTCTCTGAAGGCCATAAACACGACCTGTCGCTCTCTAACTCTCTCTCTAGCTAGCTTCCTGTTTGTCTGTTCATCTGTTTGATTATATATATCTAGCAAATGAGTTGCAAATGTCCACACCTAGCCTATTTCCTGGCTGACTCTTCCCAAATGTTAGAAATATTAGCTCAATTATTCTGTTCGTAATTTTTGCATAATGGTTAGTGGTAAAGATTGTTGGCCTAATTATAATTAATAAACAATAGCGAGCAATAATGATCGAACTACTATACACTGTTTATTTACAACTAACGGTAAATTGCAAAGTTCCCATCAAGATTTCTCAGTTATTTTGAAGAATTTGTAGTGAATTGTGGTGCTAAAATTGTATATAAACTTGGTCTTAATATGATGCAGAGACGTAGTAGTTTTATATGTTTCCATTAAGTATCGAGACATTAGCTGCTAAGGGATTCAATTTACCGTCAGCTGAAAATAAACAGTGTATAGTTGTCAATAGTTTAACAATAGTCTCCTCTATAATCATAAAGTGTTTTAGGATGCATGTCATGGATTGGCCTTTATTATTATCTAAGGTCTAAAACATAATCATATACTCAACCAGTTGATATACTAAAGCAAGAGAGAAAAATGGGTCAGAAACATGCTTGCGTCATTTCAAACATACTTAGGTAATTTCAAACTTTCTAAAGCTTATTTTTATCATTTCAAACATATTTCGGTAACTTCAAACATACTTAGGTTATTTCAAACATATTCAGGTCAGTTCAAACATATTTAGGTCAATTTAAACATATTGAAATCATTTAATACATATTAAGGTAATTTCGAGGTCATTAAAGCCCTATACTATCTATTGGTAATATTTTCAAAACCTAATGCACAACTCTACCAGTGTTATCAGCTTAATAAAATGTATATCCATCTCTCTCTCTCTCTCTCTCTTTCTCTCTCTCTCTTTACATTCTTCTTCTTTTTTATTCTTTCCTTCAACTTTCCTTTTCTATCGGATATGCCATCTCTACTAGAATTAAGTCCTGACCACCTCAATTGGATCGTAAGGTCTGTGTGGCCGGTGTGTCTATGTAAATATGTGTAAATCTCTCAACGAGGTCATCCCGCCCCCTGAGCTATACCGACGTTTTAATACTTTTCTTTTAATTAATCGAAGAGCAATAAGGTGGAGTTACGGGGGGCATTAGAAAGACATGACTCGGGCCTGATGACCAGTTCCCACCTTCGGCACCACAATAACCATTCGTCAACGCCCACAAACGCCCACGGGGATAGTGTGGCTGGGTGGTGGTAGTACTGGACTGGTAGGCACGGGATTGCGAGTTTGAATCCCGGCGAGATATTATTGGAATTATATTTGTACTTTAAACTCAAATTACTAGTTCTGGACCATTATGAACTTTCGAATAGCATAACTTGTTAACAATAAATGGCTAGGTCTACCATATATTCCCACATTTATGATTACCATGACTGATTTTGCGTACTGTCCCTCAAACTCGTCAACAAGTCATAAAATACACTTCATACCTCTGACACACTATTCCTGCATAAATTATTTACAAAGCTTAAGAAATACAATTACGGCATTTAACAAAAAATAAGTGTGGTGTGTCTAACACCATCTACTAGAATGCAACTCAATCGCTGGACCTCACAAGTTATAGTCTATTCACAAGACCAGCAGACTTGACCCTTATTAACCTCTTGTAACTCACAGAGGGCTAGAACAAGCAGACTGCACATTTCCACACCTATAACCCGGTTAATTCTTCTCATTTCCACACCTATAACCCGGTTAATTCTTCTCATTTCCACACCTATAACCCGGTTAATTCTTCTCATTTCCACACCTATAACCCGGTTAATTCTTCTCATTTCCACACCTATAACCCGGTTAATTCTTCTCATTTCCACACCTATACCCCGGTTAATTCTTCTCATTTCCACACCTATACCCCGGTTAATTCTTCTCAACTGGTAGAAATGTCAGTTCGTTGCTCTCGTCATTTTTTAGTTGTAGGAGGTTAGAATTCAAGAAGTCTTGCCGACTGTAGTTACAATGAATAGACTGCACAAGCTACTGCAAACCTGCTCTTGAATTTGATGCATATAGACAGAAAAATTCAGAAATAATCTTATTATTCACGTAGTTTTCAAACCCCTTATCATATAATATACTCAATTATGATACTCACCACCTGTTACTCACACACACTAACTGATATGGAATTATAGTTAACAAAATATAACTGTTTCCTGGGAGAACAACATTCGGTAAATGGAAGGATATGTAATAACTTGTGTTCTCGTCTCATATAATTTATTACAATTCAATATCCAAATTTAATATTTGTCACATTTATGTCATCACAATCAAAATCAATAAATTATATTTTTGTGTTCTCATCTCATCTCGTCAATTGCATTACAATTATTTACGAAAAGTTTAACAAATTACCTCGGCGATATCAGATACAATAAACGAGCAAAACTATTTCATAAGCTAAAATTTAGTGAAAACTAAAAAAGAAATATTTGTAATAATTTAGCACGTCAAATGCAGTAACTATATATATGTCAAAGTACAGACAAACAACATTCTAAGTGTAGCAAATACCTCGATCTATAGAGAAAAGGGCGAGGTGGAGTAAAAAACTCTCACCTTCCCCCTTGTGTAAAAGATTGTTATAATAGCAGAAAAATATTGTGCATTGGAGAAAGATGGCGTAAGAAACGCTCATCTCTTCCATGCACAGAGAGAAAGGGAGGTGTGTGGCTTAATATATAAGTGTGATATAAAATAAAACAAACAGTAACAGTAACCTAACCTAACCTAACCTAACCTAACCTAACCTAACCTAACCTAATCATAAGTAATCAATCAAATTTCATCCTTTCAATTAGTTAAACAAAATAAATTAAAATGTAGATGTGTGTACCAATGTTTACATTACAGTACATAATTTACTCAAACACCTTAAGTTTTGGTAATGAGACAATACGATAGTAAAAATGATAAACTACAACAAATTGAGATTTAAAAAGGTTGCTAGCGTTATTAGGAACAGATTCAATACTAATGTGATGTGAGCTAGAAGATGCGGTGTAACAAACACGCACATCCCTACAATCACGAGTGTTCTGGTGAGTAGAGTTTTATTGTCAGACAAATACAAAAGCAGATTTTGAATTAGAGTATAAAAAGAAGTAAATGGATGAAGCAAAAGATTAGCTTTTCAATACTATCCTAGAAGTTGTGTAGTGTTGTGAATATTAGAAGATGGGTAATATATGGTGGGCTGAGAGATATCTCGCAGTTCCACCATAGTGTGATGCGAGCCAGAATATGTGAGGTAATAAACCAGCACGTCACTCTAGACTCACATGGGTTGGTGAATGGAGTTATGTTGAATAGAAGTGTTGTTATAGGACAGATCTGTGTTGCAAGTGAAATATTGACTGTGTTGAGAGAAGCAAGGCAGTGTTTTGGAATGTTGAGAAAAGTCAAGCCATGTTTTGTAATGTTGACAACGGTGTTGAAAGAGACCAGAAAACAGTGTGTGGCTTTGTTTGGTAATAGAAGACTTGGGTATTATGTAGTATGAGCAGTGGGGAAGTGTGGTACTAAACCATCACAACCCTACACTCACTTGTCTTAATGAATAATGTAGTGTTGAATAAAAAAGTGTTGTTGAAAGAGAAAAGGCGATTGAGTTATAGAATTCCAGAAGCAATGCGTACAATTTTTGAGTGACTTGAAAATAGGTTATGGTGTTTGTGTATATTGTAACGCTAACAATTATATTTTATAGATCTGAGTTAAGCAGAATATATTTTCCGTGTCCTTCTAGCTTACCAAAGATGTAGAGAAATAGAAAGGAAGAAAGTACTGTAATGTTTTCTGTATCAAGATCCCTGCAGGTCAAGGAACATTTGCTACAACCATAAAAAAAAAACGCAAAATCTTTAATGTAATCAATAACGGGCTGACGCAGGGTCTGGTCGACAACATGGCTACCAAGTATATATTCAGGTACCCTCTTCACCACACAGCCGGCCAAACCCTACTATGATCACTTGTTTGTTACCTCCAACCCAAATGTCAGGTCACGGGGGGAATGGCACAAATAGGATGACCAGCCACTAAAACAAAATAATAAACATAAACAAATATTCTATAAATATAAAACGTACGCGAATTAAAATGATAAGTAAATAGTAAAATCTGTAGTTTAGACATATTCAGCAGTTACGTGCAAAGTTTATGTTAAAGGTAAATCAGTGACAAAGATAATTGCATAAAATTCAATGCATAATGGAATAATCCTAAATATATTTAGAGAAGCGAGGTTAATTAAGGTTTACAGGTACCGAGATAACTATTGATATGACATGATATGAGATTTTTATAAGTTTTTTATTTCTGCTCCCAGAAGACGATACGCCATTTAAAGATGTTATGCCCGCTGGAGACGCGCATCCCGAGAAGACAATACACCCTGTCAAGTGCGGTGCCCTTAGGAGACAGTATGTGCCAGGAGAGATCCACCAGATGTTATGCCCCATGAGGCATTATGACCCCCAAGACATCATGCCTCAGGAAGTGTCATGCCCCTCATATCTCCTCCAACACGATCAATCTGCATCTCATTCCAACTCTCAGGTTGGCTCGTTTGGAGTTGTGACTTCGTCATGGCCGCATATTCGAGTGCCACCTTCACCCACAGTTTCGGAAAAAAAAATACAAAATGTTGGTTTTCCATACTATTAACCCCTTCAGACTCATATGACGCAGAGGTTGGCAGATTAGCAGTAAGAAATAGAGTTCTCTCACTCTTATAATTACCTCTCCAAAATTAGTTTTCTGCCCACAGCTAACTCAAAGACAACTGCAGAGGTTGAAGTAACAAAGGTTTGTAAATACCCCTGATGGTAATAAAGGCTTTAAAGTATCCATAATAGGCTCAACATTGCGTCATATGTCGGAGAGGGTTAATGGAATATGGAAAGTTTTTTTTTTTTTTTTTTACTATAATCAATTATTATTGATTATAAATTATGAAATTATATTAATGTTTCAACTCTCACTACAGGATTCTTAAGAAAACTGCAAATTAGATATATATACTGAATATATAAGCAATGACACGGTATATGTCAACTTGATTTGAGAGAAAATTAGGCTCTATGCATATGTAAATTAATTGCAAAATTTCATTTAAGTGGGAATGTTGCAGCTGGCAACCTTACCCTTTCTTTCGCGTGGTATGAGTCGCACCTTTGTTGTTTGTGATCGTTGGTATACTAGGTAAGCAGTGGCCCCTCTGAACATGGGGCACTGGAAGAGCATGAATGCAAAAGATGAAAATTAGAACACTTAGAGAGAAGATGGAATACATTATTATTTGAGATTTACTTTGATATTCATACATACGGTTTACTTAAATAAGTATATTAGGTGCCTGAATGGAGCCGCTGCGATGAAATAGTCATGTGTTATGGGTATGCTTCAAATAAAATGGGTAAATCTGGAAATTTAAGCTAGGCAAAGGCCTAAATATTAAAGATTGGGGGCAAACCTGTGGGTCATTATTGATAAAATTGGAGGGAGGCACGAGCAGACTATAACGATGTAGAACAACAAACTAGAACCAAAGAGAATAAAGGCCAAGCAAAAATACTGGAAAATCGACGAATGAATGCAAAACGAAATCGACGCATATGTATTACCAGTAGTACAGTCAAAGAACACAGCACACGATAACGAAATGCATGCCGGATACATAAAGATAAGGGGGGGGGGGAGTAGGAGGGGGGATACAAGAGAGTGAGACAAAGGGGGAAAGGGAGGGAAGAACAAGACAGTTAGATATAGTAAGGAAAGAGGAACAAGAGTGAGACAGAGTAAGGGGACGGGGAGGGAGAACAAGAGAGTGAGACAGAGTAACAGGACGGGGAGGGAGGATACAACAGAGGGAGACAGGGTAAGGGGAAGGAGGGGGAGGATGTTTTTACCAAGGCGTCGTTATCATTAAGAGGCTGACAGATCTTTAGTAGTGGCAGAACAGCAGCAGCAGCAGCAGCCGGCGCACAACTCTCTCTCTCTCTCTCTCTCTCTCCTTACCCTCGCATTTACAGACATACTAAAATATATTAATTAATGAACGAATTAACAATATTAATAATACAATAACTATAAATAGTAATACAACAATCGTAATAATAAATGTAGATAACTAATATACTCAGATTTCAAATTAATGTGTGTGTGTGTGTGTGTGTGTGTGTGTGTGTGTGTGTGTGTGTGTGTGTGTGTGTGTGTGTGTGTGCGCGTGTGTGTGTGAATAACAGAAAAAGGGCGATTCGTATGGTGAAAGTAATTCTAACACATACACACAAACAAACTGTACAGCTTTCTATCTATGTCTGTTTAATGATTTGTATACAAATAACAAATCTTGATTTCCATACCGCAGACAGGATCTCTTTCTCTCTCTAAATAGTGTCCCCATATATACTTTTCCGTCTCCAGAGCAAACCCTCCCCCCCCCCCCCGTCCATCTCTTCCTTAATCCCTCGAGAAGTTCCCTCTTTTCTCATGGGACACACATGGGCTATCTCTTTGTTTATATATATTTGTATCTTCCTGTCTATTTCGTTATCTATTTTATGGACTATTATTTTTCTTTTCATTTCGTAATGTTTTTTCCTCAATTTCATCTCCGGATTCGTCATCTACATAACAATATTTCTCTCACTTGTTTAATATTTTGATTTCTTATACATTCTATTATATTCTACCAATATAATATTTTCCCCATCTAGTATTTTCCCCATCTAGTCTATTCCCTTGGTATTATCATTCCAAAAGTAAGTAAATCCTAACGTCTCATTTGTGTCCTCAGCGCTCTCGCTCGCTCGCGCGCGCTCTCTCTCTCTCTCTCTCTCTCCAGCCCCCATTACCTTCTAACGAGTCTCATTATCACAGCTGTGTCAAACCTCTCTTTATAAACTTACCAGGGATACCATACACGAGAGAAAACTGGGGAGACATTATACAAGAAAGAGGGGACAAGAGTGGATTGGGATACGAAAGGTCAAAAATAGTGTGAGAGAGTGTGGTGGCTACTGTTAACTACTTGGGGCAACCTCTCCACAGAATGTTCTGTTCTACAGTATAGTCAATTGCAGGCATACAGGGCAACAGCACAAAGGGAGGGGGAGGGGGGGGGACTTCATTACAGCCGCAGCACAGCCAGAGGTGGGGGTACAGCAGCTACAGTATTAATAGCAATACGCAACTCTTTCAAACAGCAGCATCTTTACCACTCCTTGTATGCCTTTATAGCCATATATCCATTCCTTAGCAAATTTAACACCATTTAGTTCCCTTCAGTAGCGACAGCGGTAGAGCTCAACTTTCTAAAAACAGCATCTTCACCTATCACCATGATATCAATCCACCCATATAGATCTCCGTAACTTTAACAGAACCCCCCTAACCCCCCCCCCCCCTCTCTCTCTCCACTATTACGAAGGACCCTGAAGGAGGAAGAGACCCCCCTGCTCCTCTCCCTTCAGGGGGGAGAGAGAGAGAGAAGGAAATAACGACCTAATTAGCTATAAACGACCGTGATGTACGCAGGAGACGTGAAAATGCAAATATGAGATATGAAAATGAAGATGGGTGTCATAAAGAAGACAGATGGTCTCGCCCGGGCCATTTCCCTAAGCCGGCGGGCCACTTGTCATCTCTACGGCCGTCCGTCCATCAAGTCCCCCACACCACCGCCGCCGCCGCCTGCTTCTGCCACTGCCACTTCTCTCTCTCCTCCTTCCTTCCTTCGTCTTCCTTATTGGCCTTCTTCTTCTTCTCCTTATTCTTTCTCTATTCCTTCGTCATTGTCCTCTTCTTCTCTTTTTCTTCCTTATTGGCCTTCTTCTTCTTCTCCTTATTCTTTCTCTATTCCTTCGTCATTGTCCTCTTCTTCTCCTTATTCCTTCTCTTTTTCTTCCTTATTGCCCTGCTTCTTCTTCTCCTTCCTTCCTTCGTCTTCTTTTGCAGATGTTACTTCTATGTCTACTTGTGTCCTTACAATTACTGCTTCTTGTGATTATTCCCTCCTTGTCTTTTATCTTCGTAATGCTGTGGGTTCTTCCTGCTTCTGTTTCTCTGTCTTTGGTTCGAACCCCACATCCAAAATCACCATCACTACCACAATCACCTACACTATCACAACCACCACGATCACTCTCACCACTACCACAACCACCATCACCACCAACACTAACAATCAAAACCACCACAATCACTATCACCACCATAACTACAATCACTACCACAATACCATCACCACTAACACTATCGCCACCCCTACCACAATCACCATCACTTCACTATCACCACCACAATCACCATCACCACCACAATCACTATCACCACCATAACTACAATCACTATCACCACCATAACTACAATCACTACCACAATACCATCACCACTAACACTATTGCCACCCCTACCACAATCACCATCACTACCACAATCACCACCATTCTGACTTAAGATGAAGAGAATGGTATACGTGAGACAATAGTATATCCCACACGAGAGAGAGAGAGAGAGAGAGAGAGAGAGAGAGAGAGAGAGAGAGAGAGAGAGAGAGAGAGAGAGAGAGAGAGAGAGAGAGAGAGAGAGAGAGAGAGAGAGAGAGAGAGAGGACATAAATATCTCACGCAGAGTGTGGCTGACACATTAGCAGCAATTAGCATACAAAATGAAAACAAAAATAAGAAGAACTGCCGTGGAGCATATTTAAAGTTACATTAGAAAACAATACACTGGGAAAAATAGCAAAACAATACTAATAACATGCAGAAAATAATAAATACGCCATCATTTCAAACAAGGAAGAAGATGAAAGCGAAAAAACAGGGGAGACGGTAAGAAATAAAGACAAGTAAAGACAGAGAAAATCAGAAGAATAAGAAAGTGGGGTAGGAGAGAGTGGAAGAATGGGAGAGGAAGGGGGGGGGGGGAGAGGGAGAGAGTGAGTGAGAGGGTAGGAGAGGAGGAGGAGGAGGAGGGTCGGGAATGAAGATAAAACAGGGGATGTACCGCCAACATACACAGCAATCAAGGGAGGTAAGAAAAAGGCACTCTAAATAATAAAAGACGCAATAAAGAGCGGCAGAGTAATAAAGGTGGATAGGAAGACGGGAGGGAGGAGGGAAAATGGGAGGAGGAGGACGAGGATGATGGAGAGGAGGAGGAGGACGTGGAGGAGAGTCTGGGAGAGAGAAAAGATAAGGAACATTGTGAGTGTACTAGGTTATATATATATATATATATATATATATATATATATATATATATATATATATATATATATATATATATATATATGTGTGTGTGTGTGTGTGTGTGTGTGTGTGTGTGACGTAAGAGTATGTGCACTTCAATAAGATAGAAGAGGAAGAAAAGACATGTGAGTATAGAATATGTCCAAAACAGAATATGAACGAATTATACATAAGAAGTAGGAAGGAAAATGAAAGATGTGAGGATGAAATAGAAGGAGAATGAAGGATAAGACAAATGAAGGAAGGATAAGGTAGGAAGGAAGGAAGGAAGGATATGAGCAGGAGGGAGATGGAAGGTATTGAATCCGACATTTCCCTAAGCCGGCGGCCCACTCGTCATTTCTACAGCACCCACGTCCATCAGAGGGAAGTGGCAGCGTGTAGGTGTGTGTGTGTGTGTGTGTGTGTGTGAGAGAGAGAGAGAGAGTGTGTGTGTGTTTGTAAGTGTATTGTGTTTGTTTGTAGGTGTTTGTGTATTTGTAGGCTTGCGTGTGTTTGTAGGTGTGCCTGTGTTTCAGGGTGGGTGTGTGTGAGAGACTGAGTGTGTGTATGAATCAGGGTGTTTTTGTGTCAGTATGTGTATGTGTGTTTGGGTGCATGACTGAGTATGTGTATGACTGAATATGTGTGGTTCAGGGTGTGTTTATGTGCGAGTGACTGAATGGGTGTATATTTTAATTTATGTGTACAGTCGCGCTAATAAGTGATGTCTCGGCACCAAGTATGTTTTGATCAATAATTGGCATCAGCAATATCTAAGCTTCATTTCTTCATATCGAGTGAAATATACAAACGTTTTCTTACACCTATCCACCCTATTCAACATCTGACAGACATTAAAACAGCACAGAGCAAGCCAAACGTAATGACAGCTGGGACATGACTTATTAGCGCGACCGTACATCAAGGTGTGAGTGCGTGTTAGGATGAGTTTGTGCAAATAACTATGTCTATACCAATATGTGTGTGCATCAAGGTGTGTGTGCTCCAGGGTGTGTATGTGCTCCAGGGTGTGTATGTGCTCCAGGGTGTGTATGTGCTCCAGGGTGTGTATGTGCTCCAGGGTGTGTATGTGCATGTGCCCTTAGAGTGGAGGTGGGTGGGTGTCACTGAGTATGTGTCTGCCATTATGAGGGTGTGTACGTGTGGGGTCTGTGTACGTGTTCGTGTATGTGTACGTACGTGGCCGTGTGTGTACCAAGATATGTATGTTTTCTTTGTGTATGTGTGTGTGTGAGAAAGAGAGAGAGAGAGAGAATGGTATAGTCTCACTCATCATACCCACAGTGCCTTGTACATCACACAAGGAACATCGCTGGGAGAGAGAGAGGATTGGGGGATAGGCACACACAAAAGAGTGAAACAGGGAAATTAATTTTGACTCTTCCAGACAGAAAAACGCCTTTATGATGATCTAATGACACACCCTAAAAAGTGGCAGTGGAAAAAACAATACAAAACAAAGCACTGACCATGACAGACGGAATTAATTGGAAGTTAACAAAAACATTGATCATATAAAAGATGTAAATAGCAAAACCAAAATCACATGATCATGGAAAATAAGCAACTTTCATAATCATAGCCAACAATCAAGTGTTTTCAGTGTCTATACGTATTACGTTCCATTCTTCTCTTACTCAGAATCACACTATGCATATGACTACATCATTCTTATCAATGTTTTTTTCCGTTGACCTTTTCCTTCTATTGTCATTAACCCTTTCAGTATTCGAGAACTCTTTTTCGCGTTATTATGGCTATCATTTGAAGAATGTATGCAACTTAGGAAAAACCTATTGGAGTTGTGTTCTTAACTTAGTCAAATCTTATAATAATAGGCTGAATAAAATTAAGAAACGCATTCTCCCATAGTGAAATGGTTAAGAAATCAACTGGATGTTGATTTTTGTATTGTATTCTGACTATCTTTAGTAAAAAAAAAAAAAAAAAAAAAGTTTAGGGAGATTCTGTGGGAGTCTAAGGGTAATATTAAATAGACGGTAGCCTTATAATTCCCTGAGGTTTTCCCAAGCAGAATAAAACTGTATAGTGCTAGCCAGAAAGAAATGAAAAAGACGCAATGGTAATGTAAGGGTTAAGGTCCTAAGAAAACAAACCGGATACAATACATCCTCTCGACATATTGGAATCCCAAACATATACTGTATATACTGTATATACTATATATACTATATATATATATATATATATATGTGTGTGTGTATTGTATGTAAACAAAAATACGTCTCTACCTTAATCAAATCAATACCCCATTAACAAACGTAAACAAAGATATCAACGCCTGTATCTTAACCAAATCAATACCCTCATTAACACACGTAAACAAAGATATCAACGCCTCTATGTTAAACAAATCAATACCCCATTAACAAACGTAAACAAAGATATCAACGCCTGTATCTTAACCAAATCAATACCCTCATTAACACACGTAAACAAAAGATATCAACGCCTGTATCTTAACCAAATCAATACCCCCATAACACACGTAAACAAAGATATCAACGCCTGTATCTTAACCAAAACAATACCCTCATAACACATGTAAACAAATATATCAACGCCTCTATCTTAACCAAATCAATGCCCCATTAACACACGTACACAAAAACATAAACACATTCACCTCAACATAACCAATACTTCATTCAAACAAGTGAACATACTGTAGGTACAACGTCTCCACCTTAACCAAATCAATACTCCTACGTTATCGATTTCACACATTGCATCACCGTTGTGCACGCTTCCTCTATCCAAGGTCAAGACAAAACTTTACTGAGAGATGGATTTATAGTATTGGAGGCAAATAAGGTCAAATTAATTAACCATTAAATACATGAGACAATTGCATCAATTAGAATATCATTGATATATTAATTCTTATCATAAAAGGCTTAGGAAGAAATATGAGCTTATAATAATAAGATACCCAGATCCAATATAATCAAAGAAGTTACCAACAAATACAGATTGGGAATTACGATGGCTTGGATAATATAATGAAATAATAATGCAAAAATATGAGTAACAAGCACAGAGTTACATATTTTATCTTTCTACTGATGGAGCTCACTATAGTACTGTATTCACAAAATCTCTCTCTCTCTCTCTCTCTCTCTTATTTTCTATTCTTTCCTTCAACTTTCCTTTTCTATCGGATATGCCATCTCTACTAGAATTAAGTACTGACCACCTCGTTTAGATCGTAAGGTCTGTGTGGCCAGTGTATCTATGTAAATCTCACCTAACATGCACACACACACCTTTTCACACGCACACACAAAACACAACTAACCTGATGGTCTTTAAAAGTGCGTTGCCGTCGACAAGTTGAATGATGATGTTGGTGTGGACGAGACAGACGGTAAGGGGGGGAGGGGGGGACTGGGTTAGTGGAGCAATGGAGGTACCAAAATCATCCTTCGTTCTACCTCCTCCTCTTCCTCTTCCTCATCCATACATGAACAATACATACCTGCAAAACAAACAAGAAAGCACGTTAAATTACAGTAGATAATCACTTTAGCACGGCAACACATGACATTACACAGTCTTAATAGTATAAGCAGTATTTGTTTTCATGTTCAAAGATCTTGTCAGTAGGAAGCTTATAGGCTAATCATGATCAGATCACTATATGTTCACGTTCGGTGATTTATGGGAAGTCAAGGAATTATTCACATCCTTGCCAAACACCCTCTTAGGAATAGTTATTTCCAATGTAAACAATAACGCCTTGGAAGAGCACAGCAGGGGTTTTAAATGTCCTTCGATAGTTAAACACGATCTTTTCCTGTTTTACGACTGTTCAACGCAAGCACTAGAAGCACTCTACTTACTCAATGTGTTCGTGGCTAAGTTTCACTGTGAAAGGAAAGGCATCATGGTAGGTAGTGTTCATATACTGGACATTTAGCCAAAACGTATGTGTGCTGCAAGGGAGCGACGAGGATGTCCAATACCGATTTTTGTTATCAACATTATACTTACAGGTATATGGCTCTCTATACTTCACTAATAGCCAAAGGTGTCTTGATAGTTGATGACAATGTGAAAGAACCAATATATAGCCCCTAACATTCAATATTAGAGGAAAAAGGGATCAATAACTACGATGTAATCAATAGCACAGCCAGCGCGACTTGGCAACTACGCCCAGCTGAGATACCAACCTTATCGCCTGGGCCGTGAATTTCTCCCTCGTACGTATGTGATAATTTCAGGGCGGTATACGTATGGACAAAATAGAGTCCTGTGGAATTGTTCATGACTGTTAGAGCCTTCATGGTGCTTCCTGATTACACATTATTTCCGCGATCTATGATTAGTCAACGCATGTGATCTTGAACCATAGTTGTTAATCACCTTCACAGACAAAATATATAAAGTATATAGTCTTATACTAAACGTAATGATTTGCAAGTAACAGAATTATTAATCATGATAAAACATGTGGATGACATAATATATGCTTTCATTAATTAAATTGGGGGTGTATAGGGGTGTGGTGAAATTAATAAAAAATGGATACGTTACAATTAATTATAATAAACATTATACACCATTAATAAATATCAACATAAATACGAAAATGTATGCCTATATAATTCATTGCTCGTAAATGTATACTCTAAACACACACACAATATACAGTATATATATATATATATATATATATATATATATATATATATATATATATATATATATATATATATATATATATATATATATATGTATATATATATATGAAAGACAGGAATTTCTCACACATCCACGTCTAATATCCTTTAAGCATAGTTTCTCCAATATCGCCTTAGAACAGCACAACACAAGTTTAAATGTTCCTCGATACTTAATCCTATTAGGTGCAGAGCGGGTCTTGTTGGACCAGCCCTGTATCACTCCATTATTGTAGAGGTCTTAACACGCTATACTTAGTTAGTCTGGCTATTATAAGCCGCTTTTTTCCAAGCAAACGATAGCGAGGCTGCAATTTGGGAGAAACCGGCTTTTGGCTGGGACATTTTCTATCGAAAAAAATATGTACATATTTAGCTTGAAAGGGGGTTGGGGGGCATTCATTAATTTGAAAGGGGTCTGGTGAGGCGTTTTTTTTTTAGTCAAGGGGGCAAAGTAGAAAATACTTTGTTCGAAAATGGCTGGATCAATGAAACCCTCCACTAATAACCCCCAAGGCTGTGCACCCGATAGTGTTAAATACAATCTCTTTCTGTTTTGTCATGATCCAAGACTGGCACCAGGAAAGGTTTACTTACTTGATGTGCTCTTGGCCAAGTCTCCCTAGGAAAAGAGTGGTGTTGTGACCTGATGTTGATTGTTGATTGCAGTAACTTGGTTGCACGGGCCTTAAGCTATCGGCGAGCCCGTCAGTATATAATTTTGTCTTTGTTTGAGCTGTGTCCTGAAGGTGCTGAGGTCCCCTGGTGGTGTTCTGGGACTCTGGCGGTGGTGATTAGGTCAACGGTGACTTGTGTAGGTCCCCTAGCCCCAGGTTCCAGCTTTCCTCAATTATTCAGGTATCTTGAGAAGGCGGTGTTGGAGTCTGACTGGTATTGGGGAGGGCCTCCGATGATGTTGCAGTTGTTAGTGGCGGAGAGATTCAGGGGAAGCTACTTATATAGCTACTTATATCCAAATAGCCTACGTGACGTTTACAGAACGTTTGCCAGAAAAAGGATTGCTTACGTTGGTCATAATTAAAATAAAGTTCGGTACATGGTGAGGGCAAATTATTACTGATCCTTTAAAGGCAGCAGCAATATATGTATACACATTAACTAAAAACACACTGGGAGCTATACAATATGACAAATATATTGGATATACCTTATTTCAATTAATTATATTATTTTACTATAATGAGCCTTACCCAGAGCCTTGTAACGAGTAAAGCTATTATACTTTACCTGATCTACAGCTAACCCGCAAATCTACCTGTCACGAGTCTGAGCTATGATTCATTACCTAATCTTATAGTTAACCCAGAACTCTACCTGTCACGAGTTTTATAGCTAACCCACAACTAACTGTCACGAGTCTGAGCTAGTAAACATTAACTAATCTTACAGCTAACCCAGAACCCTACTTGTCCCGAGTTAGAACTCGTTTATCTTACATGGTATTAAAGTTAGCATTTCGCAAATAATGAGAAGTTAAATCTTAGATCTAACAATATTATTCGTGCCTACACTGTTTCCAGTTACATTACACAGACACACACACACACATATATATATATATATATATATATATATACAGTATATTGTAGAACGCATGACTAAACAACAATAATATGCCAGATTTTTGTTGTACAATACTTAACCAGTTTCCTGTTAATTCTAAACTTAGTGCAACTTCCATGAATACGTCATGCTTTGCGTTTCAAATTTACATGTATCCGCTTGAGTATGCGAGTTCAGTTTGCTATTGAGCGAGATATTGAAAGCAGGAAAATGTGTTAAATTATGTTGCGTATAGTCCCGGATGTAATTTATGTTCCTTTCCTTCTAAAACATAATGGGTATAATATAGGGTAATTAAAGTGACCAAAATACTATAACCATATATAAATTGGTATGTACGTAGGAGACTCGGTTATCTTGGATCAGTAAGTAAGTCGATATAAAATAAAATAAAGCAAACTAAATGATAAGTATAAGCTATATGACCAAGCAGATCACATGTATTATCATCAAGGCTAATATTACATTCTGGCTGGTTGGCAGGTGATGCTTGGTACATACGTGTAAGCAGCTTATTACTGTACGTATATCCGCATATCTTAACCCTTGTCTAGCGGGGGGGTTTTGGGCTTATTTGGGCATATTCAGGCCCTCCTGAATGATAAATCAAGTATCTGCATGAAAAGAAATGTATTCAGCAAAAAACTAGGCGCTAAAAGCTTCAAAATGAGACCAGAACGAGCTACGTAGCACTCGTCGTTCTCATGCAGTGGTACCACTAACATGGGAGTTTAGCGTATGGCGGCATATTTTGTCCTGCTACGCTCACTACTGGCTACACTGCCGGCCTCTCGAGAACAGAGGGAGGGTGAGTCAGTGGGCGGCGGTAGGCCCTGGGAGTCGGACGTGTGGCCCGCTGCGCTCCCGGCCATTTGCACTTGATTTTAACACTTTAAAAGACTTAATAATACTCCTAACTTGCTGCAAATTGGAGGCGAACTTAAGTCCGCCCCCGCTCTTGAAGGGTTAAAAGCAAAGGCACATAAATAACTTCTTGGCATTTTGGGCGAATACTCGGGTCTGGCAGCTTCATTAGAATTCAACTACTGTACCTAAATGTATCTACTTTGTTCTAGTTTTCAATGTCTATTTTCTTGAACTATTACAGACATATATAAAGCAATACCTATTGAAACAGCTCGAAAGATGTTTCTATGAATCCGCTACTTAAAGATTTGATTTCGTAGACTAGTATTAATATAACCTGCAAATAATTCGTATAAAAAAACATGTTTCTATTTTGCATTTACACGGTGGTAGTTTATATCACTTATATTTTTTTTAAACCAATAATTGGATTAGTACACCTTTGCACGTGCCATAGTTTACATGGACAAAAATAAAATAAAATAATAAAATAATAATATAATATATATATATATATATATATATATATATATATATATATATATATGGTTTCGTAATAGATATGTTCTTACTAACACTATTATCTGGGCCAATAAATATGTTCATCCTTTCAATACCTCGGTAACATTTCAATTTAAATCTGGCTAACATTAGATTATTTTACTTATCTGAGGAGAGACATGAAACAATCAGAAGTAAAAACTAACTAAATGTACAGTCTGACTCCAACAGTTTCTTCCTAAATTGCATATCATTCAAAGAGACACAGCATAAAATATTAATTATGCTATCGTACTGAAAGGGTCACAAAAACATTACGTCTTCGTGTGTGAAAAGTACAACAGAAATTAACCCCTTGAAAGTTTCGGAATATAAGGAAGTTCACGGTCTAGACATCGACATTAGACATGCATATAGGATGAAACAAAAAATAAGTTTGTAGTGGTACACATAAAACCAACGTAATCAAATTATACATACTATCCATTGATTAGAAACAGATATTTTATTTGTATTACTGGAAAATGCCGATGTCTAAAATCTTGAACTTCCTTATAGACAAAAAAACACGCAGGTATTCATTGAGCCAATTTTGTCAGTGACTGAGCATGAACTTTAACCTATGTAATTGATTGGCTTGAATAGTGAGTAAGATGACGGATCAATACTTGCCTCATGTACAGTGGCGCTAATAAGTCATGTCTCAGCTGTCATCATGTTTGGCTCGTTCTGTGCTGTATTAATTGTCTGGCAGATGTTGAATAGAGTGGGTAAGTTTAGGAACATGGTTGTATATCTCAATCAAAAAGAAGAAATCATGTGTAAATATTGCTGATACCAATTATTGATCAAAATATAATTGTTGAGACATCACTTATTAGGCCGTCTGTATGTTGCAACCAAAGAATAATCTATTCACGAAACGTAGGCCAAAGATCTTGACATTTAATACTTATAACCAAAAGAGCAATCCATTTGAAATGACTAGCACTTAGGAAAAATCCACCAGGAGGTATGTGTGAACATTTATAGCCCGTCTGGTCTAGCCAATTTACAGATACAAGAGGTTAGGGGATAAGATTTCTGGCCTAATTTTGTTTAGCAGATAGATAGATAGATAGATGCATACATACATACATACATACATACATACATACATACACACATATTTCTATCTATATAATTATGACGTGAGCCACTGCTTTCTACATTTCCAAGTAATGATGTGGTAACTGCTTCAGACTCGACCGGACAACATCTGGTGAATAGTAGTCTTGGTACAATCGCCTCCAGTGAAAAATGGTATAACTATAATGAACAAGTCTAGTATATGCAAGCCAGTGTTTCCCCTCAGTCAATGTTCATACTGTATATTTGTGTACCAGCTGTTTGTGCAGGAGATTGTGTATTTATGGTCAATAGCCACTTCTTTAAGAATCTAATTGTAGTCTGTTTACTATTACGAGAACATAATATATGGTGACCACTGTATGCTCTTGTAACCCCAAAGAACATAATATATGGTGACCACTGTATGCTCTTGTAACCCCAAAGAACATAATATATGGTGACCACTGTATGCTCTTGTAACCCCAAAGAACATAATATATGGTGACCACTGTATGCTCTTGTAACCCCAAAGAACATAATATATGGTGACCACTGTATGCTCTTGTAACCCCAAAGAACATAATATATGGTGACCACTGTATGCTCTTGTAACCCCAAAGAACATAATATATGGTGACCACTGTATGCTCTTGTAACCCCAAAGAACATAATATATGGTGACCACTGTATGCTCTTGTAACCCCAAAGAACATAATATATGGTGACCACTTTATGCTCTTGTAACCCCAAAGATTGCTAGTGCAAACTGGCTGTAAACTTCCTATTTGCTGGTTGACTCTTCCTAAATAGTACCAATGTCAGCTCTATTGCTTGCTCTAGTCCTTTTTGAGTTAAAAGAGTTTAGGTACTAACATTGCTGGCAAACTTATAGTGAATACACTATATCGTTATATATATAATACACTATATCGTTATATATATAATACACTATATCGTTATATATAATACACTATATCGTTATATATATAATACACTATATCGTTATATATATAATACACTATATCGTTATATATATAATACACTATATCGTTATATATATAATACACTATATCGTTATATATATAATACACTATAACCTTATATATAATACACTATAACCTATAATACAGTTATATATATAATACACTATAACCTATAATACAGTTATATATATAATACACTATATCGTTATATATATATTACACTATATCGTTATATATATAATACACTATAAGCAATAATACAGTTATATATATAATACACTATATCGTTATATATATAATACACTATATCGTTATATATATAATACACTATATCGTTATATATATAATACACTATAACCTATAATACAGTTATATATATAATACACTATAACCTATAATACAGTTATATATATAATACACTATATCGTTATATATATAATACACTACTATATCGTTATATATATAATGATAATATACTTGTAGAGCACCTGCATAAATCTACAATAATCACATTACATGAGTGGTGCTGAGAAAATGTTCTATATTAACTATGTATACCGGTAATATATGGTATTCGTAAATATATAAGGAGTACATGAATGTGCTTAAGTGTGTGTCTGTAAATGTATGTACAGTAGAACGCACAACAATAATCTATAGTTCGCAGAAAAGGTTGCTGAAGAAAACAATAATACTGTATACTGTACAGTATAGAGGGACACACGACACTTATCTGGCCCTATTAGTAATATATGAAGGCCGTTCAAAGAAAATTGCATACTAACATAAAATTCCTGCTTATGAGCAAGAATGTTGTGGAACTAATATGATTATGACTGATTATGACTGTACATGATAAGGAAGAAACATACACATATACGTACAATATAATATTACGAAACACGCATTAGCCATACATATCGCAACCGGTTAACCCTTTCTGTACCGGCGACATTTTTTAATTTTATTCTGGCTATAATTAGACGATTTTGTGCACTTAAAGAAGGATCTGTGGTAGCAAAAAAGGTTAAGTGTGATAGCTCGAACCCTGTTGTTTGTTGTAAGCCCTTTTAAAACTGAATAAAATCCTATAATAGTAGCCAGAGTATAATCAATAAGACGTTTCCGGTACACAAGGGGTTAATACGTATCCAAACACATAGGAAAAGTTCGTATCAAGAACACAAGGATTAAATGGGTCTACGTACCGTACCATAACAATAAGTTTAAAACTGACAGTAGGTACGTATCGTGCTTACTATACGTGGATGCACAATAGCACTCACCATTATGTACGTACGCATTTCCAAACACATACGCGCGCGCGCTCTCTCTCTCTCTCTCTCTCTCTCTCTCTCTCTCTCCACATATAATTATATATATATATATATAATATATATATATATATATATATATATATATAAATATATATATATATATACAGTATATATATATATATATATAATTATATATATATATATATATATATATATATATATATATATATATATATTTAATTCTTGTATAGAATGCTTACAAAGATATTGCGATAGATGGAGAGAGAGAGTTTCGATATATTTAAAAGTGCCCTTCATACGTATCGTAGCAGTTACTCGTACGTATTTCCCATTTATTGCTATTACAAAATATCCGCAAGACTACGTATATGTTATTTGACTTATATATATATATATACAGTATATACATAGAGAGAGAGAGAGAGAGAGAGAGAGAGAGAGAGAGAGAGAGAGAGAGAGAGAGAGAGAGAGAGAGAGAGAGAGAGAGAGAGAGAGAGAGAGAGATTTGACTGAATACGTATGCTACTGTGAATAGTAAAGTGGTATTCCATATGTTTATAGATTTGACCACGTTGTAAAAATCTGGATATAATAATTACTACAAAAAGACATAAGAACATGCAAGTATAACAAGTTGTATAGAATTGAATGACCGAGGATCCTTTGTAATATGATTCTATAGTTAACCCAGAATGTACAGTCGGTCAAATAAGTGATGTCTCTGCACCAAGTATATGTTGATCAATAATTAGTATCAGCAATATCTATACTTGATTTATTCATTTCGAGTGAGATATACAAAATGTTCCTACACTTACCCACCCTATTCAACATCTTACAGACAGTAATACAGCACAGAACGAGCCAAACGTAATGACACCTGAGACATGACTTATTAGCGCGACCGTATTCAACTAATACATAACATTAATTTCCTCCCCCAATGAGGTACAGCCCCCACACCTTTAATATCCCTTATCCTACGCCAAACAACCTGCTGAGGATCAATAAGTATGTTGTTGCTTGATTCCCTGTGTTATCCGTTGTAATCCTTTGGTATCTTCTAGCTAACCTTGAGTTTACAAAAATGTCCTTGTATGAGCAATTATACAAGTTCTTCCTTCAAATTTTCCCGATTCCCTATTAAACTAAGGATATTGTTTCGTATTAAGGGGGGGTGGTTCACTTTTTGGGAGATTTTTGCATGTATTCATTATTTTTCTAGTTTCCTCCCTAGACCTCCATCAAATTAACAAAAATATATCCATTAGATCCCCCTTCTAGATTAATTTGTAATTTTTTTCGGTAGAAAAACCGGTTCTTCCAACATTACAGGCTCACTATCGTTCGCCAGGGAAAACATTGACACCTAAATAGCCCGAAAGGTCTAAATATTGACGACGAAATGGGGCGAAAGGACTTAAAATCGACTAACTAATGGGGCAAACATCTTAATATCTGAAAATTAATGGGGCTAAACATGAGGGAGAAAGTGGTCCAGAAAACCGGCCCATCGGTTTTATATATATATATATATATATACTGTATATATTGATTTACTATTATTTATTATTTTTAAAAGTTGAAAACATGAAAATAGATCCGACTTTTTGGGCGTGGCTGCACTGCCGTATTGGTAGCCTCCGGTTGCAACATATTACTATAAATAAAAAGGAAGTTTACGTACTGCATCCGGTTATGAATTACATAGGCAGTACATTTGTACTTCTCTGTTCCACTGTAAGATACGCACGCACACTAACGTGTAAAGTGACCTGGATTTGTTCTTTGGTAAAAGGAAATCAAAGAAAGTCCTTACCATGAACAAACAAAGCTTTTAATTTAAGGCTATTACAGTGTTTTCGTATGTTAATGTCAACAGAGGAAAATAAAGGTAGAGTGATTGTTGAGCAAGACTGTATACATACCACAGCTTGGTTATGAGCAGAAGGCTCGGATATACACAATACTGATTGTTATTAGGCAGCGTCGATAATTACGAGAAGATTTATTACGGAAGTAATAGTGTTCGTGTCACTTTCCCTCATATTCACTGTTATCACCTTGTTCAAAATATGCATAATTATTATTATTATTATTATGATTATTAGCATTAGTAATTCTTATTATTAATTCATTCATTCATGGATAATAATATATAACAATAAATAAAAGATAAAACAAAAAATGTTCCACCTTTATTAGGTAAGGTAAATAATGGACGATAACTACAACAATTATTGGCGTAATTGAAGATACTAAGGAGGATAATTATAGTCTAAAATGAATAGCCTACAGTATATGTCAACGTAATATTCCAAGGCTATACTTATATGAGCAAAGTTAAACAAATAATCAACAAAAGGCGCCAACGTAAGCTTCAACGTTGCTAATAAATGCACAAAAACTGTATTATGCAGTCAAGTAGATTAGTAGCAAGCGAATATACGTTGATCGGCAAACTATTCCGAGCGACCGTTGGAAATAGCCACGAGTCCAATTCACGTTCATATTATACGTCATCGCCAGTCTACCTCCAGTCCTCCCTATACGAACAATCCTCACCTCACAAGTCAGAAGTTCTCGGGGCGGCTGGCGGAACACAACAATCGTGGCTTTGGCAACACAAATATTTGCTTCATCATTTTATCTCTTTCACCACCCACCATCGATAAGCCTTTCACTATCCTGTGCAATCAACCTAATTTGTCCTCCTCAGTTGCACCAGTTTGCCCCGTGCCTAATCTAGTTCAGTCCTGCCTCTCTTGCCTCATTTTCTATTTTGCCTCGTCACCATCTAGTACATTCTTCTCTTTTCTCGCTCAGTCTCGTCCGGTGTTACCCCTCATACCTTTTCGTCTTGACCCTTGCAACATATCCTCTTGTACTCTCATCAGCCCTCCTCGTCTCGCTTAGATTCCCTTCAGCCCCGTCATAATCAGCCATATTTT
This sequence comes from Paralithodes platypus, assembly GCA_032716605.1. Classification (NCBI taxonomy): domain Eukaryota; kingdom Metazoa; phylum Arthropoda; class Malacostraca; order Decapoda; family Lithodidae; genus Paralithodes; species Paralithodes platypus. Next base: position 46,076,841 of record CM064495.1, read on the forward strand.
GTCGTGCCTCATCCTTAACTTCTCGTCTCGTCAACTTCTACCGCTTCCTGGTATCGATCCGCCATGCACACCACCACCCACCACAACTTCAAGTCCCTGGTACCTGACGTGACTGGCGCCGAAGGAATAAGCGAGCATGTTGGCCGAGCGATCTATAACCAAGATCTCTTTGACCGCAAGACCTCACCTTGGGAGATGAGCCAGTGGGACGAGGGTGAACTAGAGGGCTTCTGTATTTCCCTGGAGGATGTCGACCGTCTCTACCACATCAGCCGAGCACCAGAGGATGAGGACGATGAACCCTTGGAGGACGACTTTGAACTCTTGGTGCGTGTGGAGTACCACGATCGACCCTTGTTTGTGGAGCTGGTTGCCGGATGTCGTTTCTCAGGGTTCGACTACCAGGGTGGGGGTGAGATCTATGTCAGCTTCAATCCCAACCTTTTCACCAAGACTATACAAACCAAGGTAACTATCATATACCTACATAGGTCACGTTAGAATATATTTACTTAACAAACTATACCCTGTTCCAAGTAAGTAGGCCAAAACTCTTGCACATTATCCCATTAACCTGTATACCTAAAAAAATAGTTATCGAGGTATTATGTTCTAACATTTGAGAAGGGTCAGCCAGTGAATAGGTGTGGAAATTTACATCTCATTTTCTCTAACTCCCGAGTTCCAGAGGTTAGGGTTCACGATTTCTGGCCTAACTCTTTGGAACAGGGTATAGCCTATTATATGTGGGATAGGTTATATCTCAATATTTCAATATAACTTCCATCAGTCAACTGACTGGCTAACACAATATATTAAATTGATATTTATTAATTTGCATAGATGTCATGGCGATCATTTTCTACAAACAATATGTAACTTAAAATTCCTCTCTGGTTCTCCCTATAGGCTAGGTAGCATATGTAACTTAAAATTCCTCTCTGGTTCTCCCTATAGGTAGCCGACGACGAGGAGCTGTATGCCTCACTAGCAGAGGATGGGTACGAAGTGGAAGGGAGGAGCGAGCATGACCGACCCTGTGCTGGCGCCAAGCTGTCTACTGGCGCCACCAACAACCCTCCCATGCTAAAGTTCCTGTGCCACCTCTCTATCCACCGTCACCGCCTCCGTCTGTCTTACTACCCTCACGTCCTGCCCGAAGTCCTCGTCGCCAGCGTTACCCAGTTCATAGCCATCAGGGACGCTATCGAGCACTATGATTCGTCGGACTGATTGAGCTTAGATTCAACTTTATCGTCGCCATGAAGTGGGTTAGGATTCAAATTGTACCTGCTTATATTTACAACGTACATCCCTCGTGAATCTTGTATATGAGATAATGCAGGATACTTGAGTGATGCACGCTGTAAATATGAACAGTATCAACCCGAATCTGAGCTCCCTCCATAGCGTCGTTAAAGTTGAATCTAAGCTCACAAACAGATAAAGTTAACTGTCTATATTCAATTCTGCTTCAATTTAATTCATGATATATCACTTTCATTTCAAACTGTCATGTTACATCACTTTCATATCAACCTGTGCCATATATAGGTTTTCTGTAACTACTTGGATACCGCATAAGATATTCTAACAATAAATATTTCAACTGGATTTAATAGTTTCATATTCATTATGTGTTCATATTGAGGAGTATATATGTAGCCATGGGAGAGTAAATGAAACACGGTTACTACAACTGAAAACGTGGACAATAAAATGATCAGAATTATAATATATTTAGAAAAGTAAAATGTAAAAATAATACATGTTTAGACGTACTGAAATGTAAGAAATTAAAAGTTAAAAATACAAAGACAACAAAAAGGTAACATTGGATGAATTGATTGTCACGCAATCTTTAATGTAACCATTGTATTATGAAAAACAAATTATCATATATATATATAATGTGCGCAGATACTAAAACAAATATTACAGTATATACCTGTACCTATAAACAAAAGAGTAGACCAGGTAAATAGGATTGTGAAGCCTTAGACTGACAAGGTATATAAAACTTAACAAATACTGTATATACGAAAATATTACTAATTATATATTAAAATGTAAAACTTGCAAAATAAACAAACCAAAACTTGGACGAACACAGCAAAAAGACAAAACAACTCATCAAAATCGCTATGTGGAAACAACGCTTAAGCAAAATAATAATTTATAAATAAAAGAACACAATGTATATTAGATACCACACTAAGATAAATAATAATGTAAATTACATAAATACTATGTATATATATTATATACAGGTATATATACCTGTATATATATATTATATATATATATATATATATATATATATATATATATATATATATATAGAGAGAGAGAGAGAGAGAGAGAGAGAGAGAGTAAATATATGCAAATTGAACTGTACACAAAGAACAGATTAACTCAAGATGTAAACGAATATATGTATACTAAAGAAACCTAAGTAGGAACATCTAGATTGGCCAGACTCCTAACCTAACTTAACTCAATTAAACCTAATTAAGCCCAATCTAACCAAACCTAGTATAACTTACCCTAACCAAGCCTAGCCTAATCTAACTTAGGGTGTTTAGGATTGTGGCCGTTTAGGAGTGTGACCGTGTTTTACCCATTGCCACAGTTACTGCCTATCACGATTAAACTGGGTGAGGGTTACATCTTTTCGACATACGTATTAAGGTTTTCTTTCCGATCCTAGGATGCTGGGGGGGGGGGGGGTTCATACTTAGTGTTGTTATGTTTTCAGGTTGTTTTATTGGATATTACCAAAGTAAGATAATGGCATCACAGAATAACGAGATTGTTTGTGCTTTGTGTAGAGTTATTTCATGAACCATTTGTAATGCGTGTGTAAATATAGTATGTTTCTAATTCACTTTGAATGTCGTTCCAATAGTATAAGATTTCTTTAATGGCTAACGGAATGAGATTAATTAAAATTTTACTTGTTTAATCATATCATATGCCTATGTTTACATCTTCTGTTTGAAAGTTAATAGAGAACTTTGCTTCAGTTCAATATAATGTATCAAATCAATTACCTATCAAGTAATTTACAGATACTACATTAATAATGTATGTAGTGTTAGCATGTATCATTAGTTAGTACATATATTACCTGATACGGTAAATCTCGGGATTCCACGTATTATCCACATATGTCAAAGAATCCTGGAATGCTGAAAAACAATCAAAACAGGAAACCTTAATACGTATGTAGCCTTTTAATGGGTAAACGTCCTTCCTAAACTGAATAATATCGTCTAATAGTTGCCAGAATATAATGAAATGAACGTCAACGGTACGGATCGAATGGGTTAAACACCTAAGTGATCACTTACGTTCAATGAATAGTTTACTATATATTTCTAGCAACTAATTAAGTATGATTATGAGTGAGACTCTTGTCAAATATTTATCACCATCTGTTCTCCATTACTAACACAAGTCCATCCGAATGACCTCTCTCAGTACTTAGAATGTTTTTAAATTTTATTCACAAATCTATCACAATGACCTCTCTCAGTACTTAGAATGTTTTTTAAATGTTATTCACAAATCTATCACAATTACCTCTCTCAGTACTTAGAATGTTTTTAAATGTTATTCACAAATCTATCACAATGACCTCTCTCAGTACTTAGAATGTTTTTAAATGTTATTCACAAATCTATCACAATTACCTCTCTCAGTACTTAGATTTTGTTTACACTGTATTCATGCTAACACTGGAGGACTTTACACAGCTTTGGAAGGACGTCGAAAATTTTAATGGGGTATATTCGATCACAATGAACTCTTTAGCTCCAACAATAATAGCCATAATATTATGAAGGGACGCGTCAAACAATGCGGATAGAGCATTATTTATATTCTAGTTATCTCTAGATTTAATCCACCTTAGCAAATACCTGTCATATATGTAGGGAATGACTGAGATACTTTATACCCCTTCGTTTCTTACAGTATAGGTCAATCAATCAGATGACCCCAAGTTGTGTTCTGTACAAATTACCTCAAGGCATTGATATTCCAGCTTAGGAAGGGGCATCCAGGAAAAAAGAGGTGACAAACTATCCCCCCCCCCCCCTTTGAGGAGTTTGACGCGATGTTGACAGTTTTATTCAATTTAAGAAAGAACTGTGGGACTCAGAGGGATGATTGAGATAAATTGTACCTCTGATTGCTAGAGAGCCTTCCGAAACTGAACAAAATCGTCTAAGGCTAGCCAGCATACACCATAAGAATGTGTCATATTCCCCAGGGGGTTGACCTTTTAAAGATCCAATACGCATTTCCTTTCAGTTGTTTTGGTAATTATTAGACGATATTATTCTATTCAGACTAGGAAGGGTATACGAAAGTCAGAGGGTTGATTAAGGGGAGATCTCCACTTGAGGGATTTTTTTCTTGACCCTTTCTCTCTCATGTTTAGCCCCATTGCTTTTGATATTATAAAACGTTTGCCCCATTAATTTAGATATTTTAAGAACTTTCACCCCATATTAAGACCTTTCGTGCCATTCAGGTGTCGATTTTATCCTGGCGAGCGATAGCGAGCCTGCAATTTAAGAGGAATCGGCCTTCGGCCGGGACATTTTTCTACCGAAAAATGTACAAATTTATCTTGAAAGGGGTCAAGGGGGTGTAATTTTAAGCTAAATACCTCCCCTTAAGATAGTGTTTACCCTTTAATTACCCACAAGTCCTTCCTAAGCTGCATAAAATCGTCTAATGATAGCCAAATTATACTGGTAAACCGCTTCAAGGGGTTAAAATAATAACGCTTCATAATGTCCTAATGATCACACCGAACTACAACCTTCCACAAGTACTGCGATGAAGGGGATATGGGTCGTTTATTTGGTCCCACGTCTTCCTCATGTTTAGCCCCATTCATTTTCAGATTTTAAGACGTTCGCCCCATTAGTTTTTCGATTTTAAAACCTTACGTCCCATTTATATATCAATATCAAGACCTTTCGTGCCACTTGTTTTGGTTTAATGATTAGTGAGGGTATTGATTGTTCCGTCATTTTCGAACAATGTATTTTAGTTTGCCCTTAGACTAAAAAGAAACCGCTTTGACAGACCCCCTTGATGCAAAAAAGAAAAGAAAAACAAATTATATACCGGTATATATATATATATATATATATATATATATATATATATATATATATATATATATATATCCCAGCAAAAGGATGGTTCTTACTAAACTGAAGGTTCGTTAATGAGGTGAAATATCTCATAATCGTCAAACAAATGAGGTGAAACATCTTAACATTATCAAACTACTGGAGTGAAACATGGAGGGTTATAAAAAGACCCACCCCACACCAGACAGGGTCAAAGGGGTTAGTCGAAATGTGTTTTTTCCCGTTGATTCAAACAGTTCGATCCTAAGCTGAATAAAATCGGCTATTGACATCTAGAATGAACTATAAAATGGTGTCATTTGTTTCTGCATACGATGACATTATGTATACTGTATTTGGCTAACATTAAACTAGCTTCAGCCTAGGATGGATTACAAACTAAATCATTTAACCTTTAACTTCAACATATATTTTCTAAACTAAATAATATCGTTGGATGATGGTCTGAATATAATGAACGATTAACCAGTGCATCCAATTTGTATCCCTTGTTTTTTATGCTCCATAATTCTGACAGACTGGTTACTCGTGCAAGCCAGGAAAATATTACGTATTTCCTAAAAATGAGTAATGTAAGATAAAGAAGCTGTTCTGTATAATAATACGTTGTCTCTGATATATTTTGTACAATTATCTCACCCAAAAATAAAAATCCCATACGATAAACGGTATACGTATACAGAATAAGCATCTCGCTCATCTCGCTCACCAGTCAGCCTCACTCTGCTTCTGACAACAGCTGACCAGGGCCACATCTCTCACTCCCCTCCCAGTCTCTCAAACTTACGACAGACCATCAATGTCGACCATGGCGCCAAATTCTACTAGCATATCAACACAAGCTACTCCCATGATACCAATCCCAGATACTACCATACTACCTAAACAAGATTCGACCATACTACAAACATCGTATTTTTCCATGAAACCAGCAGCAGATTCTACCATCCCAAGTCAAGATTCTCCCATGGTATCCACACCATATTCTACCACAATACCAGCTACTCCCGTGGACATCACGAATTTCAAGTCACTTGTTCCTGAAGTTAAGATAGCTGAGGACATGGGTGACTACTTAAACTATGCACTGTATTACCAATTCATGTTCGAACGCAAGACATCACCCTGGGAGATGAAGGAGTGGAATTACGACGAACTGCAAAACTTCCAGATCGAGCTTGATATGGTGGACCGGCTTTATTACATCGAACACACGGATGACGGAGCATCGGACAATAGCTTCCACCTCCTGGCTAGAGTCATCCATAAAACCGATCCGGGAAAGCGGTTATTCGTGGAATTGGTGGCGAGCTGCGACTTTACCGGATTTGAGTGCCAAGGTGGAGGCGAGATCTTCATCACATCCTACCCCAACATCTTCTTCCAAGTCACACTCCGGAACGACTACATTAACAGGGACGCAATATACAAGTCCATGGTGAGCGACGGGTACCACATCGACGACTACACAGAACACTTCCGTCATCCATTGTCTGTTACCACCTACAACTCTCCCATGTTGAAGTTCCTCTGTCATATGGCTGTTAAAGATAATAAGGAACAACTTCAGCACTATCCACAGGTGCTCCCTAATATTCTCAAGGAAAGCATTGACGAATTCATCCAAATTCGTGAAACGATAGATGCGTATGATAACTGGGATTAATACAAAATATCAATCTATCATATTCGGATACTCTGCAGCTTCACTTCGTATGGTTTGTGTCACCCGGCAAATTGCCAGAATTGGCAAATTTTCTCAAGTTTTTCTTCTACTCAACAAGTGAACTCTGGAACTCTCTCCCTCAATCAGTCTTTCCTTCATCCTATGACCTAGACTGCTTTAAACTTCGTGAGTCCAGGCATTTTGACTCCAACGTCCCTTGAATTTGGCTCTGTCACTCTTTTAACTTTGGGGGGAGATACTCGTTACAGGCAGCCTGCCTTTTGTCTCCTCCATGCACATAGAAAACAAAAATCAAAATTCGGAACTGCGATGCAAACTTCAAAATATGAAACTAAGTGAAACTTATTGTTTGTGTCTTTTCTTTGTATTTGTGTGTAGTCATATTTATGGCTTTGTATGTCGTTCTATATGCATTAGAGAAAAACGGTGAAGTACTGAAACATTGAGGGTATTCCTATGTAATCTGTATGTACTTATTTGTATGTCGTTCTATATGCATTAGAGACAAACGGTGAAGTACTGAAACATTGAGGGTATTCATATGTAATCTGTATGTACAAATAATCTGCTTCCTGCACGTATAAACAAATATCAAGGTCAATGTGTGTTGTGATAGTCTTAGAATCTCACGGTGTCGTAAAGTATCCTTGTCAATGATGTATTCTATAGTACAAATGTTTATCTAAGTATAGAAGATAACTAGTAAGAAGTGTTTAATTTAATTTATGTACCAAATAAAATGATAAATCAAACAAGAATGTACAACTTTAATTCACCCTATGCATGCAAAGTATATATTTACTTTATATAGAGAAATCTTCAGCATCCCTTCTCCACAAAACAATTGTTAGCATATAAAGAATATGAGGTACTTGAAAACATATGGTATGTTTTTAAAAATAGATACAATTAAGGCATGTAACAAAGCTGCAAATAATTACACATGACAGAATGACACTTCTAAGAAAGGTGATATTCGAGACACGAGTATATCAGGATGCCAATAATACCGTTCAAAAAGCGTATGTGATTGTGAGCCAGGGTGACAAGGTATTGATTGGTATTGTCGGCAGTGTGTGGTGGTACTAAAGGCTCTGCACGTTACTTAAGGGCAGATTTCCACTTGACGGATTTTTTTCTGGACCCCTTTCTCTCTCATGTTTAGCCCCATTGCTTTTTAGATTTTAAGACGCTCGCCCCCTTTAGTTTGGCGATTTTAAGAACTTTCGCCCCATTTCTGTCAATTTTAAGAACTTTCGTGCCATTTAGGTGTCGATTTTTTCCTGGCGAGCGATAGCGAGCCTGTAATTTGAGAGGAACCGGCCTTCGGCAGCGACATTTTTCTACCGAAAAATGTACAAATTTATCTTGAAAAGGGGTCTACGGGGTGTAATTTTAAGCTTGATGGAGTTCTAGGGAAGAAACTAAATACCTCCCCTTAACCCTTTACTATCTGGTGCGATGCTTTGGGAGTCATTATGATATTTTGTTTAATTGTTTCATAATCGCTCAAAAATAAGTGAAACTGTTTTCAATCTCCTAACTAATGTAGTATTACAGGGAGGAAATCTACTTGCCTCGCGTTAGCTCGGGTAAAGGATCAAAGACGTTCTTTCACATACTATTCTTCATATCATTCATTATTTAACACAGATTGGGGAGGCTCGTTTTGGAATCAAAGTGGTAAAAGCTATCTTAGTTAACCGTTCTAATGATCATTTGGTCAATTAGTATCGAGGGTTTAAATTTGTCTTGCCATTCTCGAGCATCTATATATTTCTGCATTAGAATATTTAATACCAATTTCAATCCATTAAGTTAGTATAGTATTTCAACCAGCAAACTTACATAATTATAAGATTAGGAAGTTTCTATCGGAGAACAGGATTGAAGACTAATCTCAACATGTTCAATACCATTAAAAACACTTCCGTGATCGACCACCTTCAAGCTTAACAATATATAAATAAATACAGATAAAATATACTGTATATAAAATAATAAAACGGGTTGCTGATTCTTTGTAAACTAAGATTATAGTACAATTTGTACTAGAAAAGCCAAGCACGTCGATAATTATGAAAACCTGGCATTATTATGATAGACATAGCAGTGTTTTGTTTCAATTAATAACCGAAAAATCACCTCCTAAGGGACTAAATAATACGCCAAGTATAAACAAAATAGAGCACAATGGGTGCAATATCCTGTTGCGGAGCCCAAAATTGACCCAAAGCGTACTCAGTCACACCTATTTCCTGGCTGACTTTCCCAATAGAAATAATAGCTTCAATAACATATATATTTTGTTTTTATCTTGTTAGCCAAGAATATTGTGTCATCTAGGCATATAGTACCAGGAATATTGTGTCATCTAGGCATATAGTACCAGGAATATTGTGTCATCTAGGCATATAGTACCAGGAATATTGTGTCATCTAGGCATATAGTACCAAGAATATTGTGTCATCTAGGCATATAGTACCAGGAATATTGTGTCATCTAGGCATATAGTACCAGGAATATTGTGTCATCTAGGCATATAGTACCAGGAATATTGTGTCATCTAGGCATATAGTACCAGGAATATTGTGTCATCTAGGCATATAGTACCAGGAATATTGTGTCATCTAGGCATATAGTACCAAGAATATTGTGTCATCTAGGCATATAGTACCAGGAATACCTCGCGAATCATAATAACCTCTTCAAAAAGAAACATATTGTCAAATAGGTTGTCATTAACCTGAAAAACTTACTTAATCAGAGAAATCCAGTAAACAAAGACATTTAGTGAGATAGAATAATCTAGTCACAGTTAAATATAGTCAAGCTGTATTAACTGTTTTCCTCTTCAAAATCAGATACCTTCACATTGCTGTGTCTCCTAATCCAAACACTAACAAAAATATATGTATAATAACATAAAATAAAGTTAAAAATCCGGTAGGACTACTACATTATCCGTCTAATAACGCAAATAATACAAAACGTGTATCACCAGCATACAGTATCATACATTTATACGAGTTTCCCATCCTGTATCTGCAGGGTTGGTCTTACGTCTATATATACTGATATGGTAACTGGTAATAGCGCAATTCGTTTTGCCAGGCTGACAACGAATGCAGAACAAGGCGAGACAATACCCCCTCGAATACTAGTGTGGACATACAGGAAGTAGAAGTGCGCGAGGAAAACGTTTGGAGCTTAATACTATACTGTATATAAACTGGTAAGGTAGCTGGGAGTGTCAGTCGCTCTATTCACTCCCGCGCGGAAGGTTCAGCGTGAGACACACCACCCCAAAGCAACGTCTTCCTCCGACTATTGCGCCACACACCCCAGCTTCACCATGGTGCCTACAGTGGATTTTGAAAGGAGTGTCAAAAGAACTTCATCAATGAAACGAATACCAGATATTTCATTGAAAACCGCATCATATTCCACCATGACAATCTCGTCAGCCAGGAATATCTCATCAAACCAGAATATCTCGTCAAGCCGAAAAATCTCGCCAAGAAGAAGAATAACGTTAATCTGGGAAATCTTGTCAATTTTTAAAAAGTCAGCCAGGATAATTCTGTCACCCATGGAAAGCACATTAGATTTTGTAATGAAAGCAACACCTATGGAATCAACACCAGAGATTGTCATACCTACCCCAGATTATTCCATGATAACTACGCCACTATATACCGCGATAACTAAACTGGATTCCACCATGGTTCCCTTGCAACATTCTGCCATGATACCAACACAAAATTCTACAGCGATATCAACACATAATTCAACCATGGTGCCAAAACAAGATTCGACCATGATATCAATACAAGATTCTACCATTATGTCAACGCAAGATTCGATCATGATACCAACAAAAGATTCTACCATGATACCAACAAAAGATTCTACCATGATACCAACAAAAGATTCTACCATGATACCAACAAAACATTCTACCATGATACCAACAAAAGATTCTACCATGATACCAACAAAAGATTCTACCATGATACCAACAAAAGATTCTACCATGATACCAACAAAAGATTCTACCATGATACCAACAAAAGATTCTACCATGATACCAACAAAAGATTCTACCATGATACCAACAAAAGATTCTACCATGATACCAACAAAAGATTCTACCATGATACCAACAAAAGATTCTACCATGATACCAACAAAAGATTCTACCATGATACCAACAAAAGATTCTACCATGTCATCAACTAAAGACTCTACCATGATACCAACAAAAGATTCTACCATGTCATCAACAAAAGACTCTAACATGATAACAACGAAAGATTCTGCCATGTTACCAACATCATATTCTACCATGACAGCCACACAAGATTCTACCGTAAAACCTACATCAGATTTTACCATGATATTAAAATCTGATGCTACCTTGAAACCCAAACTAGATTTCAAGTCTCTAATTCCTGAAGTTAAGAAAGTAGAGGACATGGGTGACTATATAGACAATGCACTGTACTACCAGTTCATGTTCGAACGCAAAACATCGCCATGGGAGATGAAGGAGTGGAATTACGACGAACTGCAAAACTTCCAGATCGAGCTTGATATGGTGGACCGGCTTTATTACATCGAACACATGGATGACGGAGTATCGGGCAAAACCTTCCACCTCCTAGCCCGAGTCATCAATAAAACCGACCCGGAGAAGTGGTTATTCGTGGAATTGGTGGCGAGCTGCGACTTTACCGGATTTGAGTGCCAAGGTGGAGGCGAGATCTTCATCACATCCTACCCCAACATCTTCTTCCAAGTCACACTCCGGAACGACTACATTAACAGGGACGCAATATACAAGTCCATGGTGAGCGACGGGTACCACATCGACGACTACACAGAACACTTCCGTCATCCATTGTCTGTTACCACCTACAACTCTCCCATGTTGAAGTTCCTCTGTCATATGGCTGTTAAAGATAATAAGGAACAACTTCAGCACTATCCACAGGTGCTCCCTAATATTCTCAAGGAAAGCATTGACGAATTCATCCAAATTCATGAAACGATAGATGCGTACGATAACTGGGATTAATACAAAAAATCAATCTATAATATTCAGATAATCTGCATCTTCCATTCGTATGGTTGTGTCACCCAGATATATATTAGGAACTGCGATGTAAAATCAATCATATTCCAGGGTGAAATGAATTGTTTGCGTCTTTTGTATCTGTATGTGGTCATATTTATGTATTTATATGCCGTCCTATGTTTGTTAGAGAACAACGTTGCAGTACAGGAACAGTGATGGTAATCATCTGTTACCTGCACGTACACACAAATGATAGGGTCAGTAGGTCAGTGTTGTAATCTTATATCACGTTGTTGTAAAATATGCTAGTCTATGGTGTATTTTATAGTACACATTGTATACCAAATAACATATGATAACAATTAAGAAGGAAATAATGTAATTTGTTTACCAAATTAAATATGAAAACAAATGAGAATACAAAACTTTATTCCACCCTATGTATAAAAATATATATACATTTAAATAAGATAAATCTGTGTGTCAATTCATACAATTAAATTAACATTATATACATTGGCACTAAATGGCATAAAACACATGAGTATTCTATGTAACGAAATATTTTAGGGGCCAAAATATATATCGGTACCATCTGAGAAATGAGAATGCTAATGATTATCAGTTTAATCTACAAAACGTTACTGATATTGCTAAGGAGATGCCATTTGGAATTGGTAACAATGCGCAATGAACATCTTTATAGTTCAATAGCTGTTTATTGAAGTTAACGGGGTAGTGGCTATTTTTGTATCTATCTATTTCTTTAATTATTTTTGTATCTATCTATTTCTTTAATTATTTTTGTATCTATCTATTTCTTTAATTATTTTTGTATCTATCTATTTCTTTAATTATTTTTGTATCTATCTATTTCTTTAATTATGTATTGTATAGTTACCACGCTAGACCTCCATCAAGCTTAAAAAACACGCCCTAGACCCCCTTCAAGATAAATTTGTAATTTTTCGGTAAACAGAGGTAGTTGCCCTCCTCTCCGTGATCTAATAAATGGAAATATAATGCACATGCTTGAATTTCGAGAATAGTTTTCCTATGAAGTGGTTAACTCATCTAACTAGTCAACTGCTAATTAGAAGAAATCACACTCGCCATTCATTCATACTAACTTAACTTTCATACACAAGATCACGACGAGGAACAGAACTTATGTGGGCTACTGTACAATCGCCTGCAGTGCATAGTGGAATATAATATTATGAAATATCCCCTTTAAGGGAGCCCACCTCGCTTGTTTTCTCTTTCTCTCCCTCTCTCTTTGGCTTGTATCCATTCGGCCCCATTCAACCTACTATTTTAAGACGCTCACCCCCATCCAAGTGTCAATATTTTCCTGGCGAGCGGTAGCGAGCCAGCATATATATATTTTTGGTTTTTGACAGCAATCTAAATTTGTAAATTTTTCGATAGAAAAATGTCTCCGGCCAAACCGGATTTCTCCATACAATGCTGGCTCGCTATCGCTCGCCAGGAAGAAATCGACACCTGGATGGGGATAAACGTCTTAAAACAGTTGGCTGAATGGGGCCGAATGGATACAAGCCATGAAGAAGAGAGAAAATGAGAGAAAGATAGAAAAAAGCCGATGACCCCCCTTAAAACCTGCCCAAGTCAACGTTTTCTCTCATTCCACGTCCATGGCTCCAAGGTTATCATAAGTCAGTCAGTGAACCAGCTACTTGTGCCCAAGATCATAACACTGTTCATCCAATTCACGTATTGATTGTGTTTGCTAATTATTATTTGTATTTACTTATTTATATATCACATTATATTATATTATATTATATATATTTTATTTATTTATTATTTTATGGGAGGGGGGTGGGGGGGGGGGGAGGGGGTAGGCAAATAGCGAGCTACCAATTAAGGAGACACCAGCATTTAGGCCGGGACACCTTTCTTCCGAAAATGTATAAATTTAGTTTGAATCCAGGTCTTGGGAGCACTTTTTTTTAGCTTGATGGGGGTCTGCAGAGGATTTCTTTTAGCTTAAGGGGAAAACAATTAACAGATTGTTCGAAAAATTACAAAAATAATAATACAACAAACCTTCCATAATAATACAACAAACCTTCCATAAAAATACAACCAACCTTCCATAATAATACAACCAACCTTCCATAATAATACAACCAACCTTCCATAATAATACAACAAACCTTCCATAATAATACAACCAACCTTCCATAATAATACAACAAACCTTCCATAAAAATACAACCAACCTTTCATAATAATACAACAAACCTTCCATAATAATACAACCAACCTTCCATAATAATACAACCAACCTTCCATAATAATACAACAAACCTTCCATAATAATACAACAAACCTTCCATAATAATACAAACCTTCCATAATAATACAACAAACCTTCCATAATACAACAAACCTTCCATAATAATACAACAAACCATCCATAATAATACAACAAACCTTCCATAATAATACAACAAACCTTCCATAATAATACAACAAACCTTCCATAATAATACAACAAACCTTCCATAAAAATACAACAAACCTTCCATAAAAATACAAACCATCCATAATACAACAAACCTTCCATAATAATACAACAAACCTTCCATAATAACACAACAAACCTTCCATAATACAACAAACCTTCCATAATAATACAACAAACCATCCATAATAATACAACAAACCATCCATAATAATACAACAAACCTTCCATAATAATATAACAAACCTTCCATAATAATACAACAAACCTTCCATAATAATACAACAAACCATCCATAATAATACAACAAACCTTCCATAATAATACAACAAACCTTCCATAATAATACAACAAACCTTCCATAATAATACAACAAACCTTCCATAATAATACAACAAACCTTCCATAATAATATAACAAACCTTCCATAATAATACAACAAACCTTCCATAATAATACAACAAACCTTCCATAATAAACCTCAAACATCTGGTGGGCTAGGGATAACCCCCTTCAATTGGATTACTATTGTTCACATTCTGGCTAACACTCAATATTAGGAAGGATCTCCAGGAATAAAAAGACACACACACTCTCTCTTAGCCTTGGAATCAGACATTTCCTACTCAAACAAATTGTTTGCAAATAAAAAAACCACACACACACACACACACACACACACACACACACACACACACACACACACACACACACACACACACACACACACACACACCACACACACACACACCACACACACACACACACACACACACACACACACACACACACACACACACACACACACACACACACACACACACACACACACACACACACACACACACACACATAATCGTACTCAGTGATATATAATGGCTTAGGAAAAAAGACAATAGTAATACCATCAGTACCCCCCCCCCCCCCTACCCAGTGCTCTTAAAGAACCCCAAAATCATATTTCAACAGATTTGCTTACCGAAGTGGTTCGAGTGATTGGCAATAAATTAACTTCTTAAATACAAAACCAATATCTCGAGTTGAATTCATTCATCATAATGTTTGCCAGACTTAAAATTTATAAATTGTGACATTTTACAAAAACCCACTAGACAACCCTATTTTCAATCACATTGAATGCAAAATTCTTAGGCTAACTGAATTGGTCTAATCTTACCCAGAACTTGAAAAGTAAGAATACAAAAAAACGAAAATATGAAGTTGAATGACGTATTAAACATCCCCCTACGTGAAATAAAACTCCCCGTAGATATACAGAGCTAACGGGATTCCACGGTGTGATACCCACCATCAAATGACGCAGCTAGAGCATCCTACTATCCGATGTACGATGATACTGCCAGAATATATCGAAGCATTTTTAGTATTCACTATAAACTTCTCATTGGTTTTACTCTACAGAAAACGTAGTTTGTGTAAAGATTACTACCGTACCCCAAATATGAAATGTTGGTATACTGTACATGGGTATGGACGGTATGCTTAACAAAATAGTATGCTTTGGCAACTGTCTGGCAGATTTGCCATCAGTTGACAGACACACCCATTCGCTCTTCTTGGGAAATACCACATCAAGTATTTACAAATTATTGTAAGCTATTTAATTAATGCAACTCTGATTGAACTATATAAGTGATATTTATACATACACCTTCTACAACAATATAATTAATGCAACTCTGATTGAACTATATAAGTGATATTTATACATACACCTTCTACAACAATATAATTCGACATAATAATCGGCTTCATTTACCTTAAATTACATTTTACTTTTATTACAAGCATCTCTACACTTTGCAAAAGATTATTGCAGTCTCATGAATTTAATCTGCCTCACTAACAGATTAATTATTAAGATTAAGATACTATAAATGGAGAAAAGGTTTGAAAGGAAAAATCAGATATAAATATTACCGAGTATTTATAACCAGGCCATATATATTTAGCTAAGCAAGGACATCTCACAATAAAATAGTTGCATTTATGTTTAACAAAGCTATCAATACCGCTATCGTAGGCGCACGTCAGACTACACATATTTATGATAGGCTTTTATCGTCATCAGTAACTGTGGCCTATATGATTCAGGACCCGGACAATCAAACATTTGCGACGCCTTATTTCCGTATTATCTCCGTACTCTCTCTCTCTCTCTCTGTGTGTGTGTGTGTGTGTGTGTGTGTGTGTGTGTTTTGTTTGTACTCCTTTGTACTCCTTTGTGTGCGTGTGTGTGTGTGCGTGCGTGTGTTGTTGTTATTTTTTAATGTATGGAGGAGACAAAAGGCAGAGCTGCCTGTAGTATGAGGCTCTTCCAAAGCAGAACGTGTGACAGAGAGCCAAATTCAAGGTGTACGTTGGGTCCAAGTGCCTGGCCACACGAAATTTGAAGCAGATTAAGTCATCGACTGAAGGAAAGATAGATTGAGGGAGTGAGTTCCAGTTCGTTTGTTGAAAAGGGCTGCCTCAGGCCCTTCAATTGGTTAACACGACACAATTCGCTGGTGGAACTTCGATGGAATTCTCCAGGATCACACCTCATAAACTCAATTGAGGATCCAACCCACCTTACTTCTGTTTCGGTTCCTCTATACCCCCCTCCTTCACCCAACTGTACCAGAGCCTGATCCTACAAGATTTCCAAAAAAAAGCTGACCCTGATGCTCAACACCCCAACATTGATGAGGATATCCCCAAGGCGATATAACAAATAAAATTGTCATCGCTAACTTGGCACTCAAAGACAAGTTGAAGCCACGTTATGTGGGCCCTTTCTCTATCACTGAAGCATATATAAACTGTTCCAAGTAAAACTAAGGACTTTCAGGAATCGTGAAGGCAGACGTGTTGCGGTACCAAAATGTCAATCCAACCTACCTAACACTCTTTACGTACTCACCATAGGCACAGCGCCACCCAGACTTCGCTTCAATGCCACACCCGAAATGTCATCCTTCCAAGTGCCTATGTAATCTGTTGCACAAGCGATCATTCTACATCACACCCACTACAGCCTAACCCCCCCCCCCCCCCCCCCCAAGTATTTACCTCCTCCACAAGATCTGCATAATAGAAATGCCCACGAGACGGTAGGTTTTTCTAACGACATGCACTGTAATACCACTTCCATTTGTGACTGGGACAAACATTACGGGGGGGTCACCGGCTATTTTTCTCTTTCTCTCCTTGTCTCTCTTTCCCTGGCTTGTATCCATTCGGCCCCGTTCAGCCAACTGTTTTAAGACGTTTATCCCCATCCAGGTGTCGATTTCTTCCTGGCAAGCGATAGCGAGCCAGCATTGTATGGAGAAATCCGGCTTTGCCATAGACATTTTTCTATCGAAAAATGTACAAAATTCGCTTGCTGTCAAAACAAAAATATATATATATGCTGGCTCGCTACCGCTCGCCAGGAAAATATTGACACCTGGAGGGGGGTAAACGTCTTAAAACAGTAGGCTGAATGGGGCCGATTGGATACAAGCCAAAGAGAAAGGGAGATAAAGAGAAAAAAAAAGCGAGGTGGGCTCCCTTAAGGGGAGGTTTTTAGTTTGGTCCGTAGATATCCTTCAAGCTTAAGATTACACCCCCTTGAGCCTCTTTCAAGATAAATTTTTACATTTTTCGGTAGAAAAATGTCCCGGCTGAAAGCCGGTTCCTCTTAAATTACAGGCTCGCTGTCGCTCGCCAGGATAAAATCGACGCCTAAATGACACGAAAGGTCTTAAAATTGACAGAAATGGGTTGAAAGTTCTTAAAATCGTCAAAATAATGGGGCAAACGTCTTAAAATTAGAAAAACAATGGGGCTAAACATGAGGGAGAAAGGAGTCAAGAAAAAAATCCCTCAAGTGGACATCTCCCCTTAAAACAACTTCATATGTGACTGGGTGCTATGCAGTACAATAGCAACTGCAAGTCACTACCTACGCCACCGGATATACCACTCCACCATGATCCTTCCTACTACGCATTCGTCGCTACACTTGATACGGAGTAAACTAGGGGCCATCTCTGCCTTGGTCCTCGAAACTTGGGGTACCGAGGAACCAATTACCCAGTGGACTATATGTAATTTACCATCATACATATTTACAAACAGTCTCAATGTAACTTACTAGAACCATAGAAACTTTTTATTATTTTGCTATTAATCAGCAATAGACCAAGTAACTAAATGCGAACCGAGAAGAGAAGTAAATAATATAATACACCTTAAAACATGAAAGGCTAACTGAATACGGAAGGAATGTATGTAAAAGCTAAACTGTCCATCCATTATCGTAAAATATATTAGGATGAAATATAATGTGCATAGTAGATGGAAAGCTAAGACATATTATTAAAAATATAATGTGCATAGTAGATGGAAAGCTAAGACATATTATTAAAATTAAAACATATTCAACAGTATAAAAAAAACAGTCAAAGAATAAAAATGTCACTTCAAATATTTTAAACTCGCTTAAGGGGAGATCTCCACTTGAGGGATTTTTTTCTTGACCCCTTTCTCCCTCATGTTTAGCCCCATTGCTTTTGATATTATAAAATGTTTGCCCCATTAGTTTAGCGATTTTAAGAACTTTTACCCCATATTAAGACCTTTCGTGCCATTTAGGTGTCAATTTAATCCTGGCGAGCGATAGCGAGCCTGTAATTTAAGAGGAACCGGCCTTCGGCCGGTACATTTTTCTACCGAAAAATGTACAAATTTATCTTGAAAGGGACTCAAGGGGGTGTAATTTTAAGCTTGATGGAGGTCTAGGGAACAAACTAAATACCTCCCCTTAACGGAAACGAACAAATAAACACAACTAGACTATAATAACTACATTCAGAAAATCCGTGTGCATTATATAATTAATTGTTGGTCTGAAAGGCAACAAACGTTGATAAACTAGGAAAGTATTGCAGTTCCTTAGAATCACAATACGTACCGGTGCCACCGCTGTCAGTTAAGGGGAGATTTTCACTTGAGGGATTTTTGTCTTGACTACCTTTCTCCCTCATGTTTAGCCCCATTGCTTTTCTAATTTTAAGACGTTCGCCCCATTATTTTGACGATTTTAAGAACCTTCGACCCATTTCTGTCAATTTTAAGACCTTTCGTGCCATTTAGGTGTCGATTTTATCCTGGCGAGCGATAGCGAGCCTGTAATTTAAGAGGAACCGGCTTTCAGCCGGGACATTTTTCTACCGAAAAATGTACAAATTTATCTTGAAAGCGGCTCAAGGGGGTGTAATCTTAAGCTTGAAGGATATCCAGGGACCAAACTAAAAACCTCACCTTAAGGGAGCCCACCTCGTTTTGTTTTTATCTTTCTCTTCCTCTCTCTTTGACTTGTATCCATTCGGCCCCATTCAGCCTACTGTTTTAAGACGTTTACCCCAATCCAGGTGTAAATATTTTCCTGGCGAGCGGTAGCGAGCCAGCATATATATATGTTTGTTTTGACAGGAAGCTAAAATTGTAAATTTTTCTATCGAAAAATGTCTCCAGCGAAGCCGGATTTCTTCATACAAAGTTGGCTCGCTATCGCTCGCCAGGAAGAAATCGACACCTGGATGGGGATAAACGTCTTAAAACAGTTGCCTGAATGGGGCCGAATGGATACAAGCAGGGGAAAGAGAGAAAAGGAGAGAAAGATGAAAAAAAGCCGGTGACCCTCCTTAAAGGAACACAAAACCTGGAGTACGAGAGAGTTCATTCAACCATTGTTCCCATTACACACAATGGTGGCCGGACAACTCAACCAGTAGACCATTTCAACCAATAACACCCAACCAATGGTGGCCGGACAACTCAACCAGTAGACCATTTCAACCAATAACACCCAACCAATGGTGGCCGGACAACTCAACCAGTAGACCATTTCAACCAATAACACCCAACCAATGGTGGCCGGACAACTCAACCAGTAGACCATTTCAACCAATAACACCCAACCAATGGTGGCCGGACAACTCAACCAGTAGACCATTTCAACCAATAACACCCAACCAATGGTGGCCGGACAACTCAACCAGTAGACCATTTCAACCAATAACACCCAACCAATGGTGGCCGGACAACTCAACCAGTAGACCATTTCAACCAATAACACCCAAGTTTCATTCTATAAGGAAGTAGGAGCTATAGACATCGATATTTTACAGAATTACCAGCTATGATACGGTTGCAATACATTCATCAAATTATAAAACTCAATTCAACATACATTTTATCCATCGGAAACCTACATAATAATTGCATTTTCATTTAGTCTCGATGTTAACGGCTCCAACTTCCTTATAGCCTGAAACATACAAGTGGTTAATACTGCTAGGTTAGCTGAGGTTAAGCTAGGTTAGTATTTCACCATTGCAACCAGTAGCTCTCAACCAGCGCTGTTAAGTTAGTTTAGGTTAAGGGGGGTCATCTGCTTTTTTGCTCTCTCCTTTTCTCTCTGTCTCTGCCTTGTATCCATTCGGCCCCATTCATCCTACTGTTGACGTTTATCCCCATCCAGGTATCGATTTCTTCCTGGCGAGCGATAGCGAACCAGCATTGTATAAAGAAATCCGGCTTTGCCAGAGACATTTTTCTATAAAAAAATGTACAAATATACAGGTTTTATATATATATATTACAAGACTATATAAATTTGTAAATGTTTCGGTAAAAAATGTCCCGGTCGAAGGCCAATTCCTCTTCAAATACAGGCTCGCTTTCGCTCGCCAGGAAAAAAATCGACACCTAAATGGCACGAAAGGTCTTAATATTGGCAAAGGAATGGGCAAAAGGTCTGAAAATCGCCAAACTAATGAGGCGAATGTCTTGAAATATCATAACTAATAGGGCTAAACATGAGGGAGGAGGAGAACTCGGAAAAACCAACTTATCCTTACCTTTTGATACCTTTTGATGTGTTCGCCACTCTTCTAGCGGCACCAAGGAGCGCGACGCCCCTCGTTATGGGTGGTTATGGGTAACTACCTCCCCTTAACCTATACATCATGTGTTGTACCGTAGTTATGCCTCACGTGACTTTTAGGGAGTATCAGACAAGAGCTTTTATCACCAACTTTGTGACATTATTTTGCACTGGCATTAGCAAGTAAACTGGAGGAAGATTATTATAGTTGACATAATGCTTTAAGGGGTGATGGGCCGGTTTTCTGGACCACTTTCTTCCTCATGTTTAGCCCCATTAGTTGTCAGATGTTAAGGTGTTTGCCCCATTAGTTAGTCGATTTTAAGACCTTCCACCACATTTCTTCAATATTTAGACCTTTCGTGCTATTTAGGTGTCAAATTTTTCCCTGGCGAACGATAGTGAGCCCGTAATGTTGGAAGAAAGCGGCCTTCGGCCGGGACATTTTTCTACCGAAAAATGTACAAATTAATCTAGAAGGGGGATCTAATGGATGTTTTTTGTTTTAATTTGGTGGAGATCTAGGGAGGAAACTAGACAAAATAATGAATACATGCAAAAATAATGAATACATGCAAAAATAATGAATACATGCAAAAATCGCCCAAAAAGTGAACCATCCCCCCTAAATAAGTCCAACGTATAAGCTGTCAAATTGGAACAAACGTTGATAGAAAAATCTCACGGAATTTATATATACCATATCTTATCGCGGTAATCATACTTCTTATCATTATTTAACATGGGCTGATAACTATCGTATCTCCTGTGTACTCCTTTGTATCGTACAAAACATACCATGGGCTGATAACTATCGTATCTCCTGTGTACTCCTTTGTATCGTACAAAACATACCATGGGCTGATAACTATCGTATCTCCTGTGTACTCCTTTGTATCGTACAAAACATACCATGGGCTGATAACTATCGTATCTCCTTTGTACTCCTTTGTATCATACAAAACATACCATGGGCTGATAACTATCGTATCTCCTTTGTACTCCTTTGTATCGTACAAAACATACCATGGGCTGATAACTATCGTATCTCCTTTGTACTCCTTTGTATCGTACAAAACATACCATGGGCTGATAACTATCGTATCTCCTTTGTACTCCTTTGTATCGTACAAAACATACCATGGGCTGATAACTATCGTATCTCCTTTGTACTCCTTTGTATCGTACAAAACAGATCCTGGGCTGATAACTATCGTATCTCCTTTGTACTCCTTTGTATCATACAAAACAGATCCTGGGCTGATAACTATCGTATCTCCTTTGTACTCCTTTGTATCATACAAAACAGATCCTGGGTAGCAAAAAGTAATATTTATACGCGTTTCTTGTTATGTAATAAAGTTCCAAGGAGAAACAAGCATTTCTAACTGTCTATATGCATTAGTTTTCACAGACAAACAACCTGTTATAAGATCTGCAGCAATATATTGTATATAGTAACAAAGAGTTATGTCAATACTATAAGGCCTATTATAGTGACAACAAATTAAGTTTATACAATATGCTGTTAAGGCTAGGGTTTTAGTTAGTTCGCTAGACTTACATCAAGCTTAACATTACACCCCCTAGACCCCCTTTCAAGATAAATTTGTACATTTTTCGGTAGAAAAATTACCCGGCCGAAGGCCGGGGCCTCTTAAATTACAGGCTCGCTATCGCTCGCCAGGAAAAAATCGACAGCTAAATGGCACGAAAAGTCTTAAAATTGACATAAATGGGGCAAAATGTCTTAAAATGTCAAAACTACTAGGGCGAACGTCTTAAAATCTCAAAAGCAATGGGGCTAACCATGAGGGAGAAAGGGATCCAGAAAAAGTCTCTCAAGTGGAAATCTCCCCTTAAGGAGAAATTATATGGTATCTCGTGTTAAATATAAGTTTATGAAGAAACTAATATATGTATACAAATTGGAAATAAAAACTGAATACTATATTGATGAACCCTTTGTTCCCTACATCATATTTCTCCTAAGCTGAATAAAACTCGTCCAGTGGAAGCCATAATACAATACATGCAAGCGGGTGTGGTATATTGAAAGGGTCAACGCGTTCAATACAATAATCTGATGGAAGAACGGCCAACATTTAAACCCGTACGTAATTTAGATACGTAATGCGAGTGTAGTAGCCCTCCAGTCACATGATTTGCTATGATTAAGGGAGCCCACCTCGCTTTTTGTCTCTTGCTCTCCCTCTCTCTTTGGCTTGTATCCATTCGGCCCCATTCAGCCTACTGTTTTAAGACGTTTACCCCCATCCAGATGTCAATATTTTCCTGGCGAGCGGTAGCGAGCCAGCATATATATATATTTGTTTTGACAGCAAGCTAAATTTGTACATTTTTTCGATAGAAAAATGTCTCCGGCGAAGCCGGATTTCGCCATACAATGCTGGCCAGCTATTGCTCGCCAAGAAGAAATCGACACCTGGATGGGGATAAACATCTTAAAACAGTTGGGTGAATGGGTCCGAATGGACACAAGACAGAGAAAGAGAGAACAGGAGAGAAAGAGAGAACAGGAGAGAAAGAGAAAAAGAGCAGGTGACCCCCCTTAATTCTGGTAACCGTTGATTGTAATTATGGTAACCGTTGATTGATTTGTATAGCAATGACAAACAACATGCAAAATAGCAATCCCATCCAGTTATATAATAATGGTTATATTACATGTACACTTGCCCACATAAGTTCTGTTCCTCTCCGTGATCTTATACATGGTAATATAATGCACATGTTTGAATTACGTGTGTAGTTTCTTATGCAGTAGTTAACTTATCTGTCACGTCAACTGGTAATTAAAAGAAGCTACACTCGCAATGCGTTCATACTAATTCTACTGTTCATACATATGATCACGACGAGTAACACAACTTATGATGGCAACTGTACATCTAACCCAACTCTGTCTATTTAATGCAGACATTTCAAAATCTGAGGTTGGTAGACAGTGCTATACCCTTTGATTCCAAAAGGTCTACCAAAATTGAATGCTATCGTCTAGTGAAAGCTGGTTAAGTACTGTTAAATCGAAAGGTCCAAGTCCAAAGACCAAGTTATACTGAAACGATAATTTGTTAGCTTAACTTATAGAAGTTATAGACCTAAAGTTAACCTTGTAATTAAAACAATGAATGTTGTCCTATTATTTGGGGTATCCAGCATTAGAAAATTGACTTCAGGTTAATTATGGTATCTATACACATTATTATCCCCAGGTCAACATCATTAATAGCCTATCGTTTGCTTAGAGTACACAAACCAACTAAAGGAAAAAATATATAATAAATAGTTCATGAGAATATGGTTTACCCGATTACACATTTCTGAAGCAATAAAAAGTTGGGTAACGGGTATAAAGCCAACGCGTTGCTCCTCCTCACCGCACTCTATCTCAGACCGGCGCGCGGGTTAGACAGGGTTTCTTCCTCCCCTCCCCTCATCATCACCACCACCACCTCTCTAGTTTGACTTCACCATGACACCAACCCCAGACTGCCCCGTACTATCAACAGCAGTGTCTTCCGGGCATTTTCCCTCAGACTTCAAGTCGCTGGTTTCAGGTGTTTACGATGTGGAGGAGATGAGCAACCATTTGTATCCCGCATTGGACTACCAGTACATGTTCAACCGCAAGACATCACCCTGGGAGATGGAAGATTGGGATTACGAGGAACTGCAAAACTTCCAGGTCGATGTGGACGATATGGACCGGCTGTATTACCTCCACTGTACGAATGACGGAATATCGGGCAGCACCTTCCACCTCCTGGCCCGAGTGATCCATAAAAACAATCCAGGGAAGCGACTGTTTGTGGAGTTGGTGGCGAGCTGCGACTACACTGGGTTCGACTGCCAGGGCGGAGGTGAGATTTTCATTACCGCCAACCCCAACATCTTCTACCAGGTGATCCTCAGAGAAGATTACAACAGGAAAGGACTGTATAAATCCTTGGTGGAAGACGGCTACCAAATAGACGACCACACCCAATACAACAGCTGTTCAAGTTTCGATTCCAACTTCAACGCTCCCATGCTGAAGTTCCTGTGTCACGCATCTATCCACGACAATAAAACGCAACTTCAGCATTACCCAACAGTTCTCCCTAAAATGCTCAAGGAGAGCATTGACGAGTTCATTCAAGTTCGGGAATCCATAGAGGCTTATGATAATTACTGAAAATAATCATTCATAACTACCTTCTAGTCATATTTATAACCCATTAATGTATACAGTCTACACCAAATATTGCATTAAGATGTTGGATATTATTTTGGCGAGAGAGCAGCCAGTGAAGAGAATAATATAGTTGATAATGCCTTGACAGCAATGTCAAGGCAGGGTGTGCTAAATAAACTTGACTAGTCAGGTGTTTTACATAGTTTATTTTTGTACCATATTATAAAACAATAAAATATTTTTGTAAGAACCAAGGATTTTTAATCGCCTTTGGATCGCAAAGTATAAATATGTGATGCTTTCAAAATGGAAATATATAAATATCTGGATTTACTGGAAAATCAAATTTTGACTATATTGATTATGTAGATTTGCTTTAAAATACAAGAAATACGCATCTTCAACATTTAAAGTTATTAAAATAGAGAACATAATTTAATGGATGCGAAAGATACTCTATTAATCACATACACAAAGTAAATAACCAAATGAGACCCCTTAAATAACTAAGAATCAAATAGATTTTGCACGTAGACCTCAATAAACTAGAGTCCACTTGACTTGCTATACAAATAAAAGATCCTGAACAAAATCACTGGAGTTCCCTTAACTTTCTGATTTATAAAATCAATATATATACAACAGAATCAAGGAATCATGAACTTCCAAGAAAGGTGAAGAGAAATTCCCTGACAAACGGGAAGCCAAGGAAGTATTCACGGGTGAGAGAGTTGAGCGAATATGACTTCACCAACTTATGACGTCAACTACCCTATGACATACCGGTAAAGCATACACAATGCTTATAGAGACTTGGCAAAGCATATTTCTATCTCCTTCTTGATATTATAATTTATAAAACCGTTTTGTGTGTGTGTGCGTTATAGTTCTACCTCGAAAACGAAAAATATATTCACATCACTTGATCAAGATATAGTATGAGCTGGCAACTCTCTACCTGTGTTGCCATCACCAGACTGGGTGATGACTATTTTTAACACACCTTTCCGTTTTCTTATTCAGAGTATTTGTAAATACAAGCCAAACAGAGCCAAATTTCACTACTACAACTAGATAATGAATAATCTTTTACACGATATACATAAAGAGATGTTGTATATAAATGCTATAAATCCTTGCTCTACATCAAAACATTGGCATTGGAGTGACCTTGAGCTACACTGTTATTTTCTCTCTGAGAATCTCTCATCATAATATTCACCTTTAACATTTACTCTTAAACACCAATTTAGGTTGACTGTTACTACACCTACCGCTAAATTCTTGTTGACCATGTGTGTAAATTAATGGCCTATCTGTCATTCAGCTAAGACACTCTTTTTATCCCATACATATTTACACATTCTGCATTATGAGTACATTTGAATTTAACTCTGGCTGCCACTAGACGATTTTATCAAGCTTCGGAATGACGTCTTGGAGTCAAAGGGTTCACGCAGCAAAGAATAATGAGCTACAATAAAGTGGAGTCACACGAGCCGGCAATATTAGCATGGCAATGTATTACTTGGAATATTTCTGGGATTTCTTTACATCGACATCTGTAACTCAACTAAATGTAGAGAATCCTAGAGGGATGCACTCTTTAAATAATGCAGGTCAGTAGTTGCCAGATGAGAAATTCCGAACACAGGCCTTTTTTAATCAAAGGTCTAAACACGATTTCAATTAACCCTCTAAACTATGACTGGTGCTATCTAAGCTGAATCAAAATAATCTAGAGGTAGCTATATTCAAATTTCAATCTACACCATCTGATTGAAAGGGCTGAGAAAAAAAGAGAGAGAGAGAAAGAGAGTGAGAGAGAAGAAAGAAAATAAAATATAACACAAAAATAATCATAAATACAAAAACCCTCCCTGCCTGGATACAGTTATATAACACACACGTGAGGTTTACTTACGTATTGACAGGTATATTAAGGGGGGGTCACCTGCTTTTTGCTCTCTCCTTTTCTCTCTTTCTCTGGCTTTTATCCATTCGGCCCCATTCAGCCAACTGTTTTAAGACGTGTATCCCCATCCAGGTGTCAATTTCTTCCTGGCGAGGGATAGCGAGCCAGCATTGTATTGTATGGAGAAATCTAGCTTCGCCGGAGACATTTTTCAATCGAAAATTGTACACATTTACCTTGCTGTCAACACAAATATGTATATATACTGGCTCGCTACCGCTCGCCAGGAAAATATTGACACCTGGATGGGGGTATACGTCTTAAAACAGTAGGCTGAATGGGGCCGAATGGATACTAACCAAAGAGAGAGAGGGAGAGAAAGAGAAAAAAAGCGAGATGGGCCCCCTTAACATGATAAGGGGGGGGGGGGGGGGGGGGGGTGATTCAGCTGATAACACAGACCTAGATAAATGAGTAGCTAGGTCCATTATGGTAACAAACAGTCCTCTCTCTGGTGTACAGTGGCGCTAATAAGTCATATCTCACCTGTCATTACGTTTGGCTCACTCTCTGTGCTGTATTAATGTCTGTCAGATGTTCAATAGGGTGGGTAAGTGTAGGAACATGGTTGTATATCTCACTCATAAAGAAGAAATCATGTGTAAATATTGCTGATACCAATTATAGAACAAAATACACTTGGTGCCGAGACATCACTTATTAGGCCGACTGTACTCTATCATTAGAAAACTATAACATTATCTAATATCGATATCATAATACTGTCCTCAGTTTATCGAAATTAGATTTACTTTAAAATAATCATATGTAGTGCTCGAGTCATTGTATTATGCAATGACCAACTCTCATCATAAAGGTCTATTTATATATACTTGTTTTCAATATTTGGCTATGTATTCCACACCATGCACCGATGATCATATAATATGAAATGAGGTGTTCCAATATCACCCTATTTACATGATCATTGTTTTCGATGTTCATATTGGTACGTCAACGTCATCAGTTACAGATACTAACTTAAGGGGAGATCTCCACTCGAGGGATTTTTTTCTTGACCCCTTTCTCCCTCATGTTTAGCCCCATTGCTTTTGATATTATAAAATGTTTGCCCCATTAGTTTAGCGATTTTAAGAACTTTCACCCCATATTAAGACCTTTCGTGCCATTCAGGTGTCAATTTTATCCTGGCGAGCGATAGCGAGCCTGTAATTTAAGAGGAACCGGCCTTCGGCCGGGAAATTTTTCTACCGAAAAATGTACAAATTTATCTTGAAAGGGAACTCAAGGGGGTGTAATTTTAAGCTTGATGGAGGTCTAGGGAACCAACTAAAAACCTCCCCTTAATGCAGGAGATAATTAAGCAAACTATGTGACCAAATTCAGTATTTTTATCCAAGAATCACTAGCCAAAATCGGATATTGACTACGGAAACGCCGGATTTTTTTTCGTCTAAAGCCATCTTTAGAAGAGGACGACGTTACAACTTACACCTTTCTCTAACATTGCAAAATACAGGGCAGCATATATAAAAAAAATCTGTTTGAGGTCCTTGGACAAAGACTTGTTACAAATAACATGTTTGATTTGTGGACACAGACACACACGCCAACAGAGGCATATACTAATACCAAAAAAATACTGACACATATCTCCTTTACACAGCTATGAAAGTAAAGAACTAAAATACTATAAGACAATATAATATCGAGGATGATTACAAAGCAGAATCAGCGTTGCAAAAATAATGAGCACCTCCATCTCCCACTAGTACCACTACCCAGGCCATTCCAAACCCTTCCTTTACCTTCCACCCTGTTGGCACACAAGACTGGGTTTCTTGGTGTGATTATATTGAGTAGTCAAATAAGCTCAAGTGCTTGACTTGGACAAAACAACCAATTTGGGCAAAGTGGCCACTTTGGGATAAGGGTCTGTTTTGTGCTGAGAGGCTATTTTGGGGTGAGCAACTGATTAAGCACATACAATTGATTTGGGTCAAGCGGCCCACAAACAACTTCCCCTCTCTTCTTTATGAAGCCCACACCCAGTTGTTTGTTGAATCTTGCTTGATAATTCTTTCTTAACCAATTCAAAATGGACAAGAAGTATAAAAAGAAGAGTGAGCCGAGTTCAATACTTTCCGCTTTCTTAATCAACGCAAAAAGCCAGTATGACGGTGTTGATATTGATGAAGATGATGATGACAAAGAAATGTACACAAATGCAACCACAGCCCTCAGAAAAATATAAAGAAATGACCGCAGCCTCCCAAGTGACCAAGGGTAGAGAAAATGGGAGGCGGCCGGAGGAGAGGGAGGGGGAACTAAGGAAAAGCTTTGTTGCGGCGAACTTGAGCGTGAGTGACCGGACAGGCCGGATCTCCAGACCCACAGTTAATGACCCGTGCCTCTTAACAGTCAGTTACACAAAAGAGCCTTAAGTAAACAGTGACTGGACAACTTACCGACAGTCAATAAAAGGTTCAGTCACACGAGAACAACTTTCGATTGGCAACTTACGCCTATACTCAACTTTAGTTTAACCAAACGAAAAGCTAACTCTATTTGTAACTGTTTTCTGAATAATTAATGGGAAAAAATGGACACTGCTATGTCTCTGGCTAATATCATTGATAGGTTTTCACTATAAACAACATATTTAGCTATAAAAATATTGTAATAGCTGCGGAATTAAGATAGACCTAAGTCAGTTTATCGCCAGCTTACAATATAAAACAAAATATAACTACAACATGTTTCTCCATCATGGTCATTAAACACACAAAGATCTTTCAGTAAACAGTGACTTATAATACTTGCCGACAATCTATGAGGACCGAGACACACGATCGACTAATCCACCCACTTTTGATCAGAATATTTATCCTGGCTACATGTTTGGAGGGTCTTTTTGCAGATGGTCTCGGCAACTATAATCTGTTGATCATAATTAGGCCAGAATTTTGACCATTGACCTCTATAACTCATAAATGAGCAAATATTGCTACCACTTGGAGAAAGTCAACCACAAACAACTTCCCCTCTCTTCTTTATGAAGCCCACACCCAGTTGTTTGTTGAATCTTGCTTGATAATTCTTTCTTAACCAATTCAAAATGGACAAGAAGTATAAAAAGAAGAGTGAGCCGAGTTCAATACTTTCCGCTTTCTTAATCAACGGAAAAAGCCAGTATGACGGTGTTGATATTGATGAAGATGATGATGACAAAGAAATGTACACAAATGCAACCACAGCCCTCAGAAAAATATAAAGAAATGACCGCAGCCTCCCAAGTCAACCAGGGAATCGGTGTGGATATTTACAGCATTTACCTTTATGAGTTACAGAGCAATGGGGTCAAGACTTTTGGCCTAAACATAGTGAATAGACTATACATTGATGCTATATTATTTTAGTTGGCTAAAATTGTTTAAATATTTAATACAGAGCCATCCACAATAGGGTTATTAAGAAACGATGCCGAAAATAACGCCCTTTACCCCTATCTATTGAGTGGCGGGTCTTTTCGGATTATTAGGCGATTTTATTAAGATTAGGGAGGATTTATGGAAGTCAAAGGATTAATTGTGATCATTTTGGTTCATTTAAATACTAGCAGTCTTTCCTAAGCTGTCGAAAATCCTCTAATACATGTCAAATTAAAATAGAAAAAATAGCTTCCTAACAGTGAAATAGTTGAACACTATGACCCTGCATACTGTTTTCATAAACCCCTTCGCGACGTATTGATTTACAAGCCGAAAAATGTAATTAATTCAAAACAAGACGGCCAAAATGTCTCCGACTGAATTATTGATATAATCTATATTTTATATAAGTTAGTCAGAAGATTACTGTATATAATCTTTTTCTACCATAATCTTCGTATATCTCCAAGTACTTATATATTAGACGGGAATGATACAAAGTGAAAATGAGAGAACGTTAATATATTATATTATATTGCATAGGTAATTTTGTTGACCAACTCACATGCTTACTACAAGAATTATTGTCCATGAATTCGAAAAAGTAAAATATTTTAATGGACAGTTATTAACACCTAACAATAATAAAATGCAAACTTGGACCAGACGTGGTTGACTAAATCCAAGGCATATGTCGCAACAGATGATAGTATCATGAATGTGAACATAGGGTGTAAAGTATAATGTATACGTGAACATACTTGAACAACACCCAGGAAATGTCTCAACGGGTTTTCGGAAAAGTGTTGATGGCAAACGTACTGTATAGGAGCAAAAACAGATTTCTTAGACAAATGTGTCAGGAATCTTTTGAGGCGTGAGAGTGTACTTACTCTAGTTGTACTTACTCTAGTTGTATTGCGGGAGTGAGCATGCTCGTTATTTCCCGCCTCCTATATGTGTAGGTGTTATATGTATCGTTGGAATGGCTGTGGATGTGTGTGTAGTCTGTATTTTTAGCCAATTGGCGACATCGGAAACGAAGGCTGAGGGTGGATCTGTATGGTACCATTCTCACTATAGACGGTACCGTCTCGCCCGAAGGCTTAGGTAGCCATCAGCTTAGGTGAACCATATGATACCCATCTCGCCTTGTACCATTTTTGCCAACCCCAGATGGGACGTCACAACGTCGTCCACTTATTCCAGGTACCTATTTACAGCTAGGTGAACTGAGGCTAACACATGAAAGGAGACAAGCCCAATTTGTCTCCGCCCGGCCGGGGGATTGAACCCCCGACCCCTCGTGTGTGAGACGAGAGCGCTAACTACTAGGCTACGGGCTGTGTGTGTGTGTGTGTGTGTGTGTGTGTGTGTGTGTACTTACTCTAGTTGTACTTACTCTAGTTGTATTGCGGGAGTGAGCATGCTCGTTATTTCCCGCCTCCTATATGTGTAAGTGTTATATGTATCGTTGGAATGGCTGTGGATGTGTGTGTAGTCTGTATTTTTAGCCAATTGGCGACATCGGAAACGAAGGCTTAGGGTGGATCTGTATGGTACCATTCTCACTATAGACGGTACCGTCTCGCCCGAAGGCTTAGGTAGCCATCAGCTTAGGTGAACCATATGATACCCATCTCGCCTTGTACCATTTTTGCCAACCCCAGATGGGACGTCACAACGTCGTCCACTTATTCCAGGTACCTATTTACAGCTAGGTGAACTGAGGCTAACACATGAAAGGAGACAAGCCCAATTTGTCTCCGCCCGGCCGGGGGATTGAACCCCCGACCCCTCGTGTGTGAGACGAGAGCGCTACCTACTAGGCTACGGGCTGTGTGTGTGTGTGTGTGTGTGTGTGTGTGTGTGTGTGTGTGTGTGTGTGTGTGTGTGTGTGTGTGTGTGTATTCACTTGCTTGTTCGTCAAGGGGAATCCACGCAATGCGAACTAAGCTCATTATTATCGCGCCTCCTTAACTGGGAATGTATTGCGTGAAATGCATGTTAAGTGTTTATGTATCGTTGGAATGGCTGTGGATGTGTGTGTAGTCTGTATTTTAGCCAATTGGCGACATCTGGAAACGAAGGGTTAGGGTTAATCTGTACGGTACCATTTTCACTACGGTACCAGTCTCACCCGAAGGCTTAGGTTGACCAGTACCAGGGTTCAGAGAATATATTCTCTGGACCCTGACCAGTACGATACCCATCTCTCCTTGTAACCGCACCAACCCCAGATGGGACGTCACAACTTCGTCCACTTATACCAGGTTCCTATTTATACTGCTAGGTAAACAGAGGCTACACCGTTAGGAGACTTGCCCAAATGTGTGTGTGTGCATGTGTGTGTGTGTGTGTGTGTGTGTGTGTGTGTGTGTGTGTGTGTGTTAGTATTTCTTAGCACTTACGAACTATCCCATTAAGATAAACTGGGTTATAACAAATAAATGAATACACAAAAGGAGAGAGACGTTTTATTATGTAGCACAGTTTGGATTAAGGTGTCACAAGCCCTTCTATACAATTGCTTAATTAACCGATCAATGAAAAATGGCTTACACCATGACGGCCAGTGACTGCAATCACCTTTCGATCCCGTTCCTAGGGTCATTTCAGGCGATGCTCCAGCTGACAAGTGTTTCCATCCCTGGTAGCTCTTCACATGATAGATTGATTTACCACAATCAAGAGGAACCTGGTCTTCCAGTAATTCTCCTTCATCCAGAGTCATTTTACCATTGAAACCACCGCGTTAGCAAGGTTAACATTAAATACACGACCCATGTACCCATACAGCAGAAGTTAGCACGAATGTACATTGCTACTATGTTTCTGAAGTTGGTGTTAGTGAGAATATTCTTGTCATACCAGAAGTATCCTACATCATGCAGATATATGTTGTGCCAAGGGAGTTGATGCACCTCTTCAAGTCGCTGTTGCATGTTCGTGTATCAACATTTTCGAAATAAAATAATTGTACACAAACTCTGAGAGCTTGTTTACGAAGGTAGAAAATATCTTATGATGTGAAGAGATTCCACTTATTAGTATTTAATATTTTCAACCTCAACTCTAAGCCACGTTTACATTATATAATTATATTCAATCAATTTATGTCTACAACGTGACAGTACCCATCTATCCGTCCTATGCCACTCCTTAGGGATTCTCACGGTTGATTAATTGTACAGGATGGAACTCCTCCCACTCGAAGTAATTTTCAACATCACAAGTTGGCGTGCCTCAGCCATGAGTCACGAGGCCTTCCCCAAAAAGTCACCATCACTCGGGCTTGTCACTCACCAAAACCATCGACTCAAAAAAAGATGAATTTACGGAGACTACACTACAATGTATCTGGAAGGAGGGTCTTGGAGTATTGTTTAAAGCTTGATGGAAGTCTAGGGAGGAAATTACAATTATATACAGTATATACCGGTATACTGTATATAAATATATTAATTGATTAAATATTTTTCCCCTTACCCCTTTGACGATTATGATGCATTTTGACGGTTTCTTCTGGCTATCATTAAAAGATTGTATTCAATTTAGGAGGGATGTGTGGGGAATATAAAGCTACGACGATCTCTGTTAACCCTCTTGACTTCCATATATCCTTCCTCATCTGAATAAAATCGTCTAATAATAGCCAGAAAACAGATAAATGATGGAATAACCAATTGAAGGAGTGTGTTTTTTTTTTACCCCCTTCTCCCTTATATTTAGCCCCAATAGTACTGAGATGTTCACACATTCGTCCTATTAATTAGGCGATTTTATAGCCTTTCGCCCCATTTTTGTGTATATTTTAAGACCTTTCATGGCATTTAGGTGTCATATTTTTTTTTCCTGGCAAGAGATGGCGAGCCTGCAATTTAGGAGGAATAGGCCTTCGGCCGGGACGTTTGTCTACCTAAAAATTTAATAATAAAATACTGTATAAGTAAATTAATAAATAAATAACCTCCCCTTAACAGGTGCGGTGTGGTTTGTGAGAAGACAGACAAAAGGGCATTATTATCATTTAGGTGTTTATCAGATTGGTTGGTTAAATATGATGAATGTAGTTTGATGAAATGTCTTATATATATTTGTATTGATTGTTTTGTTTAATACGATGAAATTTGTTTAATGAGTATTGTTTAACATGATTGAAGTAGTTTGATGTTTTTGCATATTTAATCAATATATATATATATATATATATATATATAAAAAAACTGTATTTCACCAAACTAAATCCACCATATTAAACAAAACAAACAAGAACATAAGAAATAAAAAACACATATCTCACGGGAACTATTGATCATTGCCCCATATGTAGGCCACACAAACGTTCAACTTCTATTGCGGCATCCATAGATTACGGATTATATGGTGAAGAAACAATAGAGGAAAAATACTGCATAGATCATGTACGTTGAGGTCACACATACGAACACTCAATTGCTTCACTGTCTATTGGTACAGTACTTCAGTAGACAGAGATTGTTGAAATACATTTGAATAAGCTAATATCCAAATTTATGGTAGACCTTAGTTGAAGAAAACGCGACAAACGGTAGAGTGGTAGAATTTGAGACTGGTCAATGGTGGAGACACAGTATAAATATCTGGGTGGTGGAATGAGGTGGTAGAATGAGGAATGAGGTGGACGAAATAGATTGAGTAAAGACCAAAATGGCACTATAGTCGGTTTTATTTCACCTGACGGTAAACTGAATCCCTTGGCATCTGATATCTCGATTGTGAATGGAAAACATGACACTAATTTATCGCCACATCATATTAATACCAAATAATGTTCATAATAAACAATATATTTCGCGACAAAGCTTTCGGAATAGCTGAGTATTCAAAATTATTGTAATAGCTAAGTAATCATAGCGGGGATATGACAATTTTAACATCATCTGGAGAAAAAAATTGTAGTAGAGGTGGTTTAATTGCATATAGCCAACAAGTATTTCACAACCAGTAATTTCGCCGACATTCACGGTAAATTGCCCGCACCTAACATTGCATTACAGAACAAATCCAATTCACAGCTTAGCTCTATTTTTTTTTATTTTTTTTTTACCTTACCTAAGCTTTCTTGACATACCATGATCACACATACCAATATCTTAACTTAATTACCTTTAAGCCGGTATCACACGAGCGGTTTTGTAGTCAACATTCAATGACCAACATTTGTCTGGCAACATTTCTGGAATATTTTGCACTGGTATCGGACACTAGACTGATGATAGATGAATTTAGGTAGCATAAGAATATTAAATGTCGACCTCATAAGCTGTCAGACCAGTGTTGAGGATATATGATGAGTGAAAAAGCGCTAGTGTGATACTGGCTTTACTAAGATTGTTGACTGAAGCATGAGAGCCAGTGGTGGGTGGCAGAATGATAAATTAATTGCTAAAAATGAAGAAATAGTTGTGGGAGAAAATATGGCAATAAATGATACTGTCAGATCTTCTGGATAACAGAGAGAAATACCGTCGAGAAATAGAATGGAAAATAGATTGCTGAATTTTGAGAGCTAACTGGACGAGAGAATATTATCATGGATGATGCTTGATTGCAGAGGTTATTGATTAATCTAAGAGCTATATTATGAGTTTTGTCCAACTCAATGCAACCACTCCACAACTATTCCACAAATGTGAACAGCATTCCATCTGAGAACGCACATGACTTTTATATATAATGGCTAACTGCTCGCCAATGACGAATTATCAAATTCTGTACAAGAGTCTCATTTTCTTAGACATTTTTATCAATGCATCTGAACATGAGGTGTCCAGCTCAGGCTGGCATTCAATGTTACACCAATAATATTAATACTAGAGGAGGTTGAATTAATTACTTTAATATCAATCATATGGGAGTCAGAAAGGTTCTCTTTGTTAGAAAATTGTATGTACTTGGATTTCTGTGCATTAAAAGAAAAACAAATTCTGTCCTCATGTAATTTTTAGAGAGGTCCTGGTTCAGAGAAATTGCAATGTATATTTTGGCATTAATAGCATTAAGCTGCGTGAAAGAACTGATTAATGTAAAGGACCTGTAGAGTGTTATATATATATATATATATATATATATATATATATATATATATATATATATATATATATATATATATATATATATATATATATATATATTTACTTTTTTGCTTTGTTTTATTAACCTAGGGAATTTGCACTTGGTCCCGTGGGGTTTAAGGACTGTAATTTGAGCTGGTTGGCTGATGGTACGTGTCCGAATCATCCAATAATCTCAAAATACAGTTTTCTAGCCCAAAGCGAGCAAGAGCAAATTCGCCAGGTTAAAACAAATGACTATAGATAAAGTCATCAAAAGTTTTATATATTATAAAAGAAAAACGATGGATAAAAGCCGGTTAACAATAATTGACTCTAGATAAAGTCATCAAAAGTTTTATATATTACAAAACAAAAAAGATGGATAAAAAGCAAACTCGTACGAGAAACCTATAAAATTGCTTCATATGTAGGTCAGACTAACGTTCTGTGGCACTTACAACACAGAAAGGACGGTAAGGAGATAATTACAAATCAATGGAAATACTCGAATGTTATCTAGGGATGTAGAAACCCGAGATACGAACACTCAACCCGAAGAAACATTAGAAAACAGACATTTAAGGGGAGGTTTGTTTTTTCTGGACTTCCTTCTCCCTCATGTTTAGGCACATTAGTTTTGACATTTTAAGACATTCACTCCATTTGTTCGGCGATTATAAGACCCTTTGTGCCATTTAGGTGTCCATTGTTTTCCTGGCGAGCGATAGTGAGCCTGTAATTTAGGAGGAACAGGCCTTCGGCCGGGAAATTTTTCTACAAAATGTACAAGTTTATCACAAAGCTTGGGAGTATATTTGTTATGCTTGATAGAGGTGTTGGGAGAAAATTAAAGAAAATAAATATATAATCAAATTAATGAACATATTTATACATATTTGGTAAAAAAAAAAATGCCCCGTCTAAAGGCTCGCTATCGCCAAAAAAAAATAAAAAATAAAACAAAAAAATAATAATAATAATAATAATAATAATAATAATAATACATAAATGGCACAAAAGGTTCAAACATTTACAAAGAAATGGGGTGAACGGTTTTAATATAACCAAATTAATGGGGCGAGCGTTTTAAAATCTCAAAATCTGAAAACTAATGGGGCTAAACATGAGGGAAAACTAGGGTCCAGAAAGAAAACACTGAAGAATCTGTAAAAGTGAAAGAGTATATACCATTATAGTTTGCACTCTGCTGAATTCAACAGACCCTCCCTAATCGTCTAATAATAGCAATAATAACAAGAAAAAGTGTGCCATTATACTGAATGTTAATGCCTGACCTCTTCATTAAAGGCAGCAGCAATATATTCGACAGATACCCGGTAGTTCACAGATGATGTAAAGGATTGATACGATAATCACCGTACATGGAGAACATCTGAAAATTACTTCTCTCGTAGGTCCAAGATACGTACAACAGCACATTCAGAGGAAATACTGAGGTAATGCGTGTGTAAAAGAAATGAGTGTGTGTGTGTGTACGTTGAGGTAATGAGTGTGTGTGTGTGTACGTTGAGGTAATGAGTGTGTGTGTGTGTACGTTGAGGTAATGAGTGTGTGTGTGTGTACGTTGAGGTAGGAATTTATTGACACCAACACCACATGAACAGTTAAGGGGAGATATCCACTTGAGGGACTTTTTTCTGGACCCCTTTCTCTCTCATGTCTAGCCCCATTGCTTTTGAGATTTTAAGATGTTTGCCCCATTAGTTAGGCGATTTTAAGAAGTTTCACCCCATTTATGTCACTTTTAAGACCTTTCGTCCCATTTAGGTGTCGATTTTTTCCTGGCGAGCGATAGCGAGCCTGTAATTTAAGAGGAACCGGCCTTCGGCCGGGACATTTTTCTACCGAAAAATGTACAAATTTATCTTGAAAAGGGGTCAAGGGGGAGTAATTTCAAGCTTGATGGAAGTCTAGGAAACACACTAAAAACCTCCCCTTAAACTAACATACAAGCAGATATACACTTTAAAATGTGACACTTCAATCCATAATAATTGCGCCCACATTACTGTTTATATTGTTGACACTCTATACAGCTAAATGTATATTCTCGATGGAGTTGACGCTGCCTCACCAGGCCGATTTGAACCTACAACCTCACCTAACCTAACCTCACGTTAACTTGCCTTACCTAAACTAAGGCTTATCTACCGTACTGAGCCCAATTTAATGATTTTCACATGCATATAGATCTATCCTCTATTTTCACATGCATATAGATCTATCCTCTATGCCGTAACAGAGCCCTTTTGTTAAACCTTGTCCCTTGGAGTTAACATGGCCGCGTGGACCTTGTTTCACTTGCACATGACACATAATTGTAATTTTTTTTTTTTTTTTTTTTTTTTTTTTCTATATTCCAACTTACTTCCTCTTGGGCATAGGCTGAGAGCCTTAACATTCACCGCTTTACAATGAACAGTGAAGCCCGTGAGGTCTTGTTCCAGTCTAGGGAGTGAGACATGTGAAGCACGTAGAGTACAACGAGCACCTGCCATCTTGCCTTCACATGAGGCACGGTGCTCACTCATGGCCCGAAACGACCCCATCTCTGAAGCCATCTCGTTCCCGTGCTTCACTGTCTCACCCCCTACACTCGGACTCTCACACTTACACACACACAACGC
>CM064495.1:46121523-46139089 GCA_032716605.1 Paralithodes platypus
ATTCTTAAAAATCACCAAACTAATGGGGGCAAACGTCTTAAAATCTCAAAAGCAATGGGGCTAAACATGAGGGAGAAAGGGGTCAAGAAAAAAGTCCCTCAAGTGGACATCTCCCCTTAATAGTTATGAATTGGTAACACAAAATCCTAAACCAATATTCAACCAAGTGCCGTACTCACCACGTTCCTCGACACACACTGCAGGTATAACTCACCTGAGAGAGAAGAAACAATAGATTAGCAAACAGATTCAAACGAGATGGGTAATAGTGCATGCAGTACAAACGGATGAAATACAGTATGTAAAATTCGCTAAAATCTTTTACACAATATGATGGCAAAACAGTAGCGTAATGATAAAGCAAAACATAAAAGGAAAAATGTCAAACCCTTTACTACTGTATAAATCCCGTTTGATAAATCATTATAAGCAAATCGCAGTTCATGGATCAAATATTTACTAATAATCATTATTTCACCCAAACTACGTAGACAATTGACTTGTATAACAAAATATGCATGTATGAACACAGGATATTTACAGTAGTAGACAGAAAGAATTAGGATTCACTGGCAAAGATATAAAAACATGATTGAAAAACAAATATCAACAACTGATTTTCATTACGTTATACTCCGTTCATCTTAGGCGGGCAAGGAATTTATTCTGATGTCCTGATATTTGATTGAAAAAAAAAAATGGTTGCATCTCTCCTCCATCGTACTAGTTTGCCAGGTCAGGTGAAGATATTGAAGGATAAGCCTTTACAACGGCACCTCGTAGCTATTTTCTAATTTCCTTTTTCCTGAAGAGTGTAGAGAGGGGAGAAGGGGTGTTGGAGAGATATGAAGCTGTTGGAGTGGCTTTGTTGTGTCTTCATAAAAGAGTATGCATAACACAACTAATATAAAATCACGACTCAGTAATGAAAATCGGGTCATGATCATTTCTCGCCGAGTAACGAATAAGGTTAAGGGGAGATCTCCACTTGAGGGATTTTTTTCTTGATCCCTTTCTCCCTCATGTTTAGCCCCATTGATTTTGATATTATAAAATGTTTGCCCCATTAGTTTAGCGATTTTAAGAACTTTCACCCCATATTAAGACCTTTCGTGCCATTCAGATGTCAATTTTATCCTGGCGAGCGATAGCGAGCCTGTAATTTAAGAGGAATCGGCCTTCGGCCGGGACATTTTTCTACCGAAAAATGTACAAATTTATCTTGAAAGGGACTCAAGGGGGTGTAATTTTAAGCTTGATGGAGGTCTAGGGAACAAACTAAATATCTCCCCTTAACTGATGCTCACAGATAGGTTTCCACAATAAGGATATGGCCAACACGAAACCACCAGTTGATATAGATTATTACTCGCCCAATTCATATGAAATAACTATAAGTCATTTAGTTTATTAACCCTGTAAGCACAATAACACCATTTGCATTATATTCTGGTTAACAATAGACGAAGGCCCTGTGGAAATCAAAAGGTTCTTTGATAGTCCCCCCCCCCCCCATTTATTTTCTAGAGAACATGTAATCATATAACGTTAACCACAGTAACAATGGAAAGAGCGTCATCGAACTGGTAGGGTTAATAACCTTCTTAAGTTATGCATGCATATCGCTCACGATACAGGAAATGTCACTATAGAAAATGTGTAGATGAATGGTAAACTGATTAAAATGTTAATACTGTCTAATCCGTTCACTCTCTCACAACACCATCACCACCATCAGCATTACCACAAAACCATCACCCCCACATCACAATACCATCACCACCAACAACAATAACACCACTACCAACCTTAACACCATCACCACCACCACAACCACTAGAACACCATCATTACCACTCCCATAACACCATCACCACCACCACCACCACCAATAGCCACAACAATAACACTAACTACCACAACACCAACACCACGTGCCCAGCAATACCACCACATTCACCAACAACACTATCAATAAAAACAACATTTGCTAAACAAAACCCCCATAACTTTCACTGACCTTATGTCTGCAATACAGGTAATAAAAATAATATCATCATGGCAACAATAATTACAAAGTGCAATATATAAATTCGTATACATTTATTTGTGTGCTTACACGTTTATTTAATTTCGGTGATGTGTAATTTCCGTAATATAATTCAGCCTGCCATTAAACACATCAATAAAATCATGGGCAATATAATCTATTCGGAAATTAGATGCGGAAAATGCAAATGTGACCGTTAATTGTTGATAGTGTATATGACCGTGTTGCTGTTATTGATGTGTGTGTGTGTGTGTGTGTGTGTGTGTGTGTGTGTGTGTGCAATAAAGTCACCATATATGTACAGTGGCAGACTCAATTAATAATGAGAACACAATTAGGTATTATTCAAATTATTTGTCACACAATCACAAGATATAAATTACAATAACAAGCAATGTCAGTCAGGCCCTTCCTTTGCCTCTAATTAGATAATGTAAGGCAGCAATAATTAACAACTAATTATCGTCATATTAAAGC
This sequence comes from Paralithodes platypus, assembly GCA_032716605.1. Taxonomy (NCBI): domain Eukaryota; kingdom Metazoa; phylum Arthropoda; class Malacostraca; order Decapoda; family Lithodidae; genus Paralithodes; species Paralithodes platypus. The sequence continues at coordinate 46,124,051 of CM064495.1, forward strand.
GTTCTATTAACCCTCTCACGACGCAGAGGTTGTCAGATTAGCAATAAGAAATAGTTCCCTCACTCTTATAATTACCTCTCCAAAATTAGTTTTCTGCCCACAGCTAACTCAAAGACAACTGCAGAGGTTGAAGTAACTAAACTAAAGGTTTCTAAATACACCTGATGGTAACAAAGGTTTTAAAGTATCCCTAATAGGCTCAAAATTGCATCAAGAACGTGAGAGGGTTAAGTCTTGAAATTAATACATACATTTTTCTTTAATATAGCCAGCAGGACTAATTCACGCGAATTTATCTAGTAATGGTCAATTGGTCATAGAAGGTCAGTAGCTTCAATACTTGTCTTCTATCCCTGTTAGAGGACAATCACTATAAATATTATCCACGCTCCTCAAACTGTTTTAACTCATATAATTATTACCAACAGAGAGTTGCTTAAAACATCACACATTACAGTAGGTTATCTATGGAGGAAAGCATCAATAGCAAAATTTATATAAATGAGATTACGAGGAATATGCACTGCCTGCGTTCTGCAATTGTTATCGAATTATCTATCTTCAGAATGCTCGTGTCAAGACTGAAAAATTAGCATTAATGTTGGTATCGTGAGTATCGAACAAAATCCTGTTTTGGTTGATAAGGAAGTAGGAAGCGGGGATGATATCCACTGTCAACCAAACGTTTATTAGAATCTACTCTGGTACCAAATATAGATACTGACCAAGTTATGTCAACGTTATAGATACCGACCAAGTTATGTCAACGTTAATTTCTTCTTTCATAAGATATTTACTAAACATAAACATAAACACTCACATCCAAACAGGTTTTCAGGACATTCATGATAATAAAAGTCTCCGGATAAGATTGTTTTAAATATAATAATTTCAATCGTCATAATAATAAATAAGTATGAAACAATATAATAGCAGCATATAAATTAATATATACAGCGCGGTCCTGTCTGATCAATTTACTTGGTGATACTCAAGATAACAACAACCGTTAAACAAACAAAGAATGTCACTCGCCTGGCAGTTGCCTGCGAGGATACGAGGCCGAAAGGGCACAATTTTCAGGAGACTAATGAACTAAAACTAAAAACATCATATTACTACAGATAGTTCAACTAAAACGTAAATAATTACAAAACAATACCGTTAGCTAATAACCATTATAAGCCATCATCTTCTAATCAAAGAGTGGTGGGTCACTCTCCCATCTATCTGGCTGGCGGTGGTGGAAGGAGCAAGACGTAATAATAAATCAAACTATTTAGATCACTCACGAGCACAGCTTGTCTCCATATAATCTATTTAAAACATAAGATGAAAACCAAGAGCTACCAAGCATCAATACAGCATCAGCATTAGTCCAACCTTTAACAAATGAAGAGTGCGCATTAATCAGCAATCTGACAATTTATCAGTTTGGCGGAGGGTGAGAAAACTAGAATATTCCTATGTCATCATCGTACACACATACTTTCAAACATAATAATAAACATTGTCATTTTTCATGGACGTCAACAAAATCCATTGATATCAAGCAAAACAGCAACCGTCAACTAGTAAACAAACAAATTGGTGTGGGTCAGTCTCCCATCCATCCGTCTGGCGGCTTTGGTGGTCAACGAAGGTCAGGAGACTGGAACGCCAATTTTCCAGGGTGTCGCGGCTGTCTCCTCTCTGTGACGGGGGCGGCGGGACGGCTGGTCAGGAGGGAGACAATTCAGTAAACAGAGAAAGGACATATGCACAGCCTAACTCAAAAGTCGTGTCTAACCTTCACAACTTCAACTTTATTTACCTCTCTTCGTATAAGAAAAAAATATCTCTGACAGAACTGAACAAACCTTGTATATAAAATCTTAGTTCATGTCTATTATGAACTTTATTTTCATTGTTACTAGAAAGTTAACTGCAGATAAAATGATGAGGTAGACAGGACATTTAAGCGTAACTGTGACACACACGAACACCATACAGTAGACAGAGTGAACACATGTTGACACTCTACGGTTAACAGAGCCTGGACAATAGTAGCCATTTTGGAACGCTTCATTAAACATACACCGGGAAGCTCTATACACATTGACCAATTCTAAGATGCCAAACTATAATAGAATCGCAAGGAAGTATCTAGACAAATTTAGAATATCATCTATAAACAGCCATTAATGCCAAGTATAAACACTGGTGAAGGCATTACCAATACCCTTCCCATCCCTGTATTACTTAACCCCTTCAGCATCATGACGCCATTGAATCTGGCTAACATTAGATGATTTTCTGCAGTTTACGAAGGATCTATGTTATTAAGAGGGTTTGTTGAGCTCGTATTTACCTATTTGAGTCGAAGAGGTAGATTATATATTCAAGAAAATGGTAACCAGAATACGATGAAAATTACGTAATGGTGGTAAAGGTGTTTACAATGTGGGAGAGTAGGAAAATGAAAGTGCGGGCCTATTTAGATGTTAAACTCTTTCAATATATCAGAACGCATTTTGTTTTGTCTATCATTAGCTTAGGAGGAAGTTGTGTGAGTTAGAGGATAAGTTGTGGTTGTTTGTACCCCTTGATTCCTATGGCTCCTTCCTAAGCTGTATAAACTCGTCTAATGATACCAAAATCATTTAAATAAACATCCTCGTATACTGTCGACCAGGTTATACACGTTATAATTGCCATTCATAACTCTAGGTTTAGTAAGCGTCCTGCAATGATAATTAGACAGGAGGAGACGAGGTAATGCCTTATTCTCGTTTGAACATTATATCAGATTTGGCACTGTTGTTATTGTTCAATCAAATGTTTGATCTATGTAAACTAGCTACAGTAGGTAAGGACCACCACCATTACATCAACATTATCTACCCTACACCCTCACCACCACTAACAACAGCAATATCATTTTAACCCTCTCCGACATATGACGCGATTTTGAGCCTATTAGGGATACTGTAAAGCCTTTGTTACCATCAGGGGTATTTAGAAACCTTTAGTTTAGTTCCTTCAACCTCTGCAGTTGTCTTTGAGTTAGCTGTGGGCAGAACATTAATTTTGAAGAGGTAATTATAAGAGTGAGAGAACTCTATTTCGTATTGCTAATCTGGAAACCTCTGCGTCATATATGCGTAAAAGGGTTAACACAATGACCCCTAGTTCTTTGTAAGCTGAACTTAATCGTCTAAAGAGAGCATGGACATTTTAATCACCATCTGATTGATGGGATAAACACTTAACTCGAGGGCAGTATACTCGGCAAGAAAACGTTCGTGGGCAAAGGTGACCATATGAACTGTAAGTATCGCTTATCATATCCAGATCATTATAGTTGCATAACGAACAAAAGTATATTGTAAAGCTAATATAATTCTGTTTATATTTTGCAAGTATTCACATTATGCATTTCAACCAATTTACGTCTATCACCCCATTGTGTATTATATATATATATATACATATATATATATATATATATATACAGTATATATACTGTATATAGATAGATAGATAGATAGATAGATCGATAGATAGATAGATAGATATAGATAGATAGATATACATAGACAGTCAGGTAGAAGCACGGTAAAAAAAAAAAAAAAAAAAAAACACTAACCCCAATAATCTAACACTAATACTTACCAAAACTCTACGGCCTGAAACACCCAATATACCTCATCACATATACTGCACTGCATTGTATACTTCAACACCGTAGATTTTCACACCGGTACTGCACTTTAAACGGTTTGATCTTGTGACGAAATTTTCGTCTATCAATAGTTACATGAAGTTAATTGAACAACTACATGTCCTTACTCTGAGTTACACTCCAAAATATACTGAAGTAGTAATAGCAAATCAATAACCAGATAAATACTTATTTATGTACATAATTGTGTTATTGTTGTGTTCTATGTTTTAAATTCACTTCACGTCCTCTCTCCCTCTCTCTCTCTCTCTCTCTCTCTCTCTCTCTCTCTCTCTCAGCTTCAATTTGATATATGATGAAAACTAATATATATATTATATATATACAGTATATATATATATATATATATATATATATATATATATATATATATAATTTCATTTAATTTCATACACTACTAATTTGATATTTCAAATAAACTTAAAGTCCTGTCTCTCTAAGATGCACCCAAGAATATGTTAAAGAATTAAAAATAAATCCATAACCAGACCAATCTTCACTAATATATATTATTGTATACACTGCGTTATTCTGCCTAAGGTCGAAGTTCTCTCGGTAGTTTGCACTCCATAAGATACTGAGCTAATATAATTTGCACTTGTGAATATAATTTAATACTCTGCTACGTTTGTGTACATTATATATTATATCATATACCATTTTTAAGTTCACGTCCTCTCTCTAAGTTGCAATCCAAAATATGCTGAAGCCCGTGAGGAGGAAGTTATACGTTAGCCCATCCCGTATTTACTGACCTAACGTACGACTTCCAATATCTGCGTGAACGACCAGGTTAGAAGGCAGTAAATACGGGGTGTAACGACCTTCTAACGACTCCCAGCCAAGATGAAGCTTAAATGTGTTAAATAATCCCAAAATGAGTTGCTCGCCTGTGTTTCGCAGTATAGCCGTCAAGGACAGGAACTATTATGTTAAACAGCTGCGATGAAGGTCTTACACTGGCTCGGACCTGCCCTGCTACCATATTTTTAACCCCCTTTCCCCGTTTCCATCCTTATATTCTATGTTTTGACAAGCTATCTTTACTATTCTAATTCCTCCTTTACTAATATTCTGTTCTATGTCCTTATTTCCCTAGTCTTGCTACGTATAATACCACAAGTTTAAGGGGAGGTATTTAGTTTGTTCCCTAGACCTCCATCAAGCTTAAAATTACACCCCCTTGAGTCCCTTTCAAGATAAATTTGTACATTTTTCGGTAGAAAAATTCGGCCGGGTTCCTCTTAAATTACAGGCTCGCTATCGCTCGCCAGGATAAAATCGACACCTAAATGGCACGAAAGGTCTTAATATGGGGTGAAAGTTCTTAAAATCGCTAAACTAATGGAGCAAACGTTGTATAATATCAAAAGCAATGGGGCTAAACATGAGGGAGAAAGGGGTCAAGAAAAAAATCCCTCAAGTGGAGATCTCCCCTTAACCCGTTTCCTCAGTTTCTGTGTTTATCTTCTATGTGTGTGTTAATTTGTTAATATCTATTTGTATTACCTACTTACGATAACCAGCTGTAAGGAAGATGTTACAATGGCTCGGGCTACCCACCCCCCCACCCCCTGCTATCACAATTAAAACCCACATCCATTGTTTCTTTACTTATCTTCTATGTTATTACTACGTCTGTTTATCCAGCTCTACCTCTCACATTACTTTCCTCTACATATATACTTCATCAGCCTGGTTTTGCTAGCCTATGTCTACCTTTTGTCACCTCTCTCCATAATCTGCTCCACCCCTTCCTTCCACCTTTCATCTTCACTTCCTGTCCTTAAGGGGAGATATCCACTTGAGGGATTTTTTTATTTACCCCTTTCTCCCTCATGTTCAGCCCCATTGCTTTTTAGATTTTAAGACGTTCGCCCCATTAGTTTGGCGATTTTAAGAACTTTCGCCCCATTTATGTCACTTTTAAGACCTTTCGTGCCATATACGTGTCGATTTTTTCCTGGCGAGAGATAGCGAGCCTGTGATTTAAGAGGAAGCGGCCTTCGGCCGGGACATTTTTCTACCGAAAAATTTACAAATTTATCAAGGGGGTGTAATTTCAAGTTTGATGGAAATCTAGGAAACACACTAAAAACCTCCCCTTAATACGGTATCCATGTTTATCCTTTCTCTGGCTTCAATATTACTATTCTCTCTCTTATCGTCACCATCCTGTTCTTATTGCCTGGATTAACTCTTGTCTACTCCATCCAAAGCATTCTTCTTGTAAGTCTTCCTCCCATTCATTCCACTTCTCTCGTTAAACCTCTACCTCTTCAAATTTTCTCTTAGCCCAATTTAGTGTCTGAGGGGGTAGTTTTGGGCACCCCCGTTTCGCCCCAGTAGTTTGGAGATTTTTAAGACATTTACTCCCACTATTATGGCGATAATAAGACGCTTCAAATATCAATTCAAGTGTCTAAAAATAAGGTGACCCAATTGACCACCCACGGGTTAGATTCGGATGAGCAGCAAGGAAGAATGTCAATATATGTAAACTTTTTGCAATCGTTCATACACAAGAGAGTCAGGGAAAATATTATTAAGTGATTTAATAACATACATCGCATAAGTCCTATAAGAAACGTTTCACTGAGTGCATCTGTCCGAAGTGTCTTAATTATTCAGAACATCTCTCTCTCTCTCACTCTTACTCTCACACGCACACATGCTCTCTCTCTCTCTCTCTCTCTCTCTCTCTCTCTCTCTCTCTCTCTCTCTCTCTCTCTCTCTCTCTCTCTCTCTCATACACATACACACACACACACACACTCCCTCATTTTTTTTTTTATTGTTGTATATATTGTTATTGTCCAGTATCATTAGCCTATTGTATTTAGTACCATATTTGTTACAATTAGTATTATTGTATTAATATTATCATTATTATTATTATATAATTATATTGTTATTCTTATTATTTATATTTAGCATCATCACCATCACCCATTTTGTATACATTTTATTTTGTTATTATATTTTGTTTTAAATATCGTAGACACACACTCACTCACGCACTCACTCACTCTCTCTGCCCCTCAAATAATTATGCTAAAAGGAACAATACACTGTCGTACGACACCGAGAAGCGAACATATTTCTCCGTTTGGCTTTTGTCTGGCGAATAAGAGAAAACCGCCTCTAGTAACTGCTCGGTATAACCAAACAAAACACGAACAGAAATTGTGTTCACATTCTGATGTATCAAAATGCGCTACTAGTTAAGACATTGCAATAAGTAGAGTCGTCTACAACAATCACGGATAGTCAAGTTTAAGAGGTACATACAGGGGAATACAAAAGATACAAAGGACATTGGATAACAACATACTTTGTCATGGCGAGGCTATTGTTGACTGTTCGAGGGATATGTGAGCAACACGTAATTGACTCATAGGAAAGGTCATGTTTGTCGCACAGGAGGTGGATATGACGCAAGCGCGCACGCGCGCTCTCTCTCTCTCTCTCTCTCTCTCTCTCTCTCTCTCTCTCTCTCTCCCTCTCTCTCTCCCTTCCTCTCTCTCTCTCTCCCTTCCTCTCTCTCTCTCTCTCTCTCTCTCTCTCTCTCTCTCTCTCTCTCTCTCTCTCTCTCTCTCTCTCTAGAAGAAGTCCGGCTCGTGGGAGACTCGATGATACGTGGTCAGCTCACAGAGTTTTGCGCCAGGGCACCTAAGACCAGGAAGCGTTTTTGTATCCCTGGTGGTGGTGTGGATGACGTAGTTGCAGCAGTTGACGAAGTATCAAAGCTGGCCCCTGCAAATACAATGTACGTCATCCACGTTGGATCCAACGATATACAGCGAACCCGGTCGGAAGATTTGCTTTTAAAGTACCAGCAGCTGATCAAGTCGTTTAAGGAGAAGTCATCAAGGATCATCGTCTCAGGAATCGTCCCCCGGCTCGGTGTAGAGAGCCGATTTTACAACATAGCCACAGCACAAATCGGTGTCTAGCAAACCTCTGCAGGAAGGAGAAACGTGGGATTCGTCGACACCTGGGACAATTTCTACTACGATGACTATTTGTTTTCGGATGATGGAGTTCATCTGAACCAGGTGGGAGCAGCGCGTTTTGGGCGTGTTCTCAACGATGCGGTGAAGGATTTTCGGAGAAGAAATCGACTCAGCACAGGACAACCAGGAAGGAGGACCGAAGACAGCGAGGACGGCAATCTACAAAGGAATTAAATACTAATCCGTCAAGAACCGCGAATTTGGATTTAAAGCTCCACCAAACACGACCCAAATTCAAAAACCGTCAGGGATAACGACCGAGGACCGAGGACAGCCATGAATGTAAATGTGATCCGACCAGAACCAAAAATTGAAAGAACGATCTGCGAGTTCTACAACCGCAATTTTAAAGGTTTTTCTATGCAAACGCTCGTAGCATACGCAATAAATTTTCAGATTTAGAGGAACTAGTGTTTACAGAAAATTATGATGTGATTGGCATAACAGAATCTTGGCTCAATACACAAGATAGAGACTTTTTAGCAGAGTTTTCACTTCCGGTTATGTAATGTTTGAGAACAGCCGAATATATAAAAATGGAGGTGGCGTTTTATTTTATATCAAAGAAAGTCTTAACCCGACCCTCGTGTCAAAACCTCAAATTGTGAACGTCGACACATCTTTTGTGCTAATAAAGAATAATAAAGGTACAAAAATAATACTTGCGTTAATATACAGACCTCCAGCTCAATCAGTTGCAAACTGACCGAGAAATTTACGAACAAATTGCAGATGTAAGTAACTCACAAGATACCGTAATTTTTGGCGACTTTAATTTACCTGTGACCAAGTGGGGCGATACTCTTACTTCACACTCCGGACATGACTTGTATACGAACTTGCAAGAGAGTTCGCTTTATCAATTTGTTCGAATGCCGACCCGTGGTAATAACGTTCTTGACATTGTACTTGCAACAAAAGAAGAATTGATAGAGAATTTGAATTTTGGTGATGAATTCAGTAACAGCGACCATCGTACGATAACTTTCACTTTAAAGTTTACTAGTAACGAACCAAATAGTAGCATCGGAAAAGTCCATAATTTCAAGAAAAGCAAACTTCCATAAACTTAGAGCTATGTTTAAAGAAACTGACTGGAGCTTTTTAATTAACAAAAACGACCATAAATACATCTTGGAAGTTATTCGAAACCACTTACCTAAAAGCAGTGCAAGACTGCATACCATCGAAAATACGGCGTCCAGGCCATAATAATAAGCCCAAATGGTGGAATAAAGATATTTCAAACTGCCTGCTTGCTAAAAAATGTGCTAATGATAGATTAAAATCCTCACAAAATGACGAAGAACGGGTGAAATTTGTAGAGCTACGACGCAAAGCCAAAAAGTTAATTAAGCAAAGTAAAAAGACCTTAGAGTTACATATTGCGAATCAAAGTAAAACAAACCCGAAAGAATTCTATAGTTATATCAGAAAGAAAAAAGTAGTTACTTCAACTGTTGGACCGTTAGTCGATGAAAAAGGAGAATACACCAAAGACGAAGTACAAATGAGTAATGCCCTCAATACCTTCTTTGCATCAGTTTTTACAACAGGAAGACCTCAGTGATATCCCTACACCATCGCCGATTCAGATTGATAATTCAGATGTTCTAAGCAATATCACTGGACAGAGAGAGAAGTATTGAATTGTTTAGATAAACTCAAGGTAAATAACACGCCAGGACCTGATACAATCTCGCCTAGAGTTCTAAAGGAAGCTAAGAATGAGCTCTCCAAACCACTGACATTACTATTCAATAAATCCTTGCAGTCTGGAACTATGCCTGATCAGTGGAAGCTAGCCAACGTAACACCGATATTCAAAAAAGGCAGCAAATCCCTACCCAGTAACTATCGTCCAATTAGCTTAACCTCAGTTGTATGTAAAATGCTAGAAACGGTCATACGAGACAGACTCGTAAATCACTTGGAGGAAAATAACATACTTAAAGATACTCAACACGGCTTTCGTAAAAAACGTTCCTGTTTAACAAACCTCTTAGACTTCGTCCACGATATCCTCAACCTCTACGATGAGAGTAAAGCTGTAGATATTATATACCTTGATTTTCAAAAGGCCTTTGACAAAGTTCCCCACAAACGTTTACTGCTAAAACTAAAAGCGCATGGAATACAAGACGGTGTGTTGAAATGGATTAGAAAATTGGCTCAGCAACAGAAAGCAAAGGGTAGTCATAAACGGTAAGGCATCTAAATGGACCAATGTAAGTAGCGGGGTACCCCAGGGATCGGTACTAGGACCAATTCTCTTTCTACTTTAGCATACCAACGACATTTATGATGGGTCCTCCCACCTGCATCAATCTCAAAATTTGCTGACGATACAAAAATTGCAAATAGCGTACTCTCAAAAAGAACAAGTTGACGATATGCAACACAATCTAGATAAAATTGTCATGTTGGTGGCCCAAATTTGGGGCAACATGAGTTTCAACTGCGGAAATAAATGTGTAAAGTTAATTACATTGTCGGAATACCTAAATGAGAGAAAGCAAACTTATTCGTATGAATGTGGCACTCAGCCTTAAGAAAGTAAACAGAAGAATACTGAGCTGGGATTAGCAGTAACGAGTAACAATATCGAGTTAAAGTAACCTTTAACAACCGAGTGTCAACAATGATTCAGAAGTTGTTAAAGAAGGCAAACAAAAATAATTGGCTTTATAGGCGAGGGTCATTTTGAGCATAACATCCAAAAGAAGTTATCCTAACCCTTTAACAATTCTTTAGTCCGGCCCTCTTCTGGAATACCTGGGGCGTTCAATCCTGGTGCCCTTATTACCAAAAAGATATAAACACAGCTGCTAGAACGAGTTCAAACGTGAGAGTTACCCAAAATGATACCTAGCCTAAAGAACAAACCATTACGAAGAGCAGTCTTAGCAGAATTAAATCTATTTGCCTTTAGACCCCAGCCGTCAGATTCGATTAAGAGGGCGAATTCCTTAATGCCAGTGTTCAAAATCATCAAAGGCATCGAAGAATATGAACTGTTAGTAGGTAGTACTTCACTACTCGACCAATCTAATTACCACGCGGGGGAGGAAGGAAAGGAGAAACGGTTGCAGAAATTATTGGGTAGTAATCTTTTAACTCGCTACGAATCTAAGAGATTTCTTATTCAATCGGAGTGTGTCAACTTGTGGAAAATGCGGCAGTTTTCCCCGAGGCGTTTATTTATAGACTTGCAAAGCACCGTTGATTTCATTTAAATTCCGCCCTTCCTAGGATCAACAATATCTCGCATTCAAACCCGCGAACTGAACTGCGTTTGTAAATGAATAACTTTATCCTCCCCTCAGTTACTAACCCATTATGTTCCCCATTACTAACTTCCTATTCCTGCCACGTTAGATGGAACGTGGCAGTAGTTACCTTTCCAAAATGTTTCCACTTACCAACACTCAATATAACCCACTGGGTTTTAGGACACTTGAGTTTCCTCAAGTGTTCTTTGTTCTGAGGACGGAGAGGAAAAGAAGTATACATAGAGGAAGGGTTCACTCAGATCTGTTGTTTGCTTGATTTCCTTTGTACTCCTTTGTTACTATCTGCTCGTTTCTCCGCCTTCTCTCTCTGCTGTATCTCTCTCTCTCTCTCTCTCCTCTCTCTCTCTCTCTCCTCTCTCTCTCTCTCTGATCTCTCTCTCGTCTCTCTCTCTTCTCTCTCTCTCTCCTCTATTCTCTCTAGCTCTCTCTCCTCTCTCTCTCTCTCTTCACCACATAGTTCAAAGGCATTAAAACCAAAATTACATAAAGACCGATTATTTAATAAAGAATACAATCATTTACTTAAAGTTTTCGACCAGGCCCCCAGACAGGGAAAGAAGACCACGTCTCAAAATATGTCAACTTTAGATTATAAGTATGTTCATAAATCCTATACCGATTTCAATAGATCTTGTGTGTGATCAACCCAAACATTAAACCTTCAGTAGGCTGAACAACTAGATTACAGCTTTTGTCGGGAAAATAATACACAACAAAGGTGATAATTGAATTATACTCACAGGATTTTCCTCCCTGACTTCATCTTCACTAAGTAGGCAAAAAACAATACCCACGACTAAAACAATGGATTGAAAAAATCAATAGTTTAATGTTATGTATAAGGGTTTTAAAACCCTTAGTTTTCTATCGAAAGGATTTCCCAAATCTTTAAAAAAATACTTACGGTATATATTAATTTGCTTATAGCCTAATCTTATCACCAGGAGCCTGTAAGGGTCGAGTCACAGGACCACTTTTCCGGCATTTTTCGATTGGTTATAATTTGACATATGACAACATATCAGAATTTAACTTAGCAATTATTATCAGGCATTTTTACTAGCACTGTATTATAGATTATATTATGTTCAGTCTACGTGTAATATAGAAATCCAAATTTAAATTGCGTTGTTTGTTTGCTAATTACCAATACTGGCCTAAAAAATATAGTTGTGCAAAAAGGACATTTTTTAATTTGACCTTCGCCTTTAGAATCTGCCAAAGAAAAATAATGGATAGGAAAACAAACTGGGGGAAAAAACAAAAAACACGTTTTCGTGTGATCAAACCAAAGTAATTTCGCCAAGGCGTCTCTTATGCACATCAGCCATAACCTTGGGGCCCTAGTAGAGTGGAGGGGTGACTCGGGGTCCTGACGGCGGAAAGACAGAATACCAATTTTTTCGTAATTCAGCCCAACATTGTGGGAGTAGTTCGACCTGTGTGGCTGCTCCCGTATGGCGCCCAGTGAGGAAGGACGGATGGTGGGAGGGTCAGGTGGAGGGCTCTCTGGGATGGACAGAGGAAGGGGGAGGGAACAAGGCGGGAATGGGATGATGTGACAGAGGAAGGGGGCAAAAGGGTAAAACCAAGTGGGAATGGGCTGACGAGAGGGAAGGGGTGGAACAAGGGGAATGGGATGACAGAGGAAGGGGGAAACCAAGGGGAATTGGGATGACAGAAGAAGGGGGAACAAGGGGAATGGGATGACAGAGGAAGGGGGAACAAGGGGGAATGGGATGACAGAGGCAAGGGGGAGAACAAGGGGGAATGGGATGACAGAGGAGGAGAAGGGGGAAACCAAGGGGGAAATGGCGAGGGACAGAGGGAAGGTGGGGAAGGACCAAGGGGGGAATGGGATGACAGAGGAAGGGGGGAACAAGGGGAAGGTGGGAATGACAGAGGAAGGTGGGAACAAAGGGGAATGGGATGACAGAGGAAGGGGGACAACCAAGGGGAATGGGGATGAGATGACACGACGAACAATGGAAAGGGGGGAAAGGAATAGGCGGAGATTAGACTAATTGCGAAATGAATTGAACGAAAAACCAACGTGAAAAATAGGGGTAGGAATAATTGTGATTGGATAGAAGAAGGGGATAGGGAGATTTGTATTTAGTGAGAAGAGGGACGACAGGACAATGAAACATGACATACAATGGGGGCTAGTGGCTGGATTGACGGGAACTTCGGGAAGGTAAAATAGGGATAAACGGTGAGAACCAATGGCAGAAGACAGAATAGAGAATATTGGAGTAAAGCGAACAATTGAAAAACAAAAATTAATGGAGAGAAGAATAAACGGAATAAGGAGAGTGGAATTAGGGTGGAAAAAAGGGTATAGACATGTGGTTAAACAAAATGGTGGAACTATTTTTTGTTTTATCTTTATAGTGGGGAAGCATAGGCATAATTTTAGAAACAGGACGATATGAAAGAGGACTGACTGAACATTGTAGAAACGAGGAATTGTGTGGAGCCAGTGAGGATGGACATAAGAGAGCAGGGAAAGGTGAGAATAGGGGAAGCTTGGGTTTGATGATTGAGGTGAGACAGAAATGGCGGAAAGGAAGTGTTGATGTGGGAAGAGATAGGGGAAGGGGTTACAAAAGAGGGAGACGTGACATGGTACAAGTATGAGAAGTTGAAAGGGGGAATGGGAAATAGGGATGAAATGGCAGGTACAGAGGGAGGAAAGGAGTGGAGGAGGGCAAGTGGACATTTTTCTCGCCCCCAAAACAGGACTATAATTAATAGCGAGAGAGTAGATAGTAGATAAATATAGAGAAGACAATAAGTTAGGTTCTCACCTGTGTTAAGTGGGCAAAACATTGAAAATAAGGGAAATAGGGAGGTGGGATGATTGAAGAGCGGGAGAGGGAAAGGAAGAGTGGAGGAGTCTAGGGTGGGATAAACTGGTGAGTAGAGGACAAGGAATGGATTGCACAAAGATAAAAAGACAAAGGGAAAACGATATGGGGGTGGACATGACTGGAGAGCAAGGAAAATGGGGGCGGATTGGGGAAGGAACGTAAGAAAAATTATTAGAGTAGGGGAAAGAAAATAGAAAAGAATGGTGTGCGTGAGACTGGCAAGGGGCGATAAACAGGACAGAAGAAAGGACAACAGGGAAGATGATATGGAATGACAGGAAGCACAGGAAAGGGGGGACAGGATGAGATGAGAATAGGTGACAGGGAAAAGGGGCCAGAAGGAAAGTTTGAGGGGAGTGTAAAATTACAGGAGAACACAACCACAACGGACATTGAGTGAGGAATTCGGATCTAGATGACACCAGAACAGAAGATACAGACCAGTAAAGTTAGATTGAGGTTATATGCCACAGAACACAAAACGCGGACAGGGAGTGAGAATTTTGGATAGAAAAACAGGAGATCAGAAGAAAGAGAAGAGAGAGAGAGCAGAGGACAAGAAAAAAGAGGGGATGAGCTGATAGATGTTTTTGGACAGGGAAAACACTTAAGAAGAGACAGAACAGGAGATGAAGAACAGAATAAGAGGACATAACGGAGATGAGAATAGGATGACAGTTAGATAAAAAACAGAAGGCAAAGAGACAGAAACCCGGAGATGAGAATAGATTACAGATACAGAAATGAACGAGAGACAGAAAAGGAGATGAGGAATAGATGACAGTGAGGGAACAGAAGAAAGATGACAGCAAGGAGATGAGAATAGAGGGACAGTTAGAACAAGGGGGAGAAGGCAGAAACAACTGACAGGACAACAAAAGCCAAGTTTTTTCGTAATCAACCCAAACATTATGGGAGGTGGAGGTGACCTGTGTTGGTGTTCAGATTGTGGGCGGGGATGACAAGAGGCACGAGAGATGGGTTATTTAGAATTAGAATAGGGGAGACGGAAGTGACATGGAAGAAAACAAAACATAAAGGGGGGGGGGGGGGAGGGGAATGGGAGAAGAAAGGGAGGAGAGGCAACACAAAAATGAAATGGGCAAGTGAGATAGAAGTAGAGCAAAAGAACA